>OX104064.1:212195528-212268649 GCA_944474145.2 Dicrocoelium dendriticum
TTTTGGTTTATTCTGTCTACCTGAATAATCTTCTATTAAGTGGCCACGTTGCTTACACAAATTGCGCTTATCTTAGGTAACTTTGTTGCCTTTGTAGCATTTTTAAGTAACTTGTGGACATTTTTCCTTATCGCGGATTCGTTGCTAACCAACTTACTTCATATGCTAATTTAGCGAAGAGTTATGCCGCCGTATCTGTATGCATTATTAATTTGTTTTATTTCATCTTGTCGTTTCAAGTGATTGGCTGTTGTTTGATATCCCCGGTGCGGCTGCGCTTGATGTGCATGCTGACAAGGTGCCTACCTGTCTATTACCCACTACCTCGTCCATACTGGCTCCAGGAGACAGTTGGTTGTTGCTGGAGGGGACGGGGTGCACGGTCCTTGTGGACGTGCTAGGCTCGAAGAGCTGTTCCATGCACTCAGTGTGGATCGGACTACGGTCCAGTCACCGCCTTGTGTGCGCTTGATTTCCCAACTACAGCGTGCTTGTGTTTGTCTGTGAAGGAGTGTGGGCCGGCTCCGTTGATGAAACGTGGCTCCCATCCACATGCCTCCCGGTCTTATTCCTTCGGGTTTACACTGGATATGGGGTGTGTGGATGGAGCTGTGTGTGGTGCAGCGCAAGCCAACCATGGTCCCTCTGTAAAGGCAGGCGTCCTGTGGCTGGCCACAGTGACAGGCAAATCCGAAACCGGATGCCGCCAACCATATATATATATATATATATATATATATATATATATATATATATATATATATATATATATATATATATATATATATATATATATCCGTGGCAAAAGACAACTAGGCGAACCAGCTTGCTTACGTTGGTTCGCATCAGGCTAGCGCACTACCGAAGATAGGAATGCAACTAACATACGAAGAATCAATGAAGTGAATTGATCGTTCAAAGCGGTTCAATAACAGCATTGATTAGGACAATATCTACGAAGGTTTAAGTTCGTCGTCGTTACACGGGGCGGCTTGAGACCATCGCAAATCAAGAGCCTGTACAAACTTCTTTTGGGCATATAAGTTGGCGTTATGGAGCCGAGTAGCGATCGCCTCTGCTGTCGCTGATAGGCGATATCGGAGGGCTCGCGTGCGGCTTCCAGACGTCCACTAAATTGGCTGGAAGTTCTTTCGCAGGTTGATTTGCTGACTTGAGTCGGCTGAGTGCCACAGCACTGCGCTCGATACTGTCTTTTTCGCACCTGTGTATAGCCAGGCCGGACAATGTTCCCGGACTCTCAGGCAGTCGCCGGGTCGTCTTTCCAATATAAATTACTCGACAAGAGCAATAACGTGGTACATGCAGAAAGAAATATTCGACTTCAGTATCCTGTGCTTGAGTTGTTAACTCCCGAGCGGCGTAGAAGCTGACACCGAGGTTAGCTGCAAAGTGGATTCTCGCGGCGGCATTGCATAGCCTTCGCGTAGTTCGTTCCGCTATCACATCACCCTTGAGAGGTAGTGATACGTAGATTAACCGGTTTCTGTGGTGGTTGGTTGGACTTTTGGTACCCATGGCTCTATGTGCCTCCGGGTAACCATTTTGTTCGAGAACACCCCGAATGAAACTCAACTAATCCATGAGTATGTCTTCCGTACACATTCTCCTCGCGCTTTCCGTAAGACAACGGACTAGGTTTTCTTTTTGACTCATTGGAACGAAACTGGCGAAATGGATATATTGCCCGCTCCAACTTGTCTTCCTGTGTACTCTCCTCTGTACTGTTCCGTCCGATGTCCTGGTAAAGTGGAGATTTAAGAATGACAAGAAGCTGTTGCTTTCAAGTTCTATGGTGAACACTGTTGCTGTGTGCGGCGTTGAAATGACCTAGCAGATATTTGATGCGTACCCGGCTATCCGCAACACAATACAGGTCCTCAACGTATCGGCCGTAACAAACCAGGTTGTTGATACATTCATTTAGCTGGGTGTTCTCTAACTTACTCAAGAAGATATATGCCACTGTCCCATTAGACTGGAACTGTAGGCTCTAAGTGCACGCCAGTAGTAGTTGCCTCAATCGGTCATTTGGAATACCGATGTTGATTCTGTGCAGTTGGATAAATTCGCAGAGATAATCAGTGATATCTTCTAACGGGACGTCAGTGATAAGTGACAGCACATGTAGCGAGAACATCTTCCGTCCAGCTAGCTTGAGTTGTTGCCATGAGTCAAGAAAGTCGAAAGTGTCACCGAGGCTATACCTGGTGATGGTTTTCCTGACCGGATCAGTGCGGTTGACAAACCACTTAACAGCCAAATTATAGGGAGATTTGCACATCTCAAGTATCGGTCTCAGCGGTACACCTGCCTTGTGGATCTTAGGTAATCCATAAAGCTTCGGAATCCAAATATGTTCCAAGATATTGAGCTTCGGAATCACTGTTCCCATAGGTCTGGTGTATTCAAAAATGTCTCAAACGGCACAAAATTGTTATCATGGTCTTTTAATTCGCCAGTGTCCTGTGGTTCTCATTTTGCACTTTGCAAAATTTTGACGCGTCTCTCAGGCTGGTACTCAACAAATCACTATAATCCGACATGTTCATCAATACGATCCCCGCTCCTTTATTCGGTCTAGAAAGCAAAACATTCTCGTTTTTATTGTGTTCCTTCAGAGCGTCCAAATACTTGTTCTTTAGAAGATATTTGATAGTCGGTTTGTAGCTCAGGTATTGACAGCATACGTTTACCAATGTGAATTTGTACTGCTCAGCTGCTAATGCTGAGAATGGTGTTTAGAAACTTGAGTATATTGATTTTCGAATTGAACTTCTAGGTCTAACTATTATACATTAGTTCCGGGGCAGCAAATTTTCGGATTGAGTGAAAGGATCTCAAGTTATACTCCATCTAATTTCAAGAAGGAGAAATTGTGTACATATATTTCAGGATCAGGTAGAGATGAGGTACTGGGCTTTTGCAAAGCCATCTGCCGCCGCACGAAGGATATTCCTACTTCCATTTACCGAGCCATAATTTGCTGAACGAGTGATCCGCACTGCTTGTATTCCTCATCACACAATTCACTCAATACATTGGATTAGACACCCCCCGGTTGCGAACAAGCTCATCGATCCATGAAACAACTGTGTCTCGTTTGTTCAGAGTGTGACGCTTCAAAGCAGTACTTGTTGGATTAACTTCGTTACGTCTGATATCCTACAAATTGTTTGGGATGTTCACAACGTAGAATGCATTCATACAAAAATCACACTATCGCCTTCGCTATCGCGACCCTTGTGTTTAAGCCAACGTACTGGTTAAGACCTCTCAACATAGTGGGATTCTCGGACTGTTTCAACTGCGAAAATAATCCCGAAGAAGACATCAGAAACAAAAGACAGCTAGGCTACCAAGCTTGTTTTCGGTGTTTTGCATCAGGCCAGCACCCCACAGAATATGGGAATGCACCTAACATAGGTTATTTATACCTATTTGGAAGGGGAATTATTGTACTACATATGAGTAAGCAAAGTGTTTTCGCTTATCTCTTTCCTCCTCGTTACATCTTTTGTAAGCTATAGGCAAGTTTCCTCCACAGAATCCCGCTATGCACCGTGGCTTCTAGCGCTTTGAACCAGCGGTTTTCTCCTGGCCTTGAAGGATTCACTGAGTCGATGATGGATACATGGAAATGTATCGCATTTGCAATCATGCGCAAGTGGTATATTAACCAACAAGCGGCATTTTTTACTATATCCCTTCGAGAGGAAATCCAACGCAACTTGATGTACCCTACTACGACCAATGGAGGACACAATCCAGCTGTCTCAATTGACGGCCGGAGGCACTCTTGCCGAGGAACCGCTGTTTCCAAAACAAGGCGGCCAGCGTCAAAGTTCCACTCCTGGTGTAAACACTACAAATTTGATATAGTCAGCCAACGTCAGCCAACAAAAACGGAAAGTTGATGAATGTCATCCACCCGAATCGGCCAGATGCATCTTCCATACAACAGCGTCGCGGAAACAGAAACGTTATCAATACTGCTCTACATCGAGACAGAGACATGACGACTATGCTGTGGATGTATTATAACTGTGAACGCTGGTCGAGCTTCAGTGCTGCAACATCAACCTTACCGGCAGAAACGCATATTCTGTGGTATGCCAAGCTTTTCACTTTTCATATAATGTACTTCCAGACGTGAGTACAGCAACGGGTAGAGGTCGGCCCTGGAGAAGTGCCTTGTACACTTCATATAATGAAGGTGTAATTTTTAACCGCCTTAATCAACAACCGATCAATACTCAATGTATGCTAGCAAGATCTGCATCGACTATGTCAACGGCATCAGTAAAATAAAACTTGCCGCAAGATTACCTGGAAAATTCTTTGCGCTATTATTGAGAAATAGGGGTGTGAGAAGGTTACCACAAACCCACACTCTGTCGGAGACATGGGAATGTAGCAGCTGAAGACTGACCATATGCCTTTTGGAAATCGCATTCTTTAGTATTCTAGTTGGAAGACTAAATCAAACAACAGAGTTAACTACAATTCTCACATCTACGAACTCAATGATGGTAGACCTGCGGCAGGGGGAAATGCCTAACTCCTAGCTAGATCGTGCGTACTTGGTCCACGCATGTGGAACAATGGAAAAACAACCTGTTCTTCATGACAGAGAGGTTCATAAATTGGTTAGAGTCCTCAGAGTGGCATAGATGGCAGTGGTTTTAAGGTGCTTGGCATACGCCTTGGAGCATGGAGTGGCGGTACACTTCCTGAAAGAGTATTATGTGAATCATCCTAGGTGCATTGGGTAGCAGTTACTACATGCCCGAGCTTAGAAAACGAGCTGTTAACTGCTTGGCAATCACTACGCCATCTGATCCAGATGTGGACATTAATCTGCACTGAAGCAGCAGATATCATAAAATCTCTGTGGTACAGAACATGGAAGATTTACGTTTCACCCGAAGATCACACCACATCGACAGATAGTACCAAGCGGAAACTCATCGTCACGTTGGTACACCGTTTGCTTGTAGCTAAAGTGCGAATCCACGGTTTGTTTGGAAGTCGAGTGCACAAATTGTCCTATAAGCTTGCGTGTGTTCACGTGAAATCCAATATATCTCCCCTGCGAAATGCAGGCAGCTTTTTGCCGCACAGTCGCGCCGTTAGGATAACACAGTGGTTTGGTTACTTACAGCGAATGGGGCGCAGAGCAATGTGTGGTAATAATGCTTTCGAAATGTCGAATAAAACACGTTCAACCTTAGTGGCCCAAATGTATCCAGTTGCCAACATAAAACCACTTACACAAACAAAACCATGGACTCCTCAGCACCTAACGGACAAACTCACGATCATGTCCAAATCCTTCATCTTATCTGTATTCACTTGCACTTGTGATGCAAGGTATCTTTGATACATGGCCAGGTGGTTGTTCAAACAGATTGCTAAACTCTGTCCTGCATCAGTGCGGAAAGACACGGTGAAGAGCATCAACAGTTCCATTATACAACACTTCCTTGCTACTGGTCAGATAGTTCGTTGAACGAGTGCTTTAAAGTCGTCTAGACCGTCTCTAGACGCTAATCAAAAACTATCAGATATGGAGCCACAGCGATTGACTCTCAATCAAATTCCAATATCTGTCTTCTGCGATTCGTCGGTGGCAAAATACTAATGGGAAGAGCGGCCTCCAATTACTTTGGTACACAGAGTTGACGATAGCAGAAATCGTTTCTTGTTATTCTTTTAGCACATGTATGATAATTATTGAAGCAATTAAACTCAACTCATTGTTATAAAAAGAATTCATAAAGCGAAACAAGTTTCCTCAGCGAATATGTCACTGATACCTTGATAAGATACAATAAAACCAAGTACAGCAGTACAGATGGTATAGTGTTATGGAGAATCTACTATTCACATTATAACGCTGGGAAAACACAAAATATTTCCTTCACAGGTAAAGGGGATTTAGAAACGGCAGTCAGCAGACGAAAATGCAACCAACAAAGATTTTGTTAAGCGAATTCTAGTACATTATTGCGCCAACAATAAAAAGCTAGATATGGCTGTCATGAAGGAAAAACGCAAATGATTGCAACAAGGTACACTGTAGGCACTGCATCATAGATGTAAATGAACAAAGATGGAATAATAGCAACCAACGTAAAAGCCGAAATGCAACCGTAGTGAGGTGGGTCGGACGTGCGGCACCGATACTAATTTCCAGCTAGTGCCAAGTTGGCAGTGAGCCTGGGATGAGGCAGTACCAGTATACCCGAGATCAACATGTGATGAATCTCTGGAGATCCCGACAGGTGTACGGACTACGAAATTCAAGCTCAAATTGGAATTCGGTTTACGTTGTAGCAGTCTGGCAAAAGCAGCACTACGACATTTGCTCCATGTCGAAGCTGTCATTATGTGAGGAAACCAAGCCAGAGCTGAGACCGTTGCTAAAGTGCAGCGCTAGGCAAGAGAAATACCAAAATATTTTCATTTCCGATTCAGACCCAGTGCCATATATGACCGAGATTTGCTTAAGAGTAGAATTTGTGTACAAACTTAAGATTCCACGTTGCAGTTAGGGTACCAGACTGCACTGCATATAAATTATGAACTGTAGTCGTTTTTATCATCGTTACCGAGTTGAAGATCAACGTTGAATTCCTGATTCGGAAATCGGTTAATTAAATTGGTGTCCAACGTCCGCGACCAAATTCGTCCAGCACAAATCAATAGGTTACTTACAGAAACTGCTATATGCTGCCAAAGGATATCCGAACAAAGAGCGCGTGCAAATTCAGTGCTAATCCAAGCGTCGAGGAAACATAATTGGTAATCCGCACGCATATTCCCGAAGGGTAAATACCACGAATGAAAGGTAATGCAGCGGCCAATCGTTGACAGTGATGGACAGATGGGAAAATCTATCACCGAAACCAAAATAACATCCGATGTCCAGTGAGATGATCGAAAGCATACGGTTGCTTCAACTAGAATTGATACAAAATTGATGAGGAGAAAGGGAGAATGAAGTGATTGGTGGAGGAGGACGAAAAACGTATGGGCGCACAAAGGAAGCAGCATAGATAGCGGATAAACGGTGGTTTTAATTGTATGGATAATGTATATGGACAAGTGCCTACAGTCATCCATCCACAAGGTAGGTACTTCAGAACAGACCAACATTGAGTCCCATCCGTTATATGAAAGGTTGTGCACAGAGCTGGCTGGTCTAGTAGTAGGGGCATCTACCGCGTATCTCCACTCTATGAGTTGTGAGTTCACTTCATCTTTCTGTATGTAAAGAGTACAAACGGTGATTCAGTTGGTGGTCGACTGCATCATCCATCAGCTTCAGCCAATGCCCCAGTGACAGTTCACATATATTCACTGAAAAGTTAATCGCTCTCCAGATTGAAGCGTAAGTCTCAATCCATTCATACAACTAGTATATCAAGATGAGCAACACCAGCTGTGGTTAGTACATATGATTCTACTCCACCTAAATTTCTTACATAATGAGCGGGTGTTCCGGGATAGCGAGCTCTACTACCTACAGGGAATTCCCTGCTTGTACTGCCAGCTGCTGGTGGCCTAGTAGGTTACTCAGTCTAACAGACATTCTTCGGTTCCATATAGAGGATATTTATGGTCCACAGTCGTGTGGAACAAAAATCACAAGTGGCTTCAATTTTCCGGCAATAATGTGTGCCAGGTTGATAAGTTGTCTTCTCATGTCCATATCACACGGATTCCAATTCACGAACGTCATGAATAAGAAGTTTCTGTCGGTTACTGGATATCCGTACCGAAGGAGCCCGTTGGACCACAAATAGACGAAAGCTCTTCAATCGACCATTGTGGTCCATTGTAAACGTACTTAGACTATTCAAAAGTGCACCTTCATAAAACATAGCTTGTTCTCAGGGATACCCGTTGGTAGTCTGCAATTGCATGCTGACATTGCCTCAGTTGGGTAACATGAGCTGTTTTCAATGACCTAAATAAGCAGTGCAATTTTCGCACAAAATTGTGCTGCCAACTGACGTAAAAGCGAGTTATTTGGCACGCCGCTAGTTACTTTGTCATGTTAGAAAGACGGAATTGCGAGGTTATGGAGGACAATCTTAGGGTATTTCGGCATCTACCAAACGTACCAGTCGTCTCACGACAGAGGCTGCGGCAGTTTTGCTATTATTAACGTTATTTTAAGTTGTAATGGTAGTTTTACTAATAGCTGGTGACATCAGTCTCCGGAATTGCTTGATTTTGTGACTGCGAACAGCCATAGTATATCCGCAATCCATGTGTGACTTGCGCTGCGCCACCTACACACAGTCCATTCCCCGGGTAAATTTGACAGATTCGAATGGGGAAATATGCGGATGTGAATAACCATGGACTCGTGACCGTCCCGTATTCATTCAGACTCTAAGTCGGTGTTCTATGATTTGCCACTGAACTACGTTCCTGGTATACGAATAACAGTGGCTCTACGAGGAACCATTTCGTGATGGAAGCAATCTATGAATATGGCGCTGTCACAAACCTGTGTATACAGCCCTTTACAGCTACGATTCATACTCCGCCCGAGTCAGTAATCGGGGTGACTGTATGGAACCAGTACGCACACTGTCACTTTTGACATCTCAGGCGGGAATAAACGTAATGCGTGTGGCACTACACTTTCGCTGTACAAATACACATGGCCTAACCACGGCAAAGCTGACATGTGCCCCATTAGCCTCAGTAACGATCACCGTCCTATGGTTACGCGTGTAATCTACGCCTTTCCAAACTAAACTCCTCGTGACCACATTGATAATTTACCAAATCCACGAAAATGCCGATGATAAGCTTGTTCCTGGCTGAAGCTGTTGCATTTGTATTAGGCCTTTCTATTAATGAGACGCTTGTCCATTTCCTTGCACATTTGCCATGTTTTTCTTACTGTGATTACTTATCAAATACAACCATTCGTCGCCACTTTTTTGACATCTGAAACCATCAATGGGTTGCGAAAAAATACTTCCATTAGTCAAAATAGCGCGGATTCTGGTTTCAGGTATTCTTCTTCCACACATCTGCTTGGACACTACAAGTATTTCTCATTCTGAGGGACATAATTAAACCGTCTTCGGCATAACGGTAACAGAATACAGGCCAAAGCAACAATCACATTGCGGTAACCGTGGAAGAATTCACTGTTTTCCTATTGCCTCACATCCATCAGTTCACGTAATGACACGAAAGCTTTTGGGCCACCGTCCACTCAAACTCAGACATACTGGCTCCACTGGCTTGAGGTACCTGTCTCTGACATTGGTTCCATTTCCTATGAATTGGTTAACTGTTCCGACAGTGACGGCTAATTAGAATGGCATTTGATGGAGCTATCTACCCACTAACTGATTATTCAGTCGTTGGTTTCCACCTTTCATCAACGTAGATCCCTATTGCTGTCCGGTCTTTGTAGTCCGTCGATTTCATGTGACGACATGTTGGTCATCAATCTTCCCTCCCCGCACCTGCGAAATCGCTGTCCACACTGATTTCTGCCCACTGAATGTCATTTAACTCCATCAGAATGTCCCACCGAGATTGCGTTCCATTGCTAAACTGATTTGCATTGCAAACACACGAACCAACTGTGTGAGAGCTGCGCCATTCCGCCGGACGTCTCCCTTCCCCTATTTCCCATCCTCGCATAACATGCGCATGGCGGCGGGACAGATATCCCTTTGGCACGCGAGTGTCATGTCGGCGATGAGGGCAGTAGAGGTGATTGACCATCATTTAAGTGTAGGGTCATGACACAAACGCCGACTGGGATTCCAATGTCTCGGCCAATCTCGGCAATTCCGTGTTTGGAACGCATAGCGTTGGACACGATTTATTAGTGATTATAGGTCAGCCAACTCACTTACATCCAACCGGCCACAAGTGCTCATACTCATCGTCTGTTGCTAGGGCGTTGATGGGGGAAGACGACATTGCAAGAGAACGCAGTGGAGGCCCTGTGTGTGTGTGTGTGTGTGTGTGTGTGTGTGTACACCCACGCTTGTCATCATAGTCCCGCATGTTGCCCGTCCGCTTGGCACCGACTCTGTAGTCACCTGCGTCTCTCCCGATCTGCAGTTCCTTGTGTTCTAGGTGTGTGGGTGTGTGTGCCAGGCGAGTGCAAGTGCGCATTGAGAAGCAGCTTGACTCTGCCGCCCGGTTTGTCCTCCGCATTTCAGTCTAGGACGCGTGGTTAATGTCTACGACAAAAGACTTGACGGTGTATCTAACCAGAGACGTGGTATGTGTGTGTGCGCGCAGGCGCGCCTAGACGGCGCATCCTTCCCGCTAACACGTAGTATCCAAGCTGCCGACAAGTTTGTCCACATCGCAAGTATGGCGCCTCGTCATCGGGACTCTTAGTTGCTTCAGTACAAAGGCACACTGAGTGCCCTGCATCTCGCGCGCTCGCCCGTTCTCGTGCAAACGCAGCCATATTCAGTCACATGCGAGATGGACTGACGAGTTAATTCGACCACGAGTTTATTTGAAACAATTAGATCCCTTTGGTAATTTGAATAATGCCGTAAGAAGACGGGTTTATTGTTGCTGCTCTTCCATGCTACAGAGACCACCAGCAGTAGGCAAGCGTTAACATGTCATGTTGTACGCGCTTGGCCTCTCGCGCGGTGTGCGAAGGCCCAAAAGAATTGCTCATAAGCTAGGCTGTCAACAATCAGGTGCACACGGGACCATGACGATGCATCGCTGATGCACCACACACACACACACACACACACACACACACACGCGGTTGGTGGTAGTGTAGTATTATTGTTGATGAATGAGTGAATGCATGAAAATACGAGCAATTAATGAGGCGGTGGAAAGTGGAATCGACGGGGTACGAAAGGAGCGGAAACCCAACAGGAGAACATCGCTTGGACCTCGGGTGTCACGTTTCTAGAGCATACAGCAAACAAACGCCCGTTCGCCCACGACAGGCGACGTATGGTTGGCGGCATCCGGTTTCGGATTTGCCTGTCACTGTGGCCAGCCACAGGACGCCTGCCCTTACAGAGGGACCATGGGTGGCTTGCGCTGCACCACCCACAGCTCCAACCACATACCCCATATCCAGTGTAAACCCGAAGGAATAAGACCGGGAGGCATGTGGATGGGAGCCACGTTTCATCAACGGAGCCGGCCCACACTCCTTCACAGGCAAACACAAGCACACTGTATTTGGGGAATCAAGCGCACACAAGGCGGTGACTGGACCGTAGTCCGCTCCACACTGAGTGCATGGAACCGATCTTTGAGCCTAGCACGGCCACGAGAACCGTGCACCCCGTCCCCTCCAGCAACGACCAACTGTCTCCTGGAGCCAGTATGAACGAGGTAGTGGGTAATAGACAGGTAGGCACCTTGTCAACATGCACATCAAGCGCAGCCACACCGGGGATATCAAGCAACAGCCAATCACCTGGAACGACAAGATGAAATAAAACAAATTAATATTGCATACAGATACGGTGGCATAACTCTTCGCTACATTACCATATGAAGTAAGTTGGTTAGCAACAAATCCGTGATAAGTAAGAAATGTCCACAAGTTACTGAAAAATGCTACAAACGCAACAAAATTACCTAAGATAAGCGCAATTTGTGTACGCAACGTGGCCAGTTAATAGAAGATTATTCAGGTAGGCAGAACAAACCAAATAAAGTGGAATGAAATTTAGCCAGCTTAAAAAGACCTAGTTTAAGTGTAAGTTGATTTAGCCCAACTGCGGTGAAGAAGCATCAAGAATGCAACATCAGCCTCAGCATGGGGCACACAGGCGACGTATACACACATGACAATTAGCATGGCACAAGTGTCGTCCTTTGGCAAATGTAATGCCAGGAAGCCTATTCCCAGTAATCAGGTTCAACGTTAGTCAGATATGGTAACGGTGCGATTGGGGTTCAACCTGAATTATCCTCGAATCGCCATTATTGCTATTTATGGCAGTTTATGAAGCTTCAGTTTACACAGCGATCTGTTATTAGTACGCAACTTTGTTTTGGTAGACGCAGGAGGCGGCAACTTTAAAGTGAGGCCTGTCTAAGTAGAATTCGTGCAGCAAGTTTCTAGTTTGGTGCAGCAGCATGAGCTCAGCTGCAGGCTAGTAGCTGGATTGGCGTAAACGATAGCAGAACTTTCGATTATTCTGTTCCCCATTGTACGCAATGTGATGAAGACTTTCTTTTTAGGAACCTCAACTGGTTTTTCTTTTCTTGCTATTTTTGTCCCATACTACGCAATTGATTTATCAGGATAACCATTGGCGCGTGAGGTGAAAATGACGCTTTATAATTCTTTTGCAATTCATCATTCCGAACAGATTCGTTGGGCTCTCATAAAAGAAGTACGAATCAACGAGCGTTTGTAGCTCAGTGGACAGTAGCTTCCCTGTCCAACTCAGTTTAGAGTAAATCGACTTGACGAGTGAACCACCATATCTCCTCTCCTGGGCTATATCGAGAAAAATGGACTTGTCTGATGGTTAGTTTTCCTTGGGGAATTCAACCTCTGTGTGATAACAGTTGGGCGCTTGTAGCATGCTCTCTGCTTGCTGATGGTCATCAACAATCACAAATGCGTCGTCAACGTAACGGACGTGAAAGCATGCTTTCTTTAGGGGCTGACATAATTTTGTGTACTCCAGATGGGCCATGAAGATATTATCTAAAATGAGCTCAAGAGGGCTACTTATCGCTACACCCACAATTTTTCGGTAGAGGTTTCCATGAAAGCAAAACTAAACTTTTATACATATGCGAAGTAATGGCTTCAGTGTACGTGCTGAGAACCTCAGTTTATCCGCGTGCCTCTGTGATATCCAGCCTCTCCTCCAAGGGCACATTTGTAAACAGCTAACAGGCGTCGAAGGACAACATGCTTTCGTTATCCACAATTAACCCCCCAAATAATGTCAAAGGAATCATTTAGGTTTTAGGCCATTCTTTCACAAGGATGGAGCAGCCAAACACCAACCCTTGGTACCTGTAGCTCAAATATCTCTTGTCGAGACTAAGCCTCCCAGAACGTCGGTTACATATGCAGAGATTGCTGCAAGGGTCCACCGAGAGGCCGCCGTTGCGTCCTCTTCCATTGTAAACACCGTTAACGCAAATGGAGAGAAAAACAGTAAACAATCACTTGTCAACAAGTCAAGACAAATGAGTACCATACCTTGTAGATCGATTAAAATGGGATCCAACAACAGTGCCCGGACTGTTGTATGCTCAAATGTCCCTGAATCTACCGCCATCACATTGCGGGATAAGTTATCAGACGACCAAGACCAATGGAACTCATTGTGTATGCAGATGAGTATCAAAGCCAAGCCCATAAACTTGTTACGAATTACTCGTCATCCGAACTCGCCACACTATGGTGAACCCAGACTTATTCGAGTAACTCTAGAATCCTCCACCGACGTGGAAAATGTTTTGCTCTCCGCAAGCGCGCTAAAACACGAATCCTGTGCGATACGTATCTATCCTGATGTCCCTTGGAGCGCGCGACAACCAAAACGAAACACCGAAGAGGGGCACAGCAAGCAAGACCGCCTAAACACAATCTTCATACATGGCGTGCCAGAACATCCTTCTAACCATGTTCAAGATACCGGAAAGCACGATTTAGAACAGTGGCGGTTCATTCGTGAAACACTTTCTTTGGATGATGTTGTGGCACTATCGCTCACCAGGATACCTCTCTCATCGAATTATAGAGGATGCGGCCCTAGAATCCTAAAACTTGTGGTTCACTCAGAGCAACAAGCAAAGGATGTTTTGGATCGATGGCGGAAAAATCGGAAACATCTTCCTTCCGAAATTCGGTTAAAGGTCGCAAACAATTCGCACAGCTCAAGTATTAAAGCAACTGGAGCAGCAAGCATACCGACGGATGTACAGAAGTGTAACTTGACTGCTGCTTTAATTGACTCTGAAGTAGGTCTAAACGAAGGCTGGGACGCACCTTGGCCGAATCAAGTTGCAAACGAGGTATCATTGACCCATCAAAAAAACGAATAACTGCCGACCTCCCATCGGTCGGCATTCTCCCACACTTGACAGCTTCACCTCTCTGCGGGCTCCTAGAGACCGAGAAACTGGCCTGCTTGTATACAAATGCTCAGGGACTTTCTAACAAACTGGCTGAACTGAAAGATCGCCAAGCTTCCGGCTCGTATGATGTCATTGGTATCACCGAGACATGGTTGCACACGGGAATGACGGACGCTGAAGTGTCGCTACCCGGCATGTCGCTGATCCGGAACGATAGGCTCACAAAAGGAGGAGGAGCAATCCTGTACTACCGAAACGACTTACAGTGCGAAGCCGTGGAGGATTCAGATTCGCAGTTCCCCGACTCTCTTTGGTGCCGGTTGCAGTTAAAAGGCAGGGACGCTTGCCTTATTATCCTGGTGTACCGCGCCCCTAACTCAACATCCGAAACCGACTACCACCTAATGGCTGCTTTAAGGTGCAGTTTACAACCAAAGTACACTCACATTCTTATCATGGGTGATTTCAACGTACATTGTTTAGAAGCCCCTGCCACAACCGGCGAACAATTCAAAACCGATTTACAAGATCTAGTAACTACTGCTCCTCTTTACAACCACATCACTTTGCCCACTCGGTTCAGAACTGGTAACAGGCCATCTGTGTTGGATCTTGTGCTTACCAACGAGGAGCATATGATTGATGCGTTGGTTTTAGACTGCCCGTTGGGTCGCAGTGATCACGCAGTCATTAGTTTCAACTTCGTCTGCTATGCAGAATATCGGAATGATAAAGATGATACTGTGCGAACCATCACAAGGTACGACCGACTCGCCCAGCTAGTCAGCGCCACAACATGGTCTTTCCTCGAAGAAGAACCCCCGGAACTCGCCTGGCTCGAGTTCGTCAACACATTCAGTCAACTGATTGCACAGGCTTCAGAGATAAAAGCTTGCAATAAGTGCAAATCCGTTTCTTTCGTTAGGAGCAGAACCCGAAAATGGATGACAGTACGCAACGCAGCCTGGCGGGTGTACAGAGAAGCTCCAGCACCAGAAACGTGGGACAACTACGTAGCCCAACGTAACCACTGCACTCAACTGTTAAGAGATGACAAAGCCGCCTATCAGCAGAACATCGCAAAAACCTTCAGTGCTAACCACAAACTGCTGTACAAGCACGTTAATAGCCTACGAAAGGTGAGGCAAGGATTTCCTCCACTCAAGACGGCTGAAGGCCCAACAAGAACGGCTATGGAAGCTGCAAACGCGCTGCAGATGCAATACGCCCCCACGTTTCAAAGGGTCTTGCCACCAAGCGATCTACCAAGCTTTGTATTCTGCTCACCAGGACTAACCCACATCAGTTTTACCGCAGAGGCTGTATTGCAAAAGCTGACTTCTCTACGCAAACACAGCTCGCCGGGTGTCGACGCCATTCGTCCTGAGGCATTGGGAGTAGCAGCAAACCAACTGGCAGGACATTTAGCTCAGTTTTTTCAGTACTGCTTAGACCGGAACCAAGTTCCCGCCATGTGGAAGCTTGGAATAATAAGCCCGATTCACAAAGGTGGAAGCAGATCTGATCCCTCCAACTACCGCCCAGTAACCCTTCTTCCTATACTCTCCAAGGTCATGGAATCCATAGTTGCCGATGCACTGGTGTGCTATCTGGAAAACTGCAACCTCATCACTCCTGAACAGCACGGTTTCCGTGGACAGCGGTCATGTACAACTAATTTACTCATTGCACGCAGTAGTTGGACCGAGGCAGCCGACGCTGGAGAAGGTGTTGATGTGATCTACCTGGATTTTTCCAAGGCTTTCGATCGTCTAGACCATCGGATACTTCTATCCAAGCTGCAGCATTACGGGATCGGCGACCCTCTTTTAAGCTGGATCGCCAACTTTCTATTTCAAAGGCAATTAGTGGTCAGAGTTCGGAGCTCATTATCGGACCCCATACAAGTGGAGTGTGGTGTGCCGCAAGGCTCAGTTCTAGGTCCACGTTTGTTTCTGGTGATTATTAATGACCTTGCACAGGGAATCGCTTCAAACGTCCTAATGTTTGCCGACGATATCAAGATCTGGCGCAGGATCCAGGCGAACGCCGACCAACGTGTGCTCCAAAGTGACTTAGATACAGTGTATCAATGGTCGATCCAAAACTTATTGCATTTCCACGTCAGTAAATGCAAGGTGCTTTCCATCCGACATCAGGGCAGCTACTCATACCGACTCGGAACGGATGTACTGCAACAATCAACTGTCGAACGGGACTTGGGTGTCCTGGTTCAAGATGACTTGGGTTGCTCCAGGCAATCCGAAAAGGCCTCGAAGACCGGGAACCAACACGTTGGGCTGTTGAGGCGGGCGTTTGGACAAATAAACAGCTCCATATTCCGATAAATTCTCAGTGCGTATGTTCGCCCCCATGTCGAATACGCAATTCAAGCCTGGCATCCATGGCTGAAACACGACCTTAATGCACTGGAGCAGCCTCAACGCCGGGCATCTAAGAACGTAACTGGAATGCGCAATCTGTCCTACCAGGAGAGGCTGCGACGACTAGGATTGTTCAGTGGAAGCTATCGCAGGCTACGAGGCGACCTGATTATGACATACTTGATTCTGCGCAACCCACATCATGTGTGCCGCCCTTTACTGCAACTCAGCAGCAATACAAACCTGAGGGGCCACTCATTAAAACTCGCAGAACAATACAGTCGTCTGGAGTGCCGCAGAAATTTCTTTTCCATCCGTGTCTGTCACCCGTGGAATGCGCTCCCAGAATCGGTCGTCTCTGCACCGACACTAACAATATTTAAAAGACGGTTGGACGATGCACTCATCCACTTACACTTTGTTACTTAACACTATGTCTCCATCCTACACCTGGAATTATTTGTTGTTAACTGTGAGTGTTGTGAATCTAAGTGGATCGCAGGACTGCAGCGAAGTAAACGATAAGTCCTTATTTTTGTATTTAAAGTGTTAACTATTTTACTATCCTTTTCATCATAATTATTATGTTGATATCCCCACCAACTATCCAACGGGGCTTGTAAAGCAACGCTTCTTAACCCGTATAAATTCATTGTTCATTGCTCATTGTTCGTTTAGTGTTTTCACTATTAGTACGTATGCAGCTGAATGAGCATATGCGAAACGCACTGAATTCAGGATATCCGATCAGCAGAAAGGCTTTCGCTTCCTACACTTCTAAAGTTGTTAAAGGGGAATAGTTTTATGGCAACTTATGTATTCACCATCATTATCAGTAACAACAACAGCGCTAAGTATGACAGTGGTTGGTACTGCGGGCTCGCTGACAGACAGTCATTGAGGAAGAATGTGAAGAGAGGATAAAGAAGACTTGCGATATCTTGACGCACGGGTCAAACATTCAAACTCAAGTCACTCAGGCCTTGTCAAGAGGGCAAAAGCACAGGAGCTGACAATTGAGTGTACAAAGGAGTAGTAGGGGTTGAATCGTATAGTTAGAAATTCGTCACATCTAGACTCACTCAGGCAGCCGCCACAAGCACGGAAAAGCACTGTACGCGCGTTTCATCCTTTCGGGAATCGTCAGCAGTGCGCATTCCATCGGACCCAGGTAGGACCCTGGTAACATTTTAAACGAATGCGGACAGAAACTGATACTGAGTAATACATTGCATTTTTTGGGCTGTGCATCGAGGTATTCTTCGTAGCAAATGAAATCGAACCGTACAGTCCTGTGATTGTAGCTTTTTGTTGTTTTTGAAATGTTAGTTGAACATTCATGACTGCGTGCACCCCAGAGGTAGTCTGGGATAAATGGTTGAAAACCATATCAATAGTCACCCAAACATCGGAGGCAAAATCTTCCGCTATACCATGCAACAAATAATATTCATCAGAAGCCGAACAGGAGGGTTTATGACATTGGAGGCACACATGACGCCTTCACAAAAGCAGTCCTGACGCGGAAAATGAGAAGCGTACGCAGATCAGCGCAATTATGCTGTACAGTTGGTTCATGATGGCAGCTTAGCACAGCAACAGGAGCTAGCGAAACGATGTTGTTCGAAACGCAAGCTTTTTTACAGACACGTGAATGCTCTTCGAATGTTGTAGCGTGGAACCCCACCACACAGTACGATTGGTGGGTATACACACACCACAAAAGGTAGCCAACTCCTCATGGGCCCAGTACTGGCCTACATTTTATGGGGTACAAGCCATAAACATTATACTTGCTTCTGTCTCCACACCATCAGTGTTATCCTGCATCACATTCACAGCAGAAATGGTGCTGAAAAGCTACTAGCCCTACCTACACATAGCTCTCTTGAAGTGGATAACCTTCACCTTAAAGCACTGCAGGTAGCAGCCATTCACCTAGCCCAGCCATCTGCCGGATTCTTTCAGTGAAGTTGGTCAGTTCCTACCAATTAGGGTCCCGTGACACTTCCCCCTGTGCTTGCCAAATTCATGGAAGCGATCATTGCTGAAAAGCTTCGGTGAGGCAGTATTAGGGTAGGTTGGTAACTTTCTCCATGAATATCAGTTAGGGGTTAAAGTCCGAACATCTCTGCTTGACCGCAATCCAGTGGAGTGCGACAATCTTGCGAGAGCCAGCACCTCAACAATTTTGCTTTTCGCAGATGACGTTAAAAGTTGGCCGGCGATCAAAAGCATTTTACGTTCATAAGATGGGACATGGCATTGACCGGTGAGGAATTCACTGCCATTAAATGTGGTCAAGTGACACATTGTCCACATCCGCGATAGCCACGCCTATCTCTACAAAATGGAGGCATACAACCTGCAGACAAGCCCACAAGAACTTGACCACGGCGTGCTGGTGCAGCACGACCTCGGTTATCCTCGACAGTCGGAATACGTTTCAAAAGTGGTAACCAGCACGTTGTTAGCCTGCGAATGGCATTCGAAAGTTTGGATTCATTTATCTTCTTTATGATGCTCAATGCCAACGTGCGTTCCCACGTCGATTATATAACCCAGACTTGGTACAACTGGCTAAAGCGTGAACTTGCAGCGCTCGAAACACCTCATGGTCGGGCAACAAAATGTGTCAAGGGATAGTGCAATCTTTCGTACCAGCAGCGATTAAAGACCATCGGAGTGCTCAGTGGACGCTACAGGTGGCTATATGGAGACCACATTTTAGTCTACCAGATACGGAGCGATTCCACGTACACATGTTGCCACCTACTGCGAATCATCCAGAACACAAACTTCACAGGCAATAACCTGAAACTGTGTCAAGAACACAGTCGGCTTTTCATTAAGGCTGGACGAACCTCAGATAATAGCGACCCAGTGATTCCGCTTAAGTATCCATCGAACGTTCTGGTGCCTACAGTGTTTATGTGCTCAAGGACAGCCTGGACGTTAAGAATTCTATTCGATCGGACGCATTATTAGCACAATTTGAAAGTGGACCAATTTAGTCGTTAACTTAGTAATGAAAAAGACTAAGTATGTTCACAGGAATGAACTGGAAAACTCATATATGCTAGTGAAGGATAGGTTCAAAATGTCCGCCGGCGTTCTGCTTGCAGTGCGGAAACCACTTAGTACAATTGGCGTGCACTTTCTCCAATGTATCCCACGTGATCACGCAACATTCGTTCTCAATATTTTTTCATTTGGTCCAATGTACGCGGTCTTGTTTTGTACACTTGCCAATTCAGATAGCCCCATGGAAAATATCAATGGTGCTCGAACCTGGTGAGCGAGAAGGACATTGCATTGGTTCACCACGTCCGATCCCGTGGTGACCAAATTTGTTGGTGAGGCAAACATGCACCGTTTTAGCAGAATGTGCCGGTGCACCATCCTGCTACCATCAAATGGTACTGCATGCCCCTTCGGCCTCCAGCTGTGGAAGCACAATGGTCTGTAGCATTTCTAATTACCACAACGCTAGGGAAAGATAAGGCTTTAGTACTTCAAAACAACAACCTACCAGTCACCTTCCGGGAAAGGAAATATAGGTGCAAGATTTTCTGGCCTGCTAATCCAGTCCAAACCATCAGTTTCACACTGTGGTACATTTGTGATGCGGTATATTTTCGCGTGTTGCTGGTAGCCCAAGAATAAGGTTTCATTGTTCCATGCAGATGAAAAAGTGCCTCATCTGTAAAGATGACAGGATAACTATCCCCGCGACCCAGAAACTAGCGGCAAAATTCATGCCGCTTCTCCGTATTGAAGGGGTTCAAAACCTGCACTTGAAGTGCACGAAATCTTCGAAATTTTCGTTCTTGTACTATCCGGTGTACCGCATACCGGGTCGTGTCACAGTGCTGTAAGATCCGACGTGCTGAGATAAATAACTAACTAACTAAATATTTTATCCTCGACTTGCGAGGCACTTCACTGACTACAGCGCAAGCTGAACAGTCATCCGTAGTGAGGCGAGGCAGTCTGGTTCTCTTCATGTCACACACACTCGCCTTTTGCTCGAAATTCTTCACTAGTTTAAGCACGTACCGGATAATGCCGGGACGCATTCCTGCGTTCATTGCATTGTATCTTCGTGAAGTTGATGCGGCCTTTATACCGCCTTCATCGTACAGCCGAATAATCAGCGCGCCCTGCGTAACAGGCACGTTAAGTGAACCCGAATGCATTGTCTGATCGTGCTCCATTACCTGAGGCAGTGATTCAATGATATTGACACGACTTGCAATGCCTAAACGCGTCCTTAGCTAATCCAAAACACCCGGTTCGCCGAGATGCCAGCACATGCACACGTGCGTGCCGCACTTTTGGTTGCGCGCTTTATCTTGCAAACGCCGACTTTGCTGCGTAGCCAGCAAGACACAAAGATAACTATCGATCGTTCCGACGCCTACGATTAGCCATGACCTACAGCACTCAGCGTGATGTTAGCTGGCAGCTAACGATCCCCGGATACACGTTGTGGTCGTCTGTACTCATCTCGCTCGAGGAGCAAAACTTGCTCAGGTGACCTGTCGGTGCGTCCTTCACCAGCGTACGCCTGCACTTAGCTGAGCCCTGCACCAAGTCACTCGGCTGCCGAGAATTCTATATGTCCTCACTAAGAGGGGGAGAGAAAAAGTCTTATTTCTGCACGCGCAGTAGACATTTGGCGAATTTCGCTAAACCATGGATGGCGATTGGATGGTGAGAACAACAACCGTAAATGACCGGCGTTCACCAGAAGTGAGCCACGGTAGGTAAATGAATGTGGTCATCGGCCTTCTGCCGCCAGCCGGTATATATATATATATATATATATATATATATATATATATATATATATATATATATATATATATATATATATATATCCTGTGTTGCTCGAAACTGACAGTTGACAGCCACGACGTACCTTTCCTTACACTACGGCCAAAGATGGACTATTCAGCACGTAGAACCGATTCACTGGTACACTAGGCCGTATCTATACTAATTCTATAGGCATAATGCCATGCTTCATGCGAATACGATTCCCACTTGAATCAGAGCTGGCCTACGCTCCTACTCCGTGCACATCGCGAAGTTGAATACTTGGGCGCATAAGTTACGCTGCACTTTCTCAAGCAGATTGTGAAACAATGGGCTACTAGCAATAGTATGAGGGTTCTGGCTGGATGGCCTGAGGGGAATAGAGTCCTCAAATATACCCGCTGCTCACGTAGTAGCCCACGCACCTCTGGGCTCACCACGATCGTCCCATAAGCGCAAGTGTTTATTCAACTAAATCCATTCTAGACGCTATGTCGAACATAGCTCCTGTCAAGGAAGTTGTGTCTTTCGGGGCCAACACTGTCCTCCGCAACGTTTGTAACTTGGAGAAAAAATAACGCGCCAAATCGCAAGTCGCTTGTAAATCCTAATTGTCCACCGCCGTACCTCATGCCTCCTTGGCAAAAGCTGCTAGTTGGGTGTATAAGCCGTTAATAGTCTTGAATGCGAACCACTATGAATCGTACGGATGCGTATTGCTGAAGAGACACAAATGGTCGAAACGGTCGTCTATTGCCTTTCCAGGAAATTGAAGGATTATTTGACTTGGAAGCTGCTGTGTGGAAACACTCAACAATTTACATCAAAATTCCCTACGCATGAGAACGGCGTTTATTTACAAAAGGCGGTCTTTAAATGCATGCGAGCTATATAATTTACAGTCAGTAGATGAAGGCACCAAGAAGTATATCATTAAATAAGGTTATGATGGACGAGGACTAGGTAGGCACTAGTAGCTTTCACCACAGCCGATAAACCCTGGAAGAAATGTTTCCCAACACATTCCAATCTGCAGCACTTGACAGTAACCTCCAGTTGTATGTCCCCTGAGACTGGGTTTATAGTTAAGGTTAAAAGATGGTGCCATACGCGGCTGGACTTATTCGTGATCTGGTAAGTTAGTATGGGACGCCGATAACATCCGCCGAGCAACCGTACGGCCTTTAGCTTATGTTGTTACGTGAGCTGAAACATGTATAGGACCATTCTAGTTACACTTCACTGTGTAGCTGTGTAGCTAGCTGCTACTGCTGCTACCACGACATACTGGACATGTGGCTTCATGTATGTGTTGATAAGTTGCAGGGAGACACAAGGATCGAACCATCTGAATTTACTGTGCAAAAGAGACAAACATGTTGGTTCCTGATTTCGATAGCTCATTGATGGTTTATAACAGCTGTTGTCCATCAAAGTCAGTACTTCGGGATCCTACTCCTGGGGGACTGTAGGATGCCGTTCCTGAGTACATGTATGCTATTTGGCCATTAATGTTCAAGGAACACGATTCATTCTTCGGCGTTATACATGAGTAGGTTCGCTTTATGTTTCCGAGACCACGTCCAGGTTCCGCTATAGTAAGTCCTGATCTTCCCGACCATCAACATCCTGCCATATTTTGACATTAGAGCAGAAAGTATGGAATTCGGTTAGTACACGCACAGTCTCCATACGGGGAACGTCACAAAATTCAAGCCGCCTGACTTATAATCCAACAAGGTTACGTTCGTGAGACACAGAGACCTAAATGGAACAATGGAATACTGGTTTATAAGGGGTAATAAAACACGCGCTTTACATGTCGCGTAGGTCGGTAATAGAAGAAATTGCGTCTTAAGCGTTACATAAATGGACCAAACAAAATACTCTTGGGCAAAACGATAGAGTAATTGTGCTAAGAGTGCTGCTAATGGGAGTGAGATAGTACAGGCAAAACCAAATAAACAGTTGTGGTGATTAAACCTCAAAGCAAATAAAAGCTGATTACTCATTCCTCTGCACGAATTTACGTGTGGCAATGTGGGTCATAATTCTAAAGTGGCTAGTTAACCAAAATAAATCCGGAATATCAGTTCAATGAACAAAGTTTAGAGTGTCCAAATCGATATCCACTCACCTTTACAAACAGCTAATGTGGGGGCACAGACAACTGAGTTTGGAAAGGCGTTTCAGGGTTGGCAGACCCGGAAGGAGAAGTAATTCCGTCGACAACCGACGCCACTGTGTTCTTGACTCAGTTTCAGGCTATTGCCTCTGAGTTTAGCGTTAGGGCTGCTTTCGGTAGGTAGAGGTCTAAGTGAATGGGATTGCTCAGTATCTGGTAGACATATAGAAGGTCTTCACGTAGCCGTCCCTGGCGTCCAACCAACACCCCGAGTGTCTTCAGCCGTTGCAGGTATGGAAGGTGCGCAATCCTTTGACAACTTTTGTTGCTCGACGTTGGGGAGTTTCGAGCGCTGAGGGATTACGCTTTCGCCCGGTTTGCACAGCCTGGATTGCGTATTCGATTTGCGGACGCACGTAGGAATTGGGCGTCAGAGAGAAGGTGAATGGGTCCAAACGCCCGAATGCCTTCCAGAAGAGACCAATATGCTGGTTACCCGTTTTTGAAGGGCATTCTGATTGGCTGGGACAACCGAGATCCTCCTGTACCAGCACATCGAGGTCACGATCCTGAGGACACGTCTGCTGATCATGTGCTTCAACTTTGTGGCAGGAGACGTGTCGATGGCGGATGTGGATAACGTGTCCCTTGACCACATTGAATAGCAGTGCATTCTTCACCGACCAATGAAAGGCCCCATCGAGTTCGCGCTGGAGGATCCCGTGGTCGTCCATTTTTTTGATCGCTTGCCATATTTTAATGCCATCTGCGAAAAGTAAAAACGTTGTGGCGTAAGATCTCACCAGGGGGTTGATGAAAACTAAGAACAAGCGAGGTTCAAATACTGAAGGCTGCGGTACGCCGCACTCCAATCGTATCGGATCGGACAGAGCTGTTTGGACTCTAACCTCTAATTACCGTTCGTTGAGAAAGTTGCCAACTCATCCTAATACTGGATCGCCAACAGCATAGAGTTGCATTTCGTGGGAGAGAATTAGATGA
Organism: Dicrocoelium dendriticum; assembly: GCA_944474145.2. Taxonomy (NCBI): domain Eukaryota; kingdom Metazoa; phylum Platyhelminthes; class Trematoda; order Plagiorchiida; family Dicrocoeliidae; genus Dicrocoelium; species Dicrocoelium dendriticum. The sequence continues at coordinate 212,219,976 of OX104064.1, forward strand.
TTCAAGCGATTGGAGTGTTTTTAAAAGTCCATGTGAATAATATCGATTCCTGTCCCCTCGTCATTTGTCTCGGTCCAGTTATCACCTGCTATAAGCAGATCCTTGGTACATGATCAAGGTTTAGCACATCTATGCTTCCCCGGCGCTATGCTGCCAGTGCTTTGCAGATGGCTCATCAGTAGGTCCGCAATGATCGCTTCCATGAAATTGGCGACCACAGAGAGAAGCGTTACTGAACGGCAACTGACAAGGGGTTATAATACTCCGTTTCCACCTAGAGGGGGCTATGTTTTCATCTAGACAGCACTGAAAGAATTCGGCAAGTAGTTGGACTAGGTGCAAGGCTGCTACCGGCAGTGATTTACGGTGCAAGTTATCCACTCCAGGAGAGCTATGTGTAGGTGGGGCTAGTAGCTTTTCAGCACCATTTCTGCTGTGAATGTGATGCAGGATAACACTGATGGTGTGGAGACCGAAGCAAGTATAATGCTTGTGGCTTGTACCCCATAAAACGTAAGTCAGTACTGGGCCCGTGAGGTGTTGGTCGCCTTTTATTGTGTGTGTATAACCATCAATCGTACTGTGTGGTAGGATTCCACGCTACAACATTCGAAGTGCATTCATGTGTCTGTAAAGAGGCTCGTGTTCCGAACAGAAGCGTTTCGCTAGCTCCTGTTGCTGTGATAAGCTGCCATGATGAACCAACTGTACAGAATAATTGCGCTGAGCTACTTATGCTGTCCAATCTTCTACGCTGCGATTGGTTTTGTAAAGGTGTCAAGTCCGATTCCTCAAGGCCAAAATTCTCGTGTTCGGCTTCTCAGGAAGGATTTTGTTTAGATAGGTCCGTAGAAAGGCTTTGGCTCTGATGCTTTGCTGACTAGTGACGTGAAGGTTTTTAATCCATTTCCCAGGATACTTTTGGGGGCACTCCTACATGAATGTTCAACTAGCGTTGGCAACGAATGCGGACTAAACCTGCTACAACATAATAGATTGCATTTTGTCGGGCTCTGCATGAGGGTATTTGGCGTAGCAAATGTAGGAGAATAGTAAAGTCATGTGGTCTCTTCGACCCAGAGGACTGCATACATTAAACCCAGCAACCACGAGCTCCGCGCTGGTGAGCACACTATCTAACATTGTTGGCTTATTCGCTATTCTGAACCTGGTAGGATCGGAGACGTGGTTGTATACGGGTATGCTATAGATTAGCTCTTGCAAATAGGCCTTGAACTATTCGGCTTCGGTTGCCGGAGTTGTCTAATCATGAATGAATCACCCGTGCTAAGGATATGGGTGTATTTTTGAGTTATCACAATGCGAACTTCAGATATTTGTGGCCCATCTCCGGAATGGATTTGGGCAGTCGGTAAACTACGGACACGAGGCATGTATCATCGTCCTTCAAGCACTGTTTGCACAAAAAGAGAAAAGTGACACATGTTTGAGGATCATCTATGAGCTCACAACAAAGGTTTGTTTTATACTAAATGATAACTCCCCTCTCCTACCCATTCTGTCGTTCCGAAGAAGTGATCTACCGAGTACGGCGATTTCAGCGTCGGCTATTTCACAGCTCAGCCACGTTCCGGTGAGCATTATGATACCTCGAGACTCCGGTACCTGTCGGTGAAGGTGTTCAACCAACTCACTAATAAGGCATTGTGCGTTAATGTACAAGCAAGTCATATTCTCAGTATGCAAAAGTGAATCCTTGGACGCTGGACTACCATTGGAGATTGTGCCGACCGTTGAGGTCGGCCACTAGCTGCTTTTTTGCGGAGTTGTTGGCAGTTGACGTTTGGTCTGATTGTTTGATTGCGCACGGCTGTACTGGCCCTGATAGTCTCCGTGTGTTGTCTTACCACATCGGATGCTATGATCAGTTACTGACATTTAAAAAGGAAATCAGACGATGCATTTTCTCTCTTGTGTACTCAGTTCAGAATGCAAAGTTTAGGCATCGACTTAGGCCCTCCCATAAGTTCTTTTAGGTACGCCGGTTACATTGCTACTCACGTTGCGTCACCTCAGCAACTGTACCTAGTGTAGCCAGGAAACGCAGCAACCATTTCCCTCTCAAATTGTTTACAATTAACTCCGGCGTTAGTACGCTGTCCATGGTTCCTAGTAGAGTTCATACTGGCAACTTAGGACCAATTCACCTACACCTTTGGATCTGATTTTATGCATTCGCGGTTACTGCATCTGTGTTCGACTTCTGCATCTAACCGTTCTCCCTATAGTTTCAACGTATGTTTTCGATTCTGCCAGTTGGAAGTTCAGTAGCTTTTGCCAAGATCCGGAAGGTTCTAACGCCATCCGAATTACCGAGATTTAATTGTTCAGCTGGGGAAGAATAATACCCAGTTATCCAACGTGATCAGTTGTCAAGTGTGCTTGCTAACTTACTTATTAGTCAAGAAGAGCTGACTCAAATCAAGATCAAAACTCCGTCCATCAACGGCTTTCTGTGTGTTCTCCATACACTAGAATCTAAGGCTACTCGAATACAAAGGAGGACGAATCTTCTAGTCCAACCACAAATAACTGATGAATTCATCGACTCGATCCCCGCGGGATTGATCAGATGGATAAATTGCTTTGATGACCCAGTGTACGTTAATACTTTGAAAAGATACCACTCGTTAAATTACGACATACATTACTCACGGTTGGTAATATGGTAGGTACACAGCAGAATTACTAAGGGTTTAAAATGAACACCCACCGTCATTCTTATTCAATCGTATATACATTATGCATTGCTTTAAATTCCAGTGCGTTCACATCGTTGCCGATAATAGCTTTAAGACCCAGAAGATTGTCGCTGCGCTATCCTCTTTACAAAGAGTGCTTCTGCAGTGACAGTCAGATACTAGTCCACTAGGTAAACCAGTCTCCTCCAAAACTTCTTAAACTACAACAAGTGCTGATACAGCGGATTGCAGTAACAAATAACTGTCATATACTCAATACCAACGGCGTAATTGTCACCTATATTGTAAGTTCAGCTAGAAACGAAGCCGCCGTTACCCCTTCTATTAGTATGATGGAACCCCTCGAACCTGCGCAATGAGGAAGGACACAACAATATCCCCACAACTCCCGCTTACTAAAACAAGGCGCGGCAGCTGTCAGCAACCCATTTTACGTCAATCAGAGGAAAGTTATGTCCTGCGGTTGATGAATACCAACACATAAGATTGATCTATACCTGCCCACCAGGTGACATTCCACAGCAATATAGAATCTGCTCAACTTAATACTCGGCTAACAACCAGGTGATAAGTTGGAGACCATTATTCCACACCCCATATTTCGATCTGTTTGAATGTAGGCTGTAATAGTTTTACCCAAAAAAATAATTTGGCAGATCCCTGGGAGCATTGTACTTTCCACGAATGCACAGCCGCCACTATAATGTTCGTAGCTCACTTTTCACGACTAACCCAAAGGAAACCCACCGTTGAAATTGCGATGGACCCATACGTTTGGAAACCTCCTTGGGTAACTCCAACAATTATCTGCCTAAGGTGATCCCACAGCATAATTTGATCAGATTACCTAGTTGAAAAATATTTCACATCATCAATAGACGCATCATTAACTTGTCTATTTTACTGAACAGCAAGAATAACTGGGGCCACATCATCAACTCTTGTGAGCATTCCGTCTGAACCAAAGCGGATATTGATCCGTGACCCGCACTTGCAGCCGCGATGAAGGAACAGAATTCCAAATTTCACAGCTTGGAAGCTTGTGAAGGATGATGCAGCAATTCAATAATCTGGAGGTAGATTGGCCAGGGTCCGTTCCACAGAGAAGCCAATTTTTACGCTTGGCAGCCAGAGTTGAGAATTCACTCGGGGTTATAGTCAAATCAGGTCAAATCAAAATGTTTGTGCACCCGAGTAGTCACATTTTCAGCATTGCACATTATCATTGAGAATTAAGAAATACATAAAATGAATCTATAAGGACAAATAAATTGTCTAAGGAAAAATGTGTACGCAGATTACTCGAGCAAACAGTTAAGCATCACACTGCTGTTTTTTGGTGAGTCAAGAAAGTAACTGTGACAATTACAGCAAGATGGAATAATGATAAGATACAATATCAGAAAATAGAACTATGAGTTTAGCGTGATTAGAAGAAATGGATAGCGTTTTTGCTAGAACCCAATAGGGAAGGTGGAAAGCGTCATTTAGAGCTTCAAGGGAAAAACTGTTACAAAAGCCTAAATGCTGATGATGAGCTCAAAGAGGAGCTCTCTATAATATCCGCTGCATCCAGAAATGAGTTTACCGGACTGGACAAGCAGGCTATAGCGTTTTTCAGTTACTCGAAGAATACAGCCATACAGCCAGTGAGGCAGAAGGTGTGCACTCAAAAAGGTACTAACACAAAGCATGAAGTACTGAAAACATCTTAAGCATGAGACCGTAAAATGATGGCCTTCCAACCTTACAAAACTTTCGACGATGTGCGTATACTGGGATGGGTTTCGAGATAAAAGAGGACTCGCAGCTATTTGATATTTGACGAGCTTGGTATGAGTTAATCATTCAGTACCAGTGGAAAATTGGTGTTAAAAACAGCCTGTAGCTTATCAAGATGAAGAAAAGATAATGTGACATCCCAAGCTTTATAAGTGTTCAAAAGGAGTTATCTGGACAGCGAAAGCAGCACAAGCTTGTCCAGGCCATTAAGAAAAGCAGGAGGTTCTTCAATATTCGCAGTAGTACGTTCCAAGACGACATCGTTAGTATGCTTGCATCTATTATAGTTGGATGATGTAGTAAGTTTTCGATGTATAAGAAATTAGAAAGAACCGAGGATCATTTCAACAGAGCCACCCCTTTCAGTGCAACCGTATAGATAACAAAAGGTTCCTAAATGCCCCCTGGCTATAACCCCGCAAGCCCCTTACACTGAGAATATGATGTTTGACCAAGTGAAAATGTGGTCGCAAAGAAATCGCGCATGGTTGCAGAAGATAGGAAGTATGCGGCCAGGTGGGACAGAATATACGGCGTATACTCGTTACTCATGCAAAGCCAACCTTCGCATCCAAAGTGAGGTAGTGAAATAGACACTTTACCATTGGTAGAACGCTGATCGGAAGACGAAACCTAAAAAGGTCTACAGTCTGACAACCTAACAATAGCAAGGAATCAGTTGAAACATAGAAATTGTTATTTGTTATACTTAACTCGGTACTACTTACCTAAATAATTTCGAATGATACAGTCATCGCAGGGGTGCATCAAGGCTTGCAGTTTACAGACAACTTTCAAAAGGTTACGAACGCAGCAGAGTAAAACAGCTTTCCCTTGTGTTTGTGCAAATAAAATGCACTGGTTTCTGTAACTTTTTGCAAAGCTGTGCGTTAGTTTTAAACGAATTGATTCGGAGCTATGGGACCGAGGTGGTCACCGAGCCGATCAAATGGTACTCGTTGCACTCAAAACTGGATCATCGAATCGCTTCATCAGTATTCGATCAGCACATGGTTGTTCAGCCAAAATGAACCAAGGGTTCTCTAATTTGCTTTGGTTACTCTATTCGGTTTCCTGTGTTGTCGGCGGGGCCGACCCTGTCAACCTCGGCGTCTTGATGATAACAACAGCCTCCCCCCCTCGAGTAGGGTGGCGCAAGAGAAACGAAAATGAAGTTGACGGATACGTGAGCACAGAGAAATGCATAAAACATCGTGCGGTGACCTTGGGCAGCCATGTGTATTGTTTATTTTCTCGTAATAATCACCTATCATGTCAGCCACAGACACAAACTCACCCAAATGTTATTAATGTGTAAATCTGCATTTGCTCATGTGCACATTGCATCCAGACTCCAAAACACCAGTTTCATACTAGAATGGAATTCCAGTGGAAAAGTAGATCGAATGGTCAGCCCTGAGCTCCGTAAACACTGTGTGTATTCACGTGCATAATCTGTGGATTGAGCATGAAGCTTACGTAGTCATTGTACACCAACAGCCGCATCACAACGGATGGTTGACCCAGTTGTCTCCACCTTGGGCACCAAGGGTGCACAAGCCGTAGGGGAAGAGGACTATCTTTCGTGGCCTTATTGCACCGCAGTGTTCACTATGTAGAGGTCGTGAGTTTGCTACCTCTTCAATGCACCTACTTAGCTGACAAAATTATGGTCGCTGGGCATCCACAACCATTTTGGGGCAGATAGCAGCAAGTAGAAGAGAAGGGAATTATCAGCCACAAATACCGTTTGATCGCTGGGTGGAATAGTGCAGGGTAGCCACGAAGGGAAAGCAGCTGCCTAATTGTGAACACGGAAGATCGTTACCCTGTAACTTGCCATACAGTTTCTTAAAGTGTGAAACTCATTACCGTTAGCGTATTACGCAATGGTCTGAATAATTCCTTCCACTGAAATCGTGTGACATTTGTAAACGTAGTTTGGGTATCATGCGGTGGATAGACTGGAACAGTGGATGGTGAAGAGGAAGTCCGTATCACATGTTTATACATTTCAAACTATCCACTCCTTTTGCTCGTCTGGTCCTACTGTGGGAGATTTCGCATTCTAACACTGGTGTCCCGATCCGGGGACAAGATGTTCTTAAAAGAAGGTTCGAAAATCCGCTGCTGAATCCAAAGCTCCTAATCCCTTGTACCTTCGCGATGTTATGAGGATGGCGTTGTATTCATGATGCTTCTTCACCGCAGTTGGGCTAAATCAACTAAGTCTGTCTATTTCAGGTGGTGGGTTTTCAATTTTGTCCTAATGCTTTTCTTTCTCATATAAATGTCTACCTGTACTCTCTTCTATATACTTGCACAGGTTGCTTAAGCCAATTATAGTTAATTTCGATAACATTTTCGCGTTTGTATCATTTCCGTAAGATATATTTTCCGACCTCGTAAACTTATCACGGATTGTTTTATAAACTACTTATTTCATATGCTGATCAATTTAAGGTTTATGTCCCCGTTTCCTTATGCATTACTCGATTTATCTTCTTTGTTGTCTTGCTCTCAAGTGATTAGCTCTTGCTTGATATCCCCGGTGTGGCTGCGCTTGATGTGCATGTTGACAAGATGCCTACCTGTCTATTACCCACTACCTCGTCCACACTGGCTATGGGAGACTGTGGGTCGTTGCTGGAGGGGACGGGGTGCACGGTCCTTGTGGCCGTGTTAGGATCAAAGAGTGGTTCCATGCACCCAGTGTAGAGCGGATTACGGTCCAGCCACCGCCTTGTGTGCGCTTGATTCCCCAAATACAGCGTGCTTGTGTTTGCCTGTGAAGGAGTGTGGGCCGGCTCCGTTGATGAAACATGGCTCCCATCCACATGCCTCCCGGAGTTATTCCTTCGGGTTTACACTGGATATGGGGTGTGTGTGGTTGGAGCTGTAAGCGGTGCAGCGCAATCCACCCATGGTCCCTCTGTAGGCACAGTCGTCCTGTGGATATCCACAGAGACAAGCAAATCCGAAATCGGATGCCGCCTATCATCTTGAGTCGGCACGCTGCACCATTGGCATCGAGCCGCGATGTGATAAAGGTTAATGGGAGTTCGGCAGTACCCCAGAACAACCGTAGTGGGATACGTTGTATTGATCCAAAAGGTAATTCCATTCGTGGCAAACCTACTTACATGTATACGTCTGGAAAGAGGAGCTAGCAACTTTTCTCCCAGGAGCGCTAACACAGCGTGCTGTTGCAACACGCTCTCGGCAATTCCGGACAGTTTTAGCACAGATTAAGGATTGGCTGGTGTGGTACTGGCTCATGCGCGTTGCGTCATGATGTTTCAGTTCATTAATCTCCTCATCGATGATCCACAATGTTGCTTATCCCCTAACAAACAATCTGTCTACAGCTATCTGTCCGGGTAAAACTAGTACCTATGGCTGCACTAAGAAATTCGCAACGAAGAGTGATAAAACTAACAAAGGACAGCGCCAACTTCCATAGGGGCAAATGTCTCAGCAATTTTGGGACTTCTAGTGGACACTATGGACGATCAGGTTTTACTCTCTTACTCGGACAGTAGAACTAGACTGATTGCAACCATATGCGCCACTGTTCACTTAACCACATGGACAATAGCAGGCCGAGACTTCGTCAGTCAAAAGTAACTGAGGCATACGGCGTGTCATCGGGAGTTGGTTACCATACGTATCCCAAAACGCAATGGTTTCGCTGCTCCCAATAGTTCTCTACCAAGGTGCCATACCGGACTTACTTGTTCCAACTACAGCAGTTTGCATATTCTCCAGAAATACAGTTCATATCAAAACCAAGAAAGCAGTGCACGAAAGCATTGCTTAGAAATGAGCGTTTTACGGTTGCATGTGAGAGACGATGCGTACAACAGTGCGCAAAACCCTTCCTTATGCGGTTATTTTCTGGTGTTGTCCACCTCAAACATTGCACTGCATGACCGGTTTTGCCTTTAACTTGACTGCTGGTGTAAACACATCTGGCGCAGGGACTGGAAACCTAGAAGTGGAGACTGCCAATGTACACGTTTACTAACACAACACTGAATTTGAAGAGTAGTAAGGGTAAGTATGGCGTTTTTGAGAAAATTTGTCTCAGGTAGACCCATCCTACCACCTTCGATAAATCAGGATTCGTCTTAGCAGATCACATGCCGCCTGAATTGGAGGTGGCCTGCAAAGGTAGTCGTTGCTCTTAGGGCCAACTCTGTCCTCTACACGTTCAGAACATGCATGAGAGTGAAAGGTGAGCGGCGTTATATCACAGTTTGATATCAGTCATGACGGTCCGCATCCGACGCTCGTGGCTCATTGGCATAAGCCGCTGGCTCGTAAGAGTAAGGTTGTGGGTTCGAATCCGGCAGGAATCGGCGGGTACTCGCTACTGACGAGTCCCAATAGGACGAAACGGCCATTTATCGCTTTCCTGGATGTGTGGTGGCTGTCTGCCTAAGTCAAGCTGCGAGGAAGTTTCACAAGAAAAAACCGAAGTCTTCTGGCAGCGCATTGATAACATTTAACATTCGACCATTTATCTGTTTCACAGTACCCGTTGTGAGTGAATGGATTGATAAATGCCATCTGAGTTTGGGTTGTGATTAGCTTGCAAGTGGTTCCCTACCGTTTCAGTTACTCACACCGTATTCTAGTCGGTTGGGTTACCTTTATGTATGGCGCGCAAGCTGTCTCGAGGAAAATAGCAGGCAGCGTTGTTAGGACTGAACAACATCTATTTCAGATCAAAACACCCTAGATTTGCTTCAAAATTAAACCCGGAACCAAACTGAGCTTGCTTATCGCGATCCACTCTCACAGTAGCGACCGTAAAAAAAGCAACCATGAATCCTCTGAGCATATTATGTGCAGCTCCTAAACGGACCATCCGTTGAGAAAAGTGAAACAATCAATGCTTTGCTAGTTAAAGGAAGCATAGTTCACCATTTAAAAACAATTCGTCATGGATAAAAGTCGCTAGCGAGCTGTCCGTTCTACATGCTCTAAGCCAATGGATTAGTTACTTTTAGTGGCGATCCAGCGGTCCAACAATCAAAATAGCATGCATATCTTCTTGATCTCAAACAACATGGGTAATCGAATATGCAGTCATTATTAAACATCTTCGTTATTTAGATAAAAAGGAACTCTAAATGAGGGAATATGATAGTGATAAGTTCACTCATCGCAATGTCAAGGTCAGACTGCAACCGGGGGCGGGGTTTTCGCCAAGTTCCGATGAACATTATCCGCACGCCTGTGTTTAGGCTAATCTGTCCCGATCCATATACTCATTGTCCCCTGTTGAACTTAGCTAATTAATCAGGGTTGTGGCCTTTAAAAGCGGATCATGAGCAGTGTTCCGACCGACACGGCATGAAGTACTCAACACTCTGAAACCACTGCACTTTCGCGTATCGGTGGGTGGGGCTTTGGTAGCACATTTAAGTGAGAAACCCGTTAACGTGATATCGTTAGCTGTCGGGGACATTGTGTACACTGGTAGAGTGAGCGATGAGGACGTGAGTGTCTACCAGGTGATAGATGGTTAAATTCCGCTGTGCTACTCGCCGGTTAGCAAGATGAAAACATGGCTATTTTGAGTGTCCTCGAGAAGGTGGATAGGTCAGCACACGAGAACTTCGTGGCTTCCAATTCGGGATAGACAGCAAGTAGTAGTCCGCGGTTTGTGGTCGCCACTCCGTTGATGAATACCCAGTTAAGTTGAGGTAAGCAAGTGGTTATGGCCGTAGCGTACTACAATAAGCTAAGCAAGCCAGTAACTTATACTTTCCTTCAATTAATCTCTTTGAAGCATGGAGGTATGGGACTAAAGATTATTTTGTTTTTTATCCCCAATGTATCACTGCACATTGACCATAACACTTGGGAGCATAAAGCACATCCTTGATTTGACTTGAATTGAAAGAACACTCGTGAATGTTTTCTGCTTAGCGGTAGCTTCGTCCGGGCTGAGGTCAATCCTAAAAATTAGCCGTATTGTTTTCGTATCGCAAATCTTCTCGCCAAGGTGAAGTGCCGGGTGTTGGGAGATGGGCGGCCGGTTCAATAGTCTTTCCGAATGCAGTCACACATAACCGTATGCTAAATTTGCTCAGCCGTATCGATCCAAACGCTAGCTTGCGTGACTGACCATAATACTGTTTGAATTCCATTCAGATATATATATATATATATATATATATATATATATATATATTCACAGTCTGTTAACAGACATTGTGCCATCAGAACCACGGCAGAAGAAAAAGGTGAAGAAGGTGGGAACACTAATGCGAATAAAAATTATGGGAAACGATTTTTTTGGTTTTACACACGCCATTTTGTATTTTTTTGTTTTGTGAGTTTTTGTGTGCATCAAAGGGATGGTGAAATTGCGGAACAACATTGCCGCCACTGATGTCTGTTGCGAGCCATGACGTCCAATGTTTCCAACCACTGCAATTCAGCAACTCGTGGTCCCCAACCTGGAAGGCGGACTGGTCCGACTGCTGCCAAACTTGAGGTCGCCTTCTTCATACTCCTTCTCCACGTCATCGGCTGTCCACCGCGGCACTTTTTCCAATCGCTCCCTGGGAGTGCAAATAGCGCTCGACGTGGAAGGCGATGGGCTGGCATGCGCAGAACATGCCCGAGCCAGCGCATGCGATGTCGGAGAATAACGTCTTGAAGACTGGCACTATTCGCCCCAAGCACGCGGTCTCTCACCTCTGCGTTGCTTACGTGGTGTTGCCACCACACCCTAGCAATCCTTCGTAGACAGCGATTATCAAAGACTGATAGTCGCTTCATATCTTCCGAGCGAATAGGCCAAGTCTCACAGCCGTACAAGAGTACTGCACGGACGGAAGCATTGTACACCCTGCCCTTGAGCTTGAGACTGACATCACGACGACGCCATAGATGTCTCAGTTTGATGAATGCAAGGCGGGCCTTTGCAATCCGTTGTGAGACTTCATCTCCAACACCGCCACCAGCCGTGATGCAACTCCCTAGGTAAGTAAAGCAAGGGACTTGCTCCAGAACATGTCCAGCAATGGTGAGCGCGGGTTCAGGCACCTGCCAATCCTGAAGCAGCGTTTTACATTTTCCCGGAGTGAAGCATAGGCCGTACTTAGACGCCTCCATCGCCAAGCGGTCCAGAGCGCTCTGGACGGATTGTGGGTCATCCCCCAGCAAGGCGATATCATCGGCGTATTCCAAGTCCGTGAGTCTGTCTCCAGGGAGAAGCTCAACACCGCAGTCCTGGACACCTTCCAGTGCTCTTTGGAGAACATCTTCGATGGCGAAATTGAAGAGGAAAGGTGAAATAGGGCAACCTTGGCGAACACCGCTGGTCACAGCGAATGAAGAGGAGTGCGTGCCGTAAGCCCTAACTTTGCCCGACGTGTGACTGTAAAGTACTTTCAGGATGGTTACAAACTTGTCGGGCACACCTTTCTTCAGTAAACAGTTCCACAACGCAGATCTATCTACTGAATCAAATGCCGCTCGGATGTCCAAAAACACTACGATTGTTGGCCGCCGGTGGATGTGACGAAGTTCGAGAACTTGCCGAAGCGTGAAGATTTGGTCGATGCAGCCGCGGCCTGGACGAAATCCGGCTTGTTCTTCTCGGGAGAACTCCTCTCTAGTCGTTGAAAGCCTGCCAAGTAGGACCGACACGAAGATTTTGGATGCGACAGAGATTAGGGAGATTCCGCGGTAGTTGCAGCAATCGGCGCGGGAACCCTTCTTGTGAATCGGGACAATGACCGATTCTCCCCATGAGCTCGGAACCTTCTCCTCAGTCCAAACTTTCGTGAACAGCGATAGGATTTCGCTGATAAGTACACTCCCACCATCTTTGAATAGAGCTGGTGGTAGGTTGTCGGGACCCGAAGCCTTGTGGCGTTTCAGAGATTGGACTACATTTCGAATCTCTGCTTCATTTGGGGGGGGGGGCTGTGGAGACAGGCTAAGCATCATACATTGGGGCTGGAGGTGCCGCAGGGGGCTGTGTTGGGTGGTTGAATTGAAGAGCGAAATGCTCTGACCAGCGACCCAATCGCCTGTGAAGGTTGGTGATCTTCGTGCCGTCTGCCTCGCAAATCGTCTGGCTGATAGCGTGGAAATTGCAACCAGTGGCCCTGATGATGTAAAACAGACGGCGGAAGTTGCCAGCTGATGCAGCGGCTTCCATCTCACCAGCTTGTTTTGACCACCAAGATTCACGATCAGTGCGAAGGCTTGCTTTCAGCTGTTGCGTAATAGACCGGCGGTGTTCGTTATACTCTGCGCCAGCAGGCACCGCCCGTCGACGATCCAGCAATTCTGATGATCTTCCCGAGATCCAGCATTTGGGAGTGGAGCGAGTGAGGCCACAGCTGGACAAACCGGCCGACAACAAGGCTTGTTGCAGACTTGACCAGTGTTGATCAACATCCAGAGTGTGAGAGAGAGGGAGCTTTTCGCGAAGCTTTTGTTGATAATCTCTCTTCACCATTGGGTCCTCCAACTTGTAGGTGTTCAGTCGGGTGTGTTTTGACCTAGGCGAACCACCAAAACGCATGCAAACGGTCGCACACACCAGTGCATGATCGGTATCGACGCATGTTGACCAAAATGATCGGCAGTCGCGTACACTGCCGCGCCACCTGCGACTTATAGCTATGTGGTCAATCTGTGACCAGCGCTGGGTTGATGATGGGGGGCGCCAAGTGGCGTACTGGCGTCCAGGATGACGAAAGCTGGTGCTGGAGAGGAATAGTTGATGATCAGCACAAAGACTGAGCAGTCTCTCTCCATTGTCTGAGCGAACATCATCATATCCATGCGGTCCTCCGAGGTGGCGCTCACATGGCAGCAGACGACCGACACGCGCGTTGAAGTCACCTGCCAAAACAATGATGTCTGTTTTAGGAGCCCTTAGGAGCAGCTCATGAAGGTTCTGGTAGAACTGGTCTTTGACGATGTCTGAGCTACAGTCAGTGGGCGCGTAGGCAGAGACCACGAAGAGAGCACGCTTTTCGACTCGACCTCTGCTGACTTTACAAGAGCCATGGAGCCTCATCGCACAAAGGCGGCTATTGATCGGAATCCAATCAATCAAAGCAGTCTCGGCTCTAGCACTGAGGGCGATTCCAACACCAGCTTGCCCAGATGCGGCAGATTCGGCGTCGCCAGAGAGGCGGAGATGGAACCGGGTGCGTGGGTGGAGCGGTGACACCAGCTGGTAGACCGAGTTAGAGTCCTGGAGTCGTGTTTCAGTCAGGCAGCAGATATTAATTCCAAGGGTCTCTAGCGTGCGTGCAACTCCAGCTTGCTGACCGATCTGCAGTAATGTGCGTACGTTAAAAGCTGCAAGTTTGAACTGCGTTCCGGGTTGCAGGAGCGAAAATGGGCGACTTTGGGACCGACAACACTCCGTTGAGTACTGTGTGGTTGGGTTGGCAGATGTCACGGGAACAGGTTCATCAGTGTAGGTGGGATTGATCGTTGTAGAGGAATCAGGTAAAAATGGGTGTTTGTACACGGGAAGGGTGGGTAAAATGGTGGCGTGTGCTTGTGCAGTTGGCATAGTAACATGAGTGAATAACATGGTAGCAGCAAGACAGCGGGTGAATAGTCGTGTTGTAAGTCCATGGTTCGTCAGTGGGCGAGATACTACCCGGTTGCCCAGGCCGAAGTAGAGGGTTGTCTTAGGGGGCCCCACCCCGAGCCTTTGATCAAGTATCTAACCTACAAGGCAGCAGGGCGATATGAGGGTATCGCAACCCGTTGGGAGCCGGTGACCAAACGAGTGGTTCATACGCCTTTAGGACCGCATAGGACCAGGGGCCCAACACACCCTTAAATTACAATGCCACTCAGAGAGAGGCAAGGGCAGTGACTTTATTTAGTGGCGAGTCACATCCGCCACGTCACAGTGTTGTTAAACGGACATATGTGGCTTTTTATAGGGAGAACGCTTGCCAGGCGAAAACCCACCACGTCCTGGAACACTGCCGCCGAACCATTCGCTGGAACGGGATAATCCCGAACCACCCAGCTGGCACCACGAGGAGGTTGTTCGGCAAGCCAGCCATTCCATTCAGATACATCCAGGTTGATCTGACCAACACAGTTGCGCACCAGCACGCTAACAGCCACCTACCAAATCGGTTTGTTCCTGTTACTCGGAGCTGCAGTGGCCATCGTTTCTCGTGAATGTTGACTCGTTAACTACCTGAGAGCCATATTTAATGTAGTAAACTTTAGCAATGCAAGAAATGGGGCTGCAACGGGTCGCTGAATTACATTTCAGTCTACGTCTTTCACCCTTGTTGCAATCCAAGATTGAACTGGGAGATGCGAATTTCTGTATGGCAGTCAAACGATGTCTAAAAGCAGCAAGTGAAGCACTTCGCGGATTATGGTGAACGTACAAGTTCCTGTAAGCTGTAAACTTGGTTTGCTGTTAGTTGTCTTGTGGTTGGCCGTTCGTGTATGCGAACATTAACTGGCCGTAACACTTTAGAACTGCAAACTAAAAGTACAGCCAGAACTTGAAATACTAGCAGTGGAGGAACTCTACCGTTCACATCGTGCTCAACCAATCGTCGGCAGTAATGACACAGTTGCGGGGTAAAATGGGTTTAGAAACGATCATGTTTTATGGTGAAGATTGCAATAGATGAGAACGACATTATGCGGTTTCTTCAAGGATTGTTTTGCTGGTATCTTGCAGTCAATTCAGTAGCACATCGGAATTTGGACTACAGCTAGTTCTCTACGCACTGGAACTGGGTAGTTACACGAAACGGATGGTCAAGTATTATTGCTGGACAGAGGTACATTTTCGATACAAACGCCAAATTCATTGTATTGTGTGACATTTGTTTGAGAAAATAGCAACGATGTGATACACGGCTGTAGACCGCATACAGAAATCAAATGTAGAACTGGAGCCGGAATTTACTACACAATTGTGTAGCTTCAGTGTGATTAGTTATTGAGCCTCTTCTACTGTAGAAACTGTTGTTATCCTTTTGAGTTAAAACTACGACAGATGTTAATCCAATGTAATCCAATGTCGGGTAGACATAAGTCTGTGGCATTCATCGTTATCATCATCAACAAGTGCTGTAGAAAAGAACCTTGAACCGATGCGTCGCTGTCACACACTATGGCCTTTCTAATGCCAAATAAATTGATTGAGCCAAGTAGGACTTGTTTCTGGGACCTAAATGCATTAAACCAACCTTAGTGATTCCTTAGTGTCAGATCTGAGAGTTTGTGGATGGGAGACCTGGTCGGATAAGTTAGACAGAACCCATCATCCGTAATCGCATTGTACGCCTTCTCGCGCGGTCTTCAGTGCTGTAATAGTGCCTCCTCATCTTTGACCGTTTACAGATCAGCAGCGATTTCAAGCGAACATTAGTAGCGAAGGTCCGCTAAGTGACGCTTGGTGCCCCTCAGTTTATACGCATATTATCCAACCTGAGATGATCTTAAAGTCTAGCCCTAACAACGATCACATGTGTTTCAGTTTGCTGTCTCAAAGTGTGTTGCTATTGCTGGTTCTGCTTATCAGCATGCTGATGATAGTGAGACAATAAGGTGATTAATACGCACATAAACTACACTGAACTTGTTGTAAACACTTTCACGCAGCCCGTTCTCTTAATGCTGTCCCCTCCCGCATAAGACCGACCACTTCTTGTATGGATTTTAGGCTCAAAGGCTGCACCAGAATGGGTTGCGTTCGGAGCAACAGTTGTACACCTGAATCACGAAGTGCATGCCCAATACAGATCCCATTTAACTTTCAATTTATCACGGCTGTCCAGCATCTTGAAGCAATGTCCTTGGTAAATATCTTCTAGTGTAGCCATCTCCAGCGGTTAAGGCCATCATCATCCTCGCATTCGTATAGACTCATAAATAATATTCGTTTGTGCTATATATAAGCTGTAATGTTACAGAACTTCCATGGAAGGAAGTTGCCGTCAGTGCGTTTAAACTCCCCGCAGAGTATTGGGATAGTTACGGATAATCGTAGTAGGCACTAGGGATTACTAGATCAGGGTATAACTGCTACAATTGTAAACAAGCTTGTTCAACGAAAACAATGACAACATTTAACAAAAATATCTTGGAATGGGAGTTTCGGAGCATATTCACCACAGCGTGAATACTGAATACTGACTACAGAATACTGAGGATAGAGAGCGGAAAGAAAAAGCATTTTGTTGCGCCATCATAAGTGGATCGGGCATTTGCGCGGAATCACGTCGCTCATTCGTACGCGGTGGCAGCATATTACAGATGCACTACATCTTATTCTTGTGCGATACGCTCCCTATACCTGTAGTCCGCAAAGTGGGCGTCAAAGAACCTCTGAAATTCCGATACCGATTTCGCCTCGACTAGCGTCTTCAGCAATTTGTTCCAATATTTCACCACTCGACCCTCGAAGCATAGAGAGGGAGCGATGTACTTTACATCCGGTACCACTAATGTGTACCGGTGTCCGCGTGTGCTGATTGGTGCGCGAACGTGCAGCAGCGGCTTCAGCATAGGGAAGTGGCACAGGTGCACTATCCGGTGTATCATAATGAGGTCAACCCGAAGCAGATGATATGACAGGGTATAAAGGCCTAGTCTCCTACATCGATCCTCGTACGACATACCCGTAATCTGGGGATGAGCCGGGTAGCTACTTGTTGAACCCGTTGCAGTCTCTGCACCTCAGCTATGGTGATCGGTCAATAGGCGGGTGAGTGCGACCAGGCTGAACCAGATGGACATCGATGTTACTAATTACATGCCACTTGCCGAATATGCTCCGTAGTAAATAGTTAAAGATTCCTTGTTGAAAGCTAATTTTGTTTTGTTGATAAACATTTATTTAAAACGCAGCAATAATTGTGTATCAACCTTAGCGTGTAAATTGAATCTGTTATCAGTGTGTTTACAAAACCAATGTGTCGCATGGCACACAAACCACTTGGCTCTCAAGTTGTCAACTCATTTCTTCGTGTTTTCATTCACTTACATACTCCTGTTGCCTAGACAACATGTCACACTCCGAGCTATGTTCAGATTTATGTGCACTCGGTTCGAACACTTGCTTGTTTAATAGGTGCAGAAAGCATCGATTGATACCAAAGCCGATGTAAGTACCAATTTCCTTACTTGCTGTAACATTGCTCCCGTTTTCCTCCCGAATTATCTCCCCAGTCTAAGCTACACATTTTTCAGTTAGGACTTTGCAACATCATCGTTATACCTAAATGGTGATTCCACAATTTCATCAGCACACCAGCCCGCAGTACCTGACCAACTCAACACAAACACATCTGCCATTAAGTGCCCTGGCACCAGTCCAATTTATCCCGCGTGGCTGGCCAACAGGATATATGCAACCAAAACCAGTACAATGGGCGTCTGTGCAAACATAATGGAGACCACTTAGTTCTTCTTCCGACCTGGCAACCCAATTTGCGAGATCCTTAGGGTGCCAAAACCTATCGCAATTTCTTGTCCTCATGAACCCATTTCCGTAGTGGCAACCTAGAGCGCATGTTGTCTACCTTCCCTAACGTGCATGTGCCTGTTCGTCCCGGTCATGTGGACACGTCAACCGTGCAGTGCCTCTGCCCGCGTACGCACGCACAGTTGCTAGGGCTAGATTGAATAGTAAACTATAGTGGTCCCTTTGTTTAGCCTTAGACCGGATCACGTGAACTGAGGACTCCTAACGCACACGAGCAGCATGTGAACGTACATAGGGATCAAACAGTCAAGAGTGGTGTACGGCCATTGACTCAGAAGACAGAGTGCTGTATGCCCAGTAACGAGGGAGCTAAAAAGGTCAGACCAACTTCCGTGCCAGACCACGAAACTTGCTGTGCCAGGGCTAAGATACATATCTGCAAGTCATCTTCATTGAGGTACTTGCTATGAATGTCTATCTATAATGTTCCGTTCACAAAAGCGACACAGTAACTATCAGTTGGACACGTACCTCTGAATTACGGAAGGCATAAACAGAATTCCTTGCATCGTCTGTACGCTGTTTTCCCAAGCCATGAGTACGGAAAGCTTCAGAGTATCGGAAAGTTCAGTTATGATCCGCTCTTTCCGCTGCAGCTCTCTCCGGAGAAGGAACTCAACACATCCGTTGCGTCAGATCACAAGTGATTTGGGTTTTATTGGTCATGTGCAACCAACTATCTCCCTTCGTATACTGCTGCGTGAAAGAATATGAAATATGCACTGGAAATTGTGGGGATGGGAATACTTCGGAGGTTGTCTCACTCACTGAGGTCATAAGGTCGGGGTACATGTGTGCAACTCTTTTTGACCTATTGTGCACGATATTTCACCACTGCAGTGCGGATACATGCCAGACGTTAATTGTCAACTTGTATCTACTCCTGAGCGATATGTTCAATCACACTGCAACCAACGGCCACGTACGATCACTGAAAAGCGGCAATCTTTGCCAGTGTCGGCAAAGTTCCAAATAGAAGATTCAACCGTAACATTTGTTCCGGCTCATTCATAGTAGTGCCGCTTTTATCCAGCGGACATTTCGAATCTGATAAACACAAATGATATAAGCGTTGATAAACTATGCACTTGTTCTCATGGTGTAGTTTCAGAAGTAGCTCAGCTGACCCCTGGCCTATGGACGGATGGTGTTCAGGTGATACAGGCTGGGCACGGCCAGTTGGATTACATGCATCATCTGAAGCTGAAGCTCGTGATGCTAACACAATGCTCAATCGCCTCCAGTTTGTCGGTCCCAGATCCCCTTGCACTCATGCTATTAAACGGTAGTGATTTCTCTCGCACAGCATCGACCCACCTGTTCAACAGGTACAAAAGGAAGCGATTATAGCAGATAATGGAGCCAAATCAGTCATTTTGGCAATAGCCTTTCGCATCGTCTTAACGCCGGTAGTGACAAAGGTATCGATCATCATTCGCATCGGTCGCTTTTTTGAAGAACGGGGAAACGAGAATGGAGATGATAATGGCGGTTTCCGCTCTGAACGGAGCAACATAAACCATACTTCCATTACACAGTACGTGCCAAAGCAGCTGTGGTGCCAAGCATTTTCCTCCTCATAGTTTATTAATGGTATGTCAGTGGAGGATGAGTCGCGCTATATTGTAGTCAACTATCAGTCACGCAGATCCGCAGTCATCAACTACTGCTTAGTTGCACAAGCTGGAGGCATCCGGCAGTCATGCCCTCAGAACCCGACAGGGGTCCGAGGAACGCGCAACACTGAGGAGAGCCAGAAGGTCGTAACGGCCGTCTGATGCCTTTTCGGACCTGTAAGAGTATGCGTGAGTAAGGTGACTGCGATGAACTTCATGTAAATAATAATAGTCTATCAATGGAAGTGTTTATTGATATTATGTAAACACGCTACTCAATCAATCACCTCGTCAACTTTCATATGCTTGCTTCATAAGGTGCTCATGAAGTGTGAAAGCATTCTACACCCTCTGTACTCGACGCCAACTTCCATAGACCATTACCCAAGCCCAGCTAATTATCTACGAGAAGCTGTCTCCTGCGTTTCCCAAGACAAGCGCAACTCGCTAAGGTTGTTCTATATCTTTCTTCCTCTTCAATCTTGTGATCATTGATCACAATTGACTCCGTTCCCTCAGACTCATCCGGATTAGAGATGCCGCCAGTTGTCAGACTGACAAACCCAAGTATGCTGACAACATTGCTCTCCTTGGGTCTGACGCAGTGGTTATGTGAACACTACTGAATAGACTGACTTGTAGCACAGCCCGCTTCGATGTATACTTTGCAGCTTCAAATTGCAAAGTACCGTGCGGGACTGGAGCGAAACACCTCCGGTTCAAGCTATCACCGAAAAACCAGTTGATGATGCGGAACGATTCACTTTAACAATGAACAATGATTTATAACGGGTAAAAAGCAGTTGCTTGACATGTCCCGTAGGGTGTTTAGAGTGAGAAAAGATAAATCCAGGGATAATGGAGTCCTCAGTTCGGGTGATTACAGATTTAACTACACTACCGTATAAAGGGAGTTTGAAATGAGAAGGTACGCACACAAAGCAATAAGGGAAGTGGTTATTGATCACGTGATGGGTGAGAGAAAAAAGTAAAAACAGTAAGGACAACGCTTACTCGTGTGCAGCTATCTCGGGTCGATGGGATACAGAAATCCAGTTTCTTTGTAGTAGTAGCGTTTATCAAATTTTGTGCAAGGGGTTTCGAGTGACTCATTCTGGAGTAGGGTTATGCCACTATCCACAGTCTCTTGTGCATTAGCGTCAGCATCTGGTGGTCATGAGCTATAACACGTAATGTAAATGTGACAAAGTATCGCCAAGGCGTTTTTTGAAAAGGGATAGGGTGGGTGCATTAATTACATGTTCCGGGAGAGCGTTCCAAGCTTGACACTCGAAGGGAGACATTCTAGACGGCTGTACTGCGTGACCAGCTTAGGCTGATGACCTCTTAACGGGGTGTTTTAACTGCGTATTAGAAGTGAATGGCATGGGTGGTTGAGGTTTCACAGGGTCAGGCACGCCATTATGAGATCACCTCTTAGACACCGATAACGTCCACTGTAGATTTTGAGAGTCTTCAGTCTGAGTGGGTAGAGGAGGCTGGCCAAACCTCTGACGCTCTTCGTTGCTCTACGTTGTGCACTATCGAGCGCAGTGAGATGGTGCTTGAGCCAGGGTTGCCACGCTTGAATAGCGTATTCCGCATGCGGCCTTACGAACGCACTAAGCATTTTTGGAAAGACTGAAGGGCCAAACTTCCCGAAAACTCTGCGAAGTAGGCCGGGGTATTGATTTGGTTTCTTAGTTTCCTTTTCAGTCTGCCTTAGACAACCGAGGTCATCTTGAACTATCACGCCGAGATCGCACTCGTGAGAAGCGCGCTATAGAATTTGTGGTCCTAGGATGTACTTGTGCATACTCTTGTGCGGTACGCTGAGAACTTTGCACTTGGTGACATTGAAATGAATCATGTTCTCCATGGACCATGTGTACACTTTGTCCAGGTCCTCCTGTAACACCGTGTGATCTTCCACTGCAGCTATAGTACACCATACCTTTAGATTATCAGCAAATAGCAAGCAGTTAGAAGATAGCACGCTTGCGAGATCATTTATGAAAAGCAGGAACAGGCGGGGTCTAAGTACCGAGCTTTGAGGTACGCCGCACTGAACTTCGATGGCTTCCGACAGATTGCTTCCAATCCTCACATTCAGGTGACGTTGCACGAGAAAGTCCCCTATCCTGCTTGGTAGCTGTGTCATCCCTGATTATCATATGACTGGGGTGATTCGCGTATCGCCAAGACCCGCGTGGGTTTGCAGAAGCTCAACCAGCTATGGAGATGACTAGATATCTCCCTGGCAGTGAAAGGTGTGGTGTATACATCACTGCGGTGAAGACATTAAGTGCTTGGTCATGTTGGGCAACCGGTACTTGCAAGTATTGCGCACATTTGGTGAAAAGACCGGATGAGCAATGCTGAGGTCCGTCAGTTGCTTTTTGACACGAAGCCTTCTGTTGCTGGAACGTAATCACTTACCCTGGCTAGGTCACGTTCTCCATATGCACGTTGATCGGCTTCCTCGGCGTGCACTGTACGCCGTGGCTGCACCGAGTTGGGCGGAACCGCGAGGTAGACAGTTGATGAGGTGGTATAAAAACGTCTACAAGTGGACTGGGTGACTTGGTCAGGCTGGTGCGTGGATGGGGGGCCCAGCGTGATCCTCATCACTGGTTGGAGATTCTACCATACGTAGTGCAGTCACGCAAGCAAATCGGGTTCCTGGATTCGATTTCGTGCACTTGGCTGCTAATTTGCATTCCAACCCGACTAGTTTAACTTTCTTTTGCTTGATGCCATTATCCTTGTATTCTATTCGTGTGCAATGTTAGTTCCTTACCGTTGCGATGTGCTGTTGTTCCTGCGACATGAATCGTGGCAACTGGATCCGCAGTAAGTGGGTATCAGGATCATAGTTGTTAAACCGTACTGAGCTGAATTATAGGCCACCACAAAGCGCGTTAGGGTCTGTGACAAATAATCGGGTATATTTCCGGCAACAACTGCCGTTTGCCAGCGCCGTAACTTTCCCTCATTTCTCCAGCTTGATTCCATGTAACCATGGATCGTATCCCAACTTATTCAGTTGTGGGTTTTCACACCGCCACGTCGGTCGGACGAAATGCTTGACGTGGCACTGCTTTAGTCTTTATTTTCAAAGCGGCAAGTTAACCTTGATTCAGCACTTTTAAGTGATCCAATCATTTGGCTGCCGTTCGTAGCTTCAAACCTCAAACTACCGTTGTGAAAACACTAGATAATTATTGGCCCCTTGCGTTTTCAACGGCGAGAAGGCGAGGATAGTTGATCAGTTCGACATCCTTGATGTCTGCATTAGCAACGATATGCGTGTAATTGTCGATATTGCGCCCTGAGAAAACAAGAACAGGTGACACCACTGGGCGTAAAAATCTAGTATATTGAATCATATCAACTTCAAGTTCAGGTGGGGCTGGAACGACAGGATGAATCCCGTAGGTGTTCCTTCTTGAGCTAGTCGTTGATGCAGCAGCTGATAGTGTGCTCCGACTTCTTGATGGATCTAAAATGAAAACCCCCGAAAAACACCCTGGTCCACCAATTTAATGCCCACCTTCCTTGCATTAGCTGTCCCTGTTATGTCAGTTACGTGAAGTAAGTAAAATAGGAAGAAAAATCTATGGTAAAGAGTAAGGGAAATCAGTTAAAAGAAGAGAATACTACCAATGGTGAGGGAAAGTACAGAAAATAGAATTGAAGTATGATGAAAATAAGTCAGGAAAAAGAAAAGGTTTCGTGTTGTCACCCAAGAGCATCTAGTT
This sequence comes from Dicrocoelium dendriticum, assembly GCA_944474145.2. Lineage (NCBI taxonomy): Eukaryota > Metazoa > Platyhelminthes > Trematoda > Plagiorchiida > Dicrocoeliidae > Dicrocoelium > Dicrocoelium dendriticum. Next base: position 212,243,386 of record OX104064.1, read on the forward strand.
GACGTTCAGACCCCTTAACCGTAGCTTCCTTGACAACATTTTATGGAAGCAAGTTTCAGCGCTCAATGACTCCACGCGATAACCGTTCTAACTCGATCGGACCGCGGTTTGTCCAGCTTCATACAATGCCCAAGGAAACCAGATAATCTTACAGGATTAAATAGCCAGGGCAAATCAGGGCCTACCTTCCCAGTCAAAATACGGTAGGTTAGGATTAGGTCCCCTCTAATCCTTCGATGGTGCATTGAATACATCTCCGAAACAAGTAGGCGTTCGGGATATGTTTGTCTTCGTAACCTCCCGACTAAGCTAGTACAGACACTCAGAACCGTTTCTAGTGCGATTTTGTCCCGGACAAGACATGGTGGACAGGCCTGGACGCAATATTCTAGTCGGGGTTGCACGAACTCTGAGAAATGCTTCATAAAGATATTAGCGGTTAGGGTCCCGAACGAACGACGGATAAACCACAACATCCGGAAGTCTTTACTAGCTGCCTTCTTCCAGTTGTCTCCAGAGCGTAGTGTGGAACAGTGGACGACACCTAGATCAACCTGATGAGTCACGTGAGGAAGTTCACTCCCATCGAGCACATGACTTGTGGAGGAATCAGACGCTCCGATACGCAGCACTGAACACTGCCCGGTTTATGGACAGCAACCACAAGACTGCCCATTCCCAGAGTTTATCCAGAGCCCGTTGAAGAGCCATAGGAGCTGCAGGGATATCGACAATATTCCAGAAATTTAGTTTATCAACAAATAAGAGTATTGGTACCTCAAGCTTCCTCGACAAATCATTCCCACAGACTGCGAACAGCAGCGGACCTAGAACAGAGCCTTGCGGAACGCCGCTAAGCACAGCTTGTCGAAACGAAAGACTGGTTCCCACACGAATACACTGTTCCCGTCCATTCAAAAAAACTGACACCCACTGGACAGCGCGAGCAGATATCCCATAAGACCTCAATTTCAGTGAGAGTGGCGAATAGGGGACAGTGTCAAGGGCCTAGGCGAAGTCAATGGACACTACGTCCACCACATGTTCACTGTCTACGGCTTCAGCCCAGCTCACAGGAGCTAACAGCAAGTTCGTCTGACAAGAAAATCCTTTGTGAAAACCATGCTGCTCGACGCTAAGCGGGTTAAATCTATTCCGTCAAAGCAGAAAGAAGACACAGATTGCGATATGTCAACATTTCCATTGTTCTCATCAGTCGCAAACACCATACAAGCAGAAACACAGACACATTTATATACATGGGATAATATTGGCACACCAATGAAACAGTCAAAATCAAGACCAAGGAAATATGATTGATTGCCACAAGAGTTTCTGTGCACATAACGCAGGTTGATAAGCGCTAATTAGCAACGCCTCTATTCAAATGGTTCTCCACTGTATCTCACACTAACTTTTTAGTAACTTAACGACCACGCCAGTCAAGCTGACAGGCCAGTAGGTCTTAGTCACCGCACTTGAAACTCGGGCAGACAACAGTCTCTTTCCACTCGGTAGGTAAGACACAGCTGTTAAGTGACTTCTGAAACATACAAGTCAGAGGTCCACTGAGTTCCACTGCCAATTCTTGCAACAATTTTGGATGAACAGAATCTGGCCCGGAAGCCTTAGTTGAGTTCACCTCCCTCAGCAACCGGCGAACTTGTGACTCATTTAGAGGAAGTTCATCCAGACAAGAGGCCTTAGAGACCTTTGAAGCTAGTTCTCTGCATGGCGTAGTTGTTTCGAGGACAAAGACGTTCATGTACTGCTCAAGAAGCACACGCCTTGTCATAGTCGCTATAGGCATGGGTCCCATCGCCTCGCAGCACCGGTGGTATGGCCGAGTTTGCACCACAGCGTCGGTTAACGTAAGTGAAGAATATCTTGGGATTTGTCGAGGTAAGATATATATATATATATATATATATATATATATATATATATATATATATATATTAGATTTCTGGTTTACCAAATCCTAAGCTACAGTGAGGTGGTTTTTGACAAACAGGTCAAAGAGTAGATAACGGCAGTAGTCTGCGCTTTGTTACGCAACATGCTGAGTCATATGGTTGGATGACTTCACCAGCCTTCGCTGTCACTCCGACTAAAGACAGTGCTACAGTTGGCGGCTGTAAAAGCTTATATGGGACGGTTAAAACTTTGCTGAATTGAGTCCCTGCATTGCCGGGTTTAGCCAATTTATTATGAAAAATAGCGCAAGTTGGTATCGAAGCCTTCTGGAAAACACCATTTATATTTCATGTGCTCTTCAAAACTTTACTGATGTGTTTCGTCAGGCATTCGATTTACTAAACCGGCCGCTTGCCAAGTGTATGTTAATTACCATGGGAAACGCTGAATCGGGCGAGCCAAATGTGCGCATTAGCTCTTTTAGGGACACTTCTTTGCGAAGATGTGTAGGTTGAAAATTCTCACTATCGAACCAATGCTCATTGACGCCCAAATGCTGAGAAATGGTGGGGGGCGTACATGCCAAGTAGGTTAACGTACTCGGGCGTCGCTGTTAATGCTGGAAAAAGGGTTGAGAAGAGTTTCGCTCAGTGTGTTGAATTACTAGATTGCCAAATCTACTGCCATTAAACACGAGTATCCCCATGGCTAGATTACATGTCGACAGTCCCCTAAAACTTTGCAAATTCAATAACTTCAAGAGGCTGTTTTCGAAATTCTCAGTAGATAAGGCGAAAACCTACAACTAGTCAGTGTAGTGAAATTCAGAGGCCAGGTAAGGTTTTCGAGCGTCAATAAACCCCGGAATATTGGCGATGATGAACGCCACCGAGTAGGGTATCAGCAGTACGTCAGTATTACGCTGCAGCGCAACTACCTTTGGTCGCACCTGCGCTAAGGACACTGCGAGGGTCGCCCTGCCACTACGCAGACTCGAACCCGCGCCGTCAGATTGCAACATAAGCTCGCTACATAGACTACGCGAATAACCGAGGCTGAAAGCACATCACTCACTCAAGATGACCTTAGGATAGAAAATATGCCAAGGAAATCACCAATCCCGAAAAACAAAAGTGGATGTTCAGTCGCTGGTATTAGGTAATATCCAAATGATGCCTAACCTTGAGGTTTCCCTGTGGCGGGCTCCGAACATTACTCCATGGTCTATTTCGTTCTTATTTGTACTTTATAGGTCATGACAGCCGGAGCTTTGAGTGAAAGACGCAGTGCTTGAGGCGTATCACAACTCCAATCAATACACGACGGAATTTTCCGTCCTAGCGACGTACTTTTAGCCAGTGTACTGAACCTTACCGGCGCAGCGCCATGACCCTCTGTTGGGTCCCACTTTCACATAGGCATGTCTTTAGCTACAAGTCCCAACCGAGGAGGAAACTGACTTGTAGTGTGCAGCAATGGAAATAACACGGAGCAGTTTTCACCATGGAACTACGGTCCCTGTGATTGCAGTGGCCGAAGTTTGGCTCAAAATATATAATGCTCCACATCAAGCTTGCGGATAGCAACCCAGAATGACAACAATTTCATGCGGAGCACATTAAGGAAACATGTTTAAGGGGGATATTGCTCACTCTACGTGGGCGATTGTATTAGTGAGCTTTGGCGCATGAATGTTAATCCGTAGTAAAGGCCCGCACTTGATCGACAGGGACCAGTAAAAATGGTCACTTCAACTTACTCAGTAAGTTGATGTAATGTTCTGCAAAACCGGTACATCCATCCTGTATCAGTACTTCTCCTATTCTTTTACACACCGTGTGTCGCATAGCGCGGTGGTCACCCAAAATCTTCCGAACAAGACCTAAACTCGTCATCCTATAGACAAGCAAGGGATTCCAACAGCAACGCTTACGGCACTTGAAGGCAAGCGGACGCACATTCAGGAACGACACTCCAAGAGTCGTGTATCTAATCCCATGCACATCTCATGTAAATTGGGGAAAACCATGTTGGTGACCACAGCGATGATCTAAATCTCATACTATGATGTCGAATTGTGTTTATCAAAGCGCATTATTCTCGTGTCCGATAACAGCGTCACATAAAAGCAACAGTAGTGTTGTTGTTGCTACTGCTGCTACTGTTGTTGTTGGTAGTAGTAGTAGTAGTAGTAGTAGCAGTAGTATTAGTAGTAATAGTAGTAGCACCAGTAGTAGTAGTTAGTAGTAGTAGTAGTAATATCAGTAGCAAACTCAACAACTGCATGGTAGTGTTGGTCATTTCCGCCATTTGTTTCTCTCGTTGCTTATCTCCCTTATTGTGAACAGCCACAAGACGCGATTGCTCAGCCTGCATTCACTGTACAGCTAGGGAAGAGGAGTAGAACAGACGCGGCTGAGAGCGACAGTATATTCTTGGCTGGCCTACAATCACTCTGCCTGCACATCACCAATAAAAGCCTACGTAGACAGGGCGATAGCTGTGTCAAAATCTATTCCAGCTTGCTAACTTCTTTTACGCCTAGCAGTGACACCAGAATGTTGCACCCGATTCCCGCCTCCTTGCAAATTGTAGATTTCTTTTAGAATCAGTGCTGAACTTCTTGCTACCATCCGGGTAGTCACTTTCTATCCGCTGCATCCGGTGCAACGGGAATTGGCATATCTCCTTGGATTAAATGCGCTACAGACAGAAACCTATGCTCAGTGGGGCTATCATATCCAACGACTAGCGACGATGCAGTGCAGGAGACACATCTTCCGCAACACAGGCAGCCAGCGTTTAGTGCCACTTAAGTGGTTGAAAATAATTCTCCTCTTTCTATTCGTTTTCTTTCTTTTATTGGCAACATAAGCAGTTATAATGACGTAAAGCGTGCAATTATTCAACACACAAATGCGCTACCACTTTACCTGCACCAAACTAGGCGCAAACCAGACGTGTGGTGGGTGAGATTGCAACTCGTGGGAGTCTGGATATCGTTGACTAGTGACAGTAACGGAGCTACCGAAATGACTTGAAGATGTGACTTCCTCATCTTCAATGTTTCCAGTCAGTGAGTTTAGCAAGATACTACGTCACTAGTTTAGTCATGTCAAGATGAGTTTTACGTACCCAGATGGGTGCATTTTCAGTATTTGACATTATGGACCGCAGATGGACTAAAATCGCGGAAAATGGTTGTGCTAACTAAATGCTTCTGTAAAGACATATCGACAGCCTCTGTAATGAGAAGTGTGGTTCTCCCACTAATATCAGCAGATGGATGTGCTCAAACCACCGAGGATGCAGCCAAGGTTCTACTGCTCCATTGTGCTCCAATGTTCCGACGTGCTACCAGCATGTGTAACATACCTGCCCCAATCTCCCAGATGCCAGTAATTACACACGTTACCTTTAGTACGGCGACCATTTTGAGGAAGTTGCAATCGATGCTCACAGACAGTCCCCTCTGATTTGACAATATTCCTCCGAAAGCACTACAGGTTTTAGCTGAATAAATAAATAAGTGGTATATTCCTCGGCGGCGCGAAGCACAGTCCAACTATGTGGTCTGATCAATGTGTACAGCGGGATCGCACAAAATATGCACTTGTTCACGCTTTATGTAATGGATCCAAAACGGATATTAACGTAATTGGCTGGTTTAAGGTGATAAAGAAGTAGAAAAGATTGGAACAATAACAAATACAGATTTGACCAAATGCTCAGGTACACTAATACGGCAGTCCGTTATACCGTTCGCAGGGGGACCTGCTTCCAAGCAAGCTATTCCCTCCGTGGCGGTGTACCAGTGTGGTAAACTAGTATCTAAGCCATCACCTATTTAACATGTGTTCTTTTTATAGCTGCTTATATGCATACATTACGAGCGATAAAGCCTTCGCGCCGTCTGTCATGCGGATAATTCAATTATTGCGCTTGGTATACGTCATTCAGTAGGTGACAATGTGCCTTGTATGGATATAGACTTTCATAGATTGGAAGTTCTAATCCGTTACCTCAGATGATCAGCCCAGTCGCGGCCAACTGTGAAATAAGGAAGAGTGTAAAATAAGAAAAATGAACACAACATGTGTAATATCGTTAATGGCAAAAAGTAGATCACATATTTTGCAACCGCGCAACATGGATCGAACAGATCATAGCATCAAATTGCGCGACGTGACTGCCGAAGACAGATAAATGTATGAGTTTTCCATAGTCACAAATGTCCTAAAACCAATTTTGGAAGTCATTACTAGTAGCAGGTATTCGTGCAATAGGGAATGAGATAGCGTCCATCACTGAAATCCGGTTTGCGCTGCTTAACTGTTAACTCCGAAAAAGCAAACGGAATGGTTAGCATTACAGAACAAATGCAGCGAAGATAATCGCAAAACAAATATTATGCTTTAGTCGCTTTGTGGAGTGGATTAGCCAACTTGTTTCCGGTCCCATACTAGTAACTAATTTTGCTCTCGGTTTTAGATCAAAAGACAGTCGGTATGGAACAATGGAACAATGGTGTATTGCAGGTAACAAACCGATGCTTAACGAATCCCGACGATATCAAGATCTGGCGCAGGATCCAGGCGATCACCGACAAACATGTGCTTCAGAGTGATTTAGATACCGTGTATCAATGGTCGACCCAAAACTTATTGCAGTTCAACGCCAGTAAATGCAAGGTGCTTTCCATCCGACATCAGAGCAGCTACTCATACCGACTCGGAACGGATGTACTGCAACAATCAACTCTCGAACGTGACTTGGGTGTCCTGGTTCAAGATGACTTGGGTTGTTCCAGGCAATCCGAATAGGCCTCGAAGACCGGGATCCATCACGTCGCGCTGTTAAGGCGGGCGTTTGGACAAATAAACAGCTCCATATTTCGACAAATGCTCAGTGCGTATGTTCGCCCCCATGTCGAATATGCAATTCAAGCCTGGCATCCATGGCTGAAACACGACCTTAATGCACTGGAGCAGCCACAACGCCGGGCATCTAAGAACGTAATTGGAATGCGCAATCTTTCCTACCAGGAGAGGCTGCGACGACTGGGATTGTTCAGTGGAAGCTATCGCAGACTACGAGGCGACCTGATTACGACATACTTGATTCTGCGAGACCCACATCATATGTGCCGCCCTTTACTGCAACTCAGCAGCAATACAAACCTGAGGGGCCACTCATTAAAACTCGCAGAACAATACAGTCGTCTGGAGTGCCGCAGAAATTTCTTTTCCATCCGTGTCTGTCACCCGTGGAATGCTCTCCCAGAATCGGTCGTCTCTGCACCGACACTAACAGTACTTAAGAGACGGTTGGATGATGCACGCATCCACTTACACTTTGTTACTTAACACTACGTCTCCATCCTACATCTGGAGTTTACCATGGAATTATTTGTTGTTAACTGTCGGTACTGTGAATCTAAGAGGATCGCAGGACTGCAGCGAAGCAAACGATATGTCCTTATTTTCATATTTAAAGTATTAACTATTTTATTATCCTCATCATCATTATTGTTATGTTGGTATCCCCACCAACTATCCAAAGGGACTTGTAAAGCAACGCTTCTTAACCCGTATAAATTCATTGTTCATTGTTCATTGAATGGAAATTGTTGCGAAAAGCAAATTGTATCATAAAGTGAAAAGCGTTTCGGTGGACTCACCATAGATTTATGTACAATAGCGGTGATGTTCACGTATTAAACGTATAAATCCATAAATCCATTGGTGATGCGTTTGGCAAGACACAGTTTGATTGCGTTTTGAAGCCTCTGATTAAGAAGTCATAAAATGAAATGCAAATGAGACAACGCATCGTCAACTCGTTTTTTAAATATCGCCAAATTGGGAGCAGAGACGACATAATTAGGGAGGGCGTTCCAAGGCTGGCACAGTCGGAGGGAAAAGAAATGTCTACTGCATTAAAGTCGGCTATACTGAATTGCCACTTTCAGAGGATTATTTCTTAGTTTAGTGTTGTGGTGCAATATCAGCAGCGGTCGGCGAATGTGGTTTGGTTTCTACAGAATCTGTTAAACCATTATCAGATCCCCTCGCAAAAGCCAATATCGACTGCTGTACATTCTTAGAGATTTCAGTCTTAGCTGATGGGGCGGATAAAAGAGGCCCCTGACGTTCTTGGTCTTCCTACTTTGAGAAGTCTCGAGAGCAACTAGATTCTGTTTCTGCCACGGCTGTCACGCCTGGATAGAATATTCCACGTGAGGTCGCTCGTAGACGTTAAGTGTTTGGGGATAAACTGAGGGTTCAAACCGATCGAAGGCTCCGGGTAGAAGACCGTCGTGTTGAGTGCCGTTTTGCGACACCTACTCTGCTTGTTTTGAACACTCGAGCTTCTGCTGTAACAGTACACCCAGGTCAAGCTTCTTCGAGACCTTTTGCAACGTGTAGCCTCTAAGCTTGTAAACACTCACCGACTAGTAACGCAGATGGATCACTTTGAACTTAGTTATGTACAACTGAAGCAGGCCTCTCGTTGACTATTCATAAGTGCAATCTAGGTCATGTTGGAGTAGATCGTGCTCTTCATTGTTACTAATAGTTCGCCATATCTCGATCTCAACGGCGATAAGCAGGAAATTTGAGGAAATAACTCTTGCCAGGTCGTTGGTAAACACTGGGAATAAGCGCGGTCCCAGCACTGAGCATTGTGGAACAAGACATTCTACCTCAATCGGGTTGGAGAATGATCCCCTAAAGCGTACTTGAAGCTTCTGTTGATGAATTAAGTTGCCAATCCAATCAAGTACAGGATCTCCGATCCCGTAGCTCTGTAGCCAGTGAAGTAGGATGCCGTGACCCAGGCGGTCGAAAGCTTTGGAGAAGTCCAGGTAGATGACGTCAACTCCGACCCTATCATCAACCACTCCCGTCCAACTACCTCGTGCAATCAGTAGGTTGGTGGTGCATGACCGGTGTTGACGGAAGCCATGCTGCTCCGGTGCCAAGATGTTGCACTTTGCCAGGTAGGCCATTAAAGCCTCAGCGACGACCGCTTCTATCAACTTCGCGAACATAAGGTGGAGAGTCACTGGGCGATAGTTTGCAGGATCTGAACGGCTACCGCCTTTAAAAATTGGGGTGATAATGCCACGCTTCCACATAGTGGGGACTTGTTGTTCATTAAAGCACCTCTGGAAAAACTGTGACAGTGGTTCAGCTAGCTTGTTGGCCGCAGCCTTCAATGCCTTCGGGCGGATATTGTCTGCTCCCGGAGAACTATGCTCACGCAATGAGAGTAACTTCCTTAGCACAATTCATGGGTTGAAAATTACATGTGCAAACAATAGAGTTGGTAATGTGCATGACATTATGCAACAGGTAGAGGCCACGAGTTCGAAAATGGTGACGTGTATTGTAGCCGCAGGGCATTAGCTTCTTCTTCGACACTTTGTACTCCACCGCCTATTGTGAAAAATGAGGGAGTTCCATGCTTCACTTTATGAAGATTGTTCACATGCGTATACAGCAGTTTGTTGTTTGCCATGAATCTTTTGGCTAGGCACTGTTGATAAGTACTTTGACCTCATGGACAAGTGCAGTGCAATGGTTGCGATGGGTCAGGAAATTTCCCCAAGTCTCTGAGTCGGGGTTAATCTTGTAGACACGCCATGCTGCACCCCTTATTCCAGGCATTTTCGAGTTCTGCTCCTTAGCATTGAAGATATTTTTGCGAGAAGAAGGGGATTGGTCTCTGATCCTCTGCTGACGATGTCGGTGAGTCTACCAACAAACTCTGTCCAAACGTTGTCAAGGGAACTGTTGTTTGAGAACTCCCAAACAGCTGCGTCGACGAGTTCTTTCAATACTTGGTAGCATGTGATTGTATGAGTTAGTTCCGAGTGTTCAGATGGATACTCTGCATAACACGCATATTCAAAAGTTATTACTACATGGTCACTGAGGCCTAATGGACTACCCAACAATAACTTGTCAACCATGCGCTCTTCATTCGTGAGCACAAGGTCCAAAATGGACGATTTGTTTGCTGTCCTAAATCTTGTGGACATGTTGACATGACTGTACAACGGAATATTAGCGATCCGTTCATGCAAGTCTGCTTTAAACTGTTCACTGCGTGATGCCGAAACCTCCAGATTGTGTAGATTGAAGTCCATGATGAGAATGTGGCTGTACCTAGTGCATGTTACTCTGTTCAGGCCACATATCAAGCGGGAATCCATTTCCGGAGTGGACGTTGGGGGACGGTAAAGGACAGCTACAAGACATGCGTCGTTGTGTTTTAGTCGTACACGGCCACAGAGTGAGTCGATAAGATGAGATTCCAGATCATCGGCTATTGCACATTGCAGATCACTGCGGTAGTAGAGTAGGACCCCCACCTCCTCTGCTGGGGCGGTCGTTTCGGATGAGTGACATTCCGGCTATCTCAACCTCAGCATCAGTCACCTCTTGGTGTAGGCAAGTTTCGGTGATAGAAATTAGGCCCTAAGCATTTGCAACCTGACGTAGTCGAAGTTTGGTAAGTTTACTGACGAGTCCTTGGGCGTTAGTGTAAATGCACTAACATTTCTTAGATTTAAGCAATGTTTCGGAGGTTGTGCAATTCATACGTGAAGTTTCGCCGGCGATTAATCGTTTTTTTTCCATATGCACTTGGTGAAGGGTTTACCCTCTTATTCATCGTCCTCCTAATTGATCCCGTGTCTAATCTTCGACGTACAGTGTAAGGTGTCTGGTCACTAGTATATTCTACACGCTGTATGGACTAATTCGACATACTATTGTTTCCTTGTTCTCCATAGATCCCATCGCGTTTGGTTCCTTGTGTGACTTATCATTTCTAGGAGGCATATCGCTGACTGTCTTCAGCCGAAGGTCAGATGGTAGCCTGTAACGGAACATGTACCAGCCTTATGGCAGCCCTGTTACAATATGTTTTGACTGAAGGACCACCTTCAGCACTGTCGGGCCACTTCCTTTGTAGTTCGGTGAGGTACACAGCCGTGACACGGATTTCTCTAACACATCATCCAAGCAGAAGGTTTCCAGAATATAACACCACTGTTATTTATCATGGGTTATTAGTTCATGCTCACCACATGCTTCAGTTTCAGGAACCCCGTGAAAATGTATGGTGCTGGTTGACTTTGCCTTCCGGTAGTCCCCTAAGTTGCGATTAACTCGATAACGCTCGCCCCATGGGATGTCTGGAAAGATACGGATGGAGCAGTGTTAATTTCTGAGACTACCTGCCAACTGTAGTACTGATTCTACTTTAGTGATGGAGTTCAGCACAACGCATTGGAAGTTGGGTTGAAGGATAGCGTGTGAAACAGTTATAAAAGCTCAAGCTAGATGATCAATTTTGCGCTGATGCACTTGTTGAACATGTTTGCAGTCAAGTTTCTAAGGTTCCATACATGATGCGGCTCCCCTTCATACAGCTTTTCATGATCAAGTTGAATTCTTAAAGTATAGTTTACTCTGTCAGTTGACAGATAAAATTCATCATGTTTTTGAACGTGCAAAGCTTCATGGCGTCTAATCTCCTTTCGCACCTTATTCCATATGGAGTTGTGCTCAAGAAGGTAGAAATTTCTCTTTAGGTTGGTCGTGCAATTAGGCAAAGAGACTATACAATTACTATCACGCAGTTTACAACTGGCATTTTTCCGAAAGTGCAGTTGATAGGTTCCAACAAATGCGTTCCGCAATGCGTAGTTGTGGAGGAATCACAGGTTTAAATGCATTCTTCGTAATCACAGTGTTTCAAGGTTCAGCTCTCTGCACAAATATCAGAAAACGTGAGCGCCAGTACCACAAACACCGCCGTAATAGACCTCACTGCCATCGATAACAGGGCAACCAACATTCCAGATATGGTTCAACGTCGCCTATCTTCCTCAGAGAATTGCGGTATTCCTTAACCTTTTGTGTCCTGGTGGTACTTACAAGTGCCACTTTGCTTAAATGGTAATACTGCTTCAGTGTAAGAGTCATTCATGCCGGTACTCGCGAGGATACATACAATAGCCTTCTGTCAACAATTAAGTAAGCTCCGGAACTCCGATAGTTTGCTCTACAGTGTGGGGAGTAAAATTTTAGGTTCATGTCGAACTATAGGTAAATTAAGTAAGGCCAGATCTTTTGGTATGTACCCACAGACGCCGCGTATTTTTAAATAACCCTCCTGAATTCCACCTTTTCATCGGGATTACGCTGTGTGAATTGTGCACCAATAGTTTTTTGTGTGTATTCCTCAGTCTGTGCAAATTTGGTGCATGTTCTCTGGCTGACTTTGGAGTTCTCTTTGATTGGCCCAACTGCCGTCTGTGTCCACCATCATGGATTTGTTCCATGGTAACCGGCCGTCTTGACCACGACACCTATAAGCCGAAACGAAGTATTTGGTGTTAATCAACGTTGTGCTAAGGTGGGAAAATGAGGATTGGCTTGCACGAATTGTCAAGACCGGGATCATTCGAAACGCGTCAACATCTGTACAACCGACATAAAAATATTCAATACGCCGGATTCACTTTGCTTCCGTCCGAAGTGCACGCCAGTTCCATTGGTAACACAAGGGTAAGACATCCTAGTCGCCGAAACTGAACTTCCTTTGGATGCAAAAATTGCTTAACTCGGGGCGAAAATAGCGCATCTAGTAACTCATGCTTCTCCCTCAATTGATGCCTTGAAACCAAGGAAAAGGGCCAGGCGTTCACATGGTCAAGCACTATTAGACACCTTGGGAACCACGAACCAAGTTGTCATCGCGACCGATAGAAGCGTGCTAAGTTCCACCGCCCAAATCCTCTTATCTATTGTATCTATTGATGGAACATGGGTAACAGCCAACCTTCCGATTGACCAAGGAAATCAGAAGCGCCCTAAACACCGATTCACCTAAGCGACCGTTGTAGCTCGCCCTAATCAAAGCCGGACCACAATAGCCATACCCAATACAGCCATTAAAGGGTCAAGCACCAGGTACTGTCTACAGAGCCGTCACTAAATCCCTCGATAACCGTGCTTCCCACATCACTGAAGATCAAGCGAAACTACGGCGCCTTGACACTTATATACACCAACGATCTTGAGTCCAAGGCAAACTTCTTCAAGGATAAACAGCTGGATGATTTAACGCAATGGAATTTCCTTTGTGAAAAATATCGGACTTGAAACCAGTCTGACTAACGTAATGCGCATCAATAGACATCCAACCTCGAATCATTATGGGGAGTTCCGTCTAATGCGAGCAACATTAGGATCAGCAGATAATCACGGGACGGTGCTTTTGTCGGCATACCGCCTGCGGACAGAAAATCAGTGGAATACGCATATTTCCGGATGTTCCATGGAGCGAACGCCAGCGGGACAAAAATAATTCAAACGACCACCACACTGAGAGTAACAGAATAATTATTTTCGTTCATGGCGTGCCCGACGTACAGACAACCAGCAACGAAGAAGCCCACGCTCATGACCTGGAAGAGCGGCGTTACATCCGTGAAGCTCTCTGTGCGGGTGACGTCATACTTCAGTCTAATATACACATACCTGTGTCGCCAAACTACAGAGGGAATGGCCCGAGGATACTGAAAGGAACGGTGTAGTCACAACAGATGGCCGCGAACTTAATCCGTCGCTCGCAGTTACCACGCAACAAACTGCCTTCGGAATCACAACTAAAGACAGCAGTTAGAGAGCCGCAGCCACTCGCTGTTCTCGCGGAAACGACACCACGCGCAACTCAATGGAACCACCACAGCGATTCAGAAACCTGTGCGCTCAGACTTGTAGGTATCCAGGAGGCTGCCGATGGACTACGTACCGCAGGTGCAAGTGAAACCGAAAACAGACTGCATTCCTATAGAGATTTGGCAATTCACTCAACAAAAGATTAGGTGCCCGACTCCCATCGATCGGCACAAATTCACATTATTCATGTACTCCTAGTCAACAATTTATAGAATCGAGAAGCTTTCTTGTATGTACACCAAGGCTCAAGGTTCACTGAGTAAACTTTCCGAAATGTGGTTGCGTCAAGGATCAAAAGTATGCGACCTCATCGATATAACAGACGTGGTTACGCCCTAACGTAAGTGACATGCAAATCGCACTTCTAGGCGTGTCCATTGTTCGGCACGACCGACCTAGCAAAGATGGAAGGGTGGCTCTGTACTTTCGCAATGACCTCCAATCTTAGCTCATAGAGGATCCGATCAGCACGGTACAAGATTCTCTTTGGTGCCGTCTATGTTTAAAAGGCGACGGTACTTGCTTAGTGGCGGTAAATGACCGTCCTCCTTCCTACTCGCCCGAGCTAGACTTCTAATTCGCACCTGCAACAAGGAGAGTGATAAACACAACTTACAGCCACATTCTCATTACTGGCGATTTCAACATCCACACTCTGGAATCCCAAGCATCTCCTGGAGAAGGGTTTAAGGCCTATCTACATGTCTTTGTCTCCAGTTCCCCGCTGTATGGCCACATCAACACTCCCACCCGATTCCGAGAAAAAAGATAAGCCTTCGATACTAGATCGGATATTCACTAACGAAGAATTAATGTTCGAGTGGGTGATCGTCGACGTCCCCTTGGGCCGCAGGGATCATGTAGTTCTATTCTTCGTATACCTTGGCTATGCAGGATTTGCCGTGGAAATCGCCAATGCAACAAAAACCATTATACGCTATGACCGATTAGCTCGTTTAGGTGAGACAATGAACTGGACCTTTCTGGCAGATGAAGCACCAGCTAGTGCATAGGAAGATTTTGTCAGCCAAGTTAACTCTCTGGTTGCCGAAGCGTCAACGACTAAGACCTTCCGCCCGAGAAAGTTAGTCTCGTTTCTGCGAAGCAGGACACGCAAGTGTATAGCGGTGCAAAACTCAGCCTGACATATATACAAACTCTTCCCGAACACTGAGAACTGGATGGCCTATACCACCCAACGTAATCACTATACTCAGATTGTTCGCGAGGATAGAATGGCGTGACAGCAGACGTTGGCAATGCATATAACCTCAAACCACAAGCTTCTGTATCAACACATCAACAGTCTATGTAAAGTGAAACGGGGAATCCCTCCTCTTCAAATAGCGCACGGACCCACACAGACACCGAAGGAGGCGGCGAATATCCTACACCTACAATATCATGCAACATTTCAGTGCGATCACTGGCCACATGAACCTATGACGATGGTCGTTCTACCCCCAAAACTCACTCACATATCCTTCACGGCAGAAGTTGTACTAAGAAAGCTGTTGAGTATGCGTAAGCACAAGTCTGCTGTAGTTGATACTATACGCACGGAGTCGCTAGCGGCAGTAGGAGCGAGTTTATCTGAGCCTTTGGCTCGATTGTTCCAACACTGTTTTGACGAAATGTTTGTTCCTAACATGCGGAAACACGGGATGCTTACCCTTATTCACAAGGCAGGTACTCCTTTCAATCCAGCCAACTACCGACGCATAATCTTATTTCCAGTGCTTTCAAGACTCAAAGAAGCTATTATTTCTGATGGGCCAACCGCCTACTAGAAAGGATTTAACCACCGCGCACCAGAATAGCATAACTTCCGACGAAATCGATTGTGCACTACAGATCTACTGCTAGCACCATCCAGCTGGACAGAAGTAGTAGACTCTGGCACAGGAGTTGATGTAGTCTTCCCTGACTTCTCAAAGGCATTCAACCACTTAGACCATAGCATTCTGCTCTTCAAACTCCAGACCTTTGATATTGGTGATCCTCTCCTCGAATGGAACAGAAGCATACTTCTGCCCCGGCGCTTGGAAGTACGTGTGCGTGTACCCCTGTTAGGTCCCATCCGAGTTGAATGCAGAGTCCCGCAGCGATCGGTAGTAGGACTGCAATTATTGTTGACGTATAGTAACGATATCGCACGCATCATAAACTCGAACTGCCTTCTTTATGCCGATGACACTAGGGTGTGGAGGGCGATCAATACACCAGATGATATCACGGTACTTCAATCTGATTTGGATAGGGTATACGCGGGGTCAATGTAGAATCTACGTCGATTCAATGTGGACAGATGTAGCGTACTGTATCTACGGCACAACTCGCTATATTCCTACAATCTCAGCAACCAGGAGCTGCAAACGTCTTCTGGCGAGAATGATCTGCAAGTTTTTGTCCAGGTTGACCTTGTAGGTTTGATTCAGACTGATAGTGCGTCAAGGAGAGGCATCCAAAACATGGGTCTCCTGAAGCGTGCATTCGGATGCATCGATGCCTCGAGTTTGCCACAGATTCTCAGCTCATACATACAGCCACATGTGGACTAGGCAATACAGGTCTGGCAGCCATGCCTGAGGAGAGATCTCCCCGCCTTGGAGATGTCCCAATGCCGGACAACCAAACAAGTCAAGGGTCTGTATAATTTGCCATCGGATCATAGACTACAAGTGCTTGGGGTCTTTGGCGGATAACCTCGGCGATTGGGCGGGGATCTTATTTTGACTTGCCGGATTTGGAGAGATCCCAACCACACATGCCGCTACTTGCTAGAGCTCAGTCACAACAGCAATCTGAGAAGTCATCATCTCAAGCTGGCACAGCAGCACAGTCGTTTGGAATGCCATCGGATTTTCTTTTCCGTACGCCTTTGCAGACGTGGAATGCCCCACCGGAATCT
This sequence comes from Dicrocoelium dendriticum, assembly GCA_944474145.2. Taxonomy (NCBI): domain Eukaryota; kingdom Metazoa; phylum Platyhelminthes; class Trematoda; order Plagiorchiida; family Dicrocoeliidae; genus Dicrocoelium; species Dicrocoelium dendriticum. Next base: position 212,259,976 of record OX104064.1, read on the forward strand.
GTTATATGTGCTCCCACGCTGGCAGAATTCAAAGCGCGAGTTGAGCGTGCATTTATTTCGCTGCACCATCTTACATGGCTCATTACCCATGGATAAACGCAAGTGTCTGTAAGAGATTTCACTGGCGGTCAAATCCCAGATTCCGTTCCACTTTTTCACCTCCTGTATGCGTACGCCAGAAGGGGACATGATTTTTACCAACTTCTCATTTGCTATCATTCCTCATGGATTTACCCTGGATTTACAGTTTATACTACGTACGTCTGAGTGAGTTTGCCGATGTAAACCCTATTTTTGTAGCAAACTTCATTTATATTTTGAATTTTCAACATAAATATCCTACATGACCTGTTAAGTATTCATCGTTCATACCGTATAAAACCACTGTTCCATTATGACTTAAAGGGTTGAGATCGAGGCAAACTGCTCTAGCTGCATTAGACCCTACTGCCCTCAACGTATAGACAAATCGGTTCAAGAAATGCGACAGACAAACAAAGTTGTTGATATATTTTGCTTTCGTCCAACTTATCAAGACATTTCAATTGTCCACTGTTCATCTTTGCTCATGAAAAATGGCGATATGATGACTATGATAGCGCGTTTTGTAAATACTAAGATCGCTGCCTCGGAGGTAAACATGATCACACTAGTACCTCAAACAGACAAAGTAAGCTCCGACTCTAAGCCGAAGAAGATAACTAGACGTTCCAACTGCACTGCAGCGTCTCTGTCTCTAAATCCTCTGGGTCACTTCAATCCCATAAGCGGAGAAGCCTCAAACATGCCTGCTTCCACTCATCCAACCATGGAAGCTTCAGCTGGAGATTCAGCCATGACACCGACAGCTCAGAGCCGAAGGCAATACGGTACAGATAACAAACAGGAAACCTACACATTGCCTCGATAAACACCTCGGGAGCAACACACGTAGGTCCGTCTTCTGTACCGAGCACACGTGGGACGACGCAGCTTTCACCGTCAAATCCGGTGGTGCCTAGTAAATAGCCCAAATTACCGACAACAATTTCAAAGCCGTCACGCGCTGGACAAAATCACGCTGCGTTAACTCGTGAGCACCAATGTTCCTGAGTCCAAACCTGACGCAATTAAAGGCAAGTTGCTAGTCGATCGCAACCAGTGGCGTTCTATCTGCGATGCGAGTGATATTCGCGTAGCGCGTCACCCGACCTCAGTGCACCTTGGTGAACCTCAAATGCTTCGGATAACGGTGAATTCAGCGGATGAGACAGAGGCTGTTCTGCTCTCAGCAGTTCGTCTTCGCAACTCACCGAGCGGAGTACGCATATTACCCCATCTCCCTGGGAAAGACAGCCCAAAGGAAGCAGGTGACCAACGCGGTATTCCTAGTAGTTAAAGCCTGATAGCCATATTTGTTAATGGTGTTCCCGAACTTCTGGATTCTCCTGATCACGATGCGCAAGCACAAGGTCGAGAGCAGTGGTGCTACATCTGCGAAACACTCGCTGGGCAATGTTATTGCCAAATTCTTGACAAGAGTTCCGTCATCACCTAACTACAAGGACTGCGGTCCAAGGTTAATGAAAGTTGTGTTACACTCCGAAGGAATGACATCTACTGGATAACTGCTCAAAGTTTCCCGCCAGGTTGCCAACCGGGATCCGGCTAAAGGCAGCAGAAGCACGGCCACGAGTGGTAAGCAATTCGATGGAACTTGCAAACGCCGTAAATTCCGTGACTGCACAGTCCTGCAGGCAGACCGACACAACAGCGCCCGTGGGACCCAATAGGGCAATGCGCAGCATAAGCAAAACTTCTAATCAGGAACGCTCAAGGATGCAAAGCAACTCGACTGAAATTCATAAACCAAAAGACATTAAAAGCCAGCCACGTAACGGTCGGCTTAAAAACAAACACACATTTGGCACCCATCAACGCACTCCTAATAACTAAAACACAAACGCCCAAGGCCTTCTAAGTAAGTTGGCCGAACTTACAGAACTCCATGCCTCACAACCGCGGAACCTCGTCAAGATTAGAGAGACCTGGTTAAACCCCGAGATCACCGATTCTGTAAACAAGTTACCCCGTATGTCACTGCTTCGAAACCATAGAAATGGTAGGGGCGGTGGTGTGATTCTTTATTATAATACAAACCTCTGTTGTGAAGTAATCGGTCATCCGGAAATCCGCGCTCCTGATTCGCTTTGGTTCCGCCTACGGTTGCGGAACAAGGACACAGGTCTAGTAGCCGTATTGTACGGCCCAGCAAACTCTACGTCGGAAATGGACACCAAACTGAACCAAGTCTTTCAGTTTGTTATGAAGAAGTCCTACACCTACACTCATATCGCTGGAGACTTCAATGTGCACGACATGGAAACGTCAGAAACCAATGGTGCGCAGGTTAAAACCTGTTTACAAGAACTAATTGCTAGCCACCCTCTGTACAACCATCTATCCTCTCCACGAGATTACGAACTGCAAACAAGCCATCGATACTCGATCTTGTGCTCACTAACGAGGAACTCATGAGTGACGGGATAGTTACAAGCACGCCACTGTGTCGTAGTGATCATGAAACTCTATTCATTGACTATACATACTACGCAGAATATCCTGAAAAGGAAGATGATAAAGTGCATACTGTCACGCACTATAAAGTGGCGTCTGCGCTTGGTAAGGATACATCTTTTACTTGCTTAAACGAATGCCACCCAAGACGCTTCATGGGAAACTTTCACAGGGAAGTTTAGCACACTGGTAGCATACTCATCGAAACAAAAGCCCTTCCAAGCCAAAAACAAGCATAAGTCCCTACTGAGGAGCAGAACACGTAAATGTATGTCCCTGAGGCACTTGGCATGGCGAGCTCACAAGGGCTACCCGTTTGCCGAAACCTGAACTGCATACGTGACACATCCTAACTGTTGTGTGTAACTGATCCATGAGGACAAGGTCACTCATCAGCAGGAGTTAGTGAAGCGCTTCTGCACGAACCGTAAACTTTTGTACAGGCATGTTAACAGCCCTCGAAACCTGATGCGTTGGGTTCCAGCACTAGTCACGGCTGATGGATGCACGCGGTCAGCAATGGAAGCAGCCGATCTCCTACGGCTTCAGTACTCCCAAACTTTCCAGCAGATAACCAGCCCACATATTCTCCTCGTTTCTATTACTCCACCGTCAGGTTTAGACAACATTACCTTCACTGCGGAAGCTGTGTTAACGAAGTCGTTATCCGTGAGTATCCACATTTCACCTGGAGTCAACAAATTTCGACCGAAGACTCTGCAGGCAGTAGCTAGTGAGCTGGCAGATCCACTGGCCATTTTCTAACAGCGATGTTTAGATGAGAACCATATTCAATTAGTATGGAAAAGAAAAGTCATCACTCCTATCCATAAAGGAGGTAGCCACATTGACCCTACAAAGTACCCTCCAATAACGCTACTTCCTGTACTATCAAAAGTCATGGAAGCAATCATTGCAGATGGACTGGTGCAGTGGCTGGAAAGGCACAACTTAATAGCTCCAGAGCAACATGACTTCTGTCAAAAGCGTACATGTTTCACTAGGCTATTAATTGCACGTACTAGCTGGACTGAAGCTGTTGATGCTGGTGCAGGAGTCGACATCATCTACCTGGACTTCTCAAAAGTGCTTGATGGCGTGACGTGTGCGTCCCTCGTTCACTTGAATTATTCTATCATCTCCATCTTCTCGCAGTGTTGCCACTGTACGCTCATTCAAAGTAGATTTACCATCCCTACACTGTGATCCATCATACGTGGAAATATCTTCTACGATTATGGTTCTTGCCGTCACTAACCATTTTTATTGGAGTCCGTGAGTAAGCGCAAGCGGATAACTCAATCACATTGAGCCAATCGCCTTTCTGTTTGACACCATGTGATACAGAATCCTTGAGGTAGCCCAAAAAGCCTAAGTTTATTCCAATACGGCGTTTCTCAACACAACTGTGAAAGAATTTGTTATGGAAATTATAGAGAATACTTGTAGCTCGGGGTGTGGATGAGAGGATTTCCTGTTCTCCGAGCTGGGCATTTCGGTTGCAGACGTTTCAATGCCAAACTAGGCAACATCTTCAGTGCGGCTATTCAGTCCTGATTCGGCTGGCTTGCCGAACAACGTCCTCGTGGTGCCAGCTGGGTGGTTCGGGTTTTTCCCGTTCCAGCGAATGGTTCGGCGGCAGTGTTCCAGGAAGTGGTGGGTTTTCGCCTGGCAAGCGTTCTCCCCATAAAATGCCACATATGTCCGTTTAACAACATTGCGACGTGGCGGATGTGACTCGCCACTAAATAAAGTCACTGCCCCTTGCCCCTCCCTGAGAGGCATTGTACTTTAAGGGTGAGTTGGGCCCCTGGTCCTTCACGGACCGAAAGGCGTATGAACCATCTACTTTGTCACCGGCTCCCAACGGGTTGCGATGCCCTTACGTCGCCCTGCTGCCTTGTAGGTTAGATCTTTGATCAAAGGCTCGGGGCAGGGCCCCCTAAGACAACCCTCTACTTCGGCCTGGGCAACCTGGTAGTATTGTAGCGAAAACGACAAGACAGGGGGGGTAGACGTTTATTGCACACCGAAAATGGGCACATGAGGGTCTCGCGCGCGCCATCGAATATCGACTAGATTTCCGTCCCACAACGCAACACAGGTACGGATGTTAGAGGCGAGCCAGTCCTTTCGCCTCGGGAGCTCTGACTTGGAAGATCCGCCTTCCTGTTTTCGCCTCGATCTCCGCTTCTCTGCACCCGATTTGGTACGGCCAGGAGTCGTTCGAGAGCTCTCGCCTTGCTTGTTCTGGGCTGTGTCAATCGGCTCGGCCTCGGTGCTGTGGGCTGCGCTAGCGGCGTATTTGTCTGATTTATTGCGCTGTCCACATGTTCCCGCTCCGTAGTTCCGGGCCCAGGCTCGTCGCTAGCCGTCTTTCGCGATCCGCTCTCAGCTAGCTCCGAAGAGCTCCCCAGAGACATTCATGGAAGCGGCCCCTCTACACCCGCCCCTCCTCCAGGACCATTCTTCCTCTCGTACCATGGTCGCAGGAGAGCAGCATTCCCCCAACGTTTCATTCCTCCGCAGTCGATTAAGAGGTTGCCCGCTTTCTGGTCGATAATGGTGTAGGGGCCTTTCCAGCGTTCTCTGCACTTGCTTGCGCCCGGCCCGTCATGATCCGGCCGATCGTTGTTCCGTAACTTGACCCGTTCTCCAATCCTGAATGGCCTCCACTTGTGAGCCTCATGCCTGGCGTCATAATTTCGCTTATTCCGCGCTTGTCGAGCTTTGGTTTCGCTTCTAGCTTTCCATCGCAGTCGCTCTTGATGCTCAGCTGGATGTTTCCACTCACCCTGGTTCGGTAGGCAAGTATCGAGCGCAATCCGTGGTTCTCTGACGAACAGTAATTCGAATGGCGAGACCTTGGTGGTTGATTGCATGCTGGTCCGATACGCGATCAGAACTTGAGGCAAAGCATCTTCCCATGCCAACTTCGTGCAGTTTATCCACGTCTTCAATGTCCGGTTGAACCGCTCGGTCATCCCGTTGGTTTGTGGGTGGTACGGTGAAGTTCGCCGTCTCTGGATGCCCCACTTGTCCAACACTGACTTAAACGCTCTTGACTCGAAGCAGGGCCCTTGGTCCGTGATGATACACTGTGGGATCCCATACCTTGCAGGCACATTGAATTCGAATACTTGCGACACTGTCTCGCTTGTTTTGTCCTTGATTGGTATGGCTTCCACCCATCGAGTGAAGTGGTCAATCATCACTAGAATGTATCTGTTTCCTGTTCGACTCACTGGTAAGGGCCCAAAGACGTCCAGTCCCCAACACTGAAGTGGCTCACCAACCTCCATCGATCGCATCGGCGGTCTCGGGGACTCCATCTCCCGACTCGTTTGGCAGTTTGGGCACTCCCGAAGGTATGCCGCAACGTCCTTCCTCATAGTTGGCCAAAACACTCGCCTCCGCAGCAATTCAAAGACCCGCTCGAATCCCATATGGGCGCCATCATGAGTTATGCGCATCACACGTTTTCGCTGATTTGCTGTAACAAAAGACCATTTCCCTCCGTCTATCGCCACCACCACGTTATCGTTTTCGCCCTTCAACCTGTCCCAGATCTTGAGGAGTTCCTCCACCTCCTCCGATGTAGCCTCCGGTTTGGTGCCAGCCCGTAAGTGAGAAGCCAACACATTCATGAATTCATCTGTCCTTTGATCTCCCAGCAGGTTCCTCTCTCCCATCGCGAACGCACGCACCGGTATAGCATGGTCTGGCATGATGTCGTCAAAACACGGGCGTGACAACATATCTGGCAATACATTCTGGGTACCATCCACGTGCTCAATGGTGAAGTTGAATTCCTGCAATCGGTAGGCCCATCGCGCAAGCCGTCCCCGCGGGTCTTTCGCCGTCATCAACCACGAGAGCGGTTTGTGGTCAGTGACGACCCGGAATTCATTCGCCAGTAAGTAATTTCTCCACTTCTCTAACGCCCACACGATGGCCAAGCATTCTTTCTCCGTTGTTGAATACTTCTGCTCCGCCCCCGTCAGCACTCTGCTCGCGTACTCCACCACCCCAGCCGGTTGAGACAAAACCGCACCGATTGCCACGTTGCTTGCGTCGACCGCCACAGTGAACCTCTCACCAGGATTGGGTAGCCGTAGACATGTCGGGGCTTCTGCTATGCATGCCTTTAGCTGGTCAAAGGCTTGATCCGCTTCAGCTGTCCACACGAACGGCACGTCCTTGCGAAGCAGCTTTAACAACGGGCTGACCTTCTCTGCGAACTGGGGCACAAACTTTGAATCATATGCCACCACACCCAAGAACGAACGGAGCTGACGCTTGGATTTTGGTTTTGTGAAGCACTTGATAGTCTCGCGTTTCTCCGGAAGTGGATGGACTTGACCATTGCCCACGATGTGACCCAAGCATACAATTGACTTTTGGCCAATCTGCGACTTTTTACGACTGAGTTTCAGACCAGCTTCATCCAGTCTCTGCAGTACTGCTCCAAGTCTGGTCACATGTTCCTGTTCCGTCTCAGAGAAGACGATGATGTCATCACCGTACACAACCACGCCTTGCAGGTTCGCGAGGACCATCAGCAACAAACGCCTGAATGTAGCCGGGGCGTTGCACAATCCAAACGGCATTCTCAAAAACTCATACTGCTGGCCATTGACACTGAAAGCCGTCTTGTGGCGATCTTCTTCTGCGATCGGCAGTTGCCAATATCCCGAGCGGAGATCAATCAGAGATATCTGCTTCGCACTGTGAAGGCTTGAGAAAATTTCTTCCATCTGAGGCATCGGGAATGCATCCTTCACCGTCACCCTGTTTAGTTCTCTGAAATCGATGCAAAATCGATAGGTTCCGTCGGCCTTCTTCGTCAATAGCACGGGTGATGAATACGGGCTGTGCGTTCGCCTGATGATTCCTTTCGATTCCATCTCGGTCACCTGCTTCTGTATCTCCACCAGGGTGTTCTGTGGAATTCGTCTGAAGATTGGCTTGCATTGTCCTCCTGGGATCAACGGTATTCGGTGTTCAACCCAATTGCAAAATCCGTAATCATCTTCCGCGTCTGTGAATAAGTGGGCATACCTGCTCAGTACGTTGCGTATTGCACGGTTCTGACAATCAGGCACGGCTTTGAGGGCACCAACCCGGTCGGTTCTCCCCTTGTTTATCTCGATCGTCTCGTTAGCCACGATCACCACATCGTTTTTCAGGTCAATTGTGACACCGAGCCGTTTCAGGATGTCGGTTCCGATGATGGTTTCGGTCGTCTCCTCCACGATGAACATGTCATGGCGGATGAGCGTTTCTCCTATCCTGATTCGTAACCGCTGGGTGCCCGTCACTTTCAAAGAATGCCCGCCGACCGTCTGCATCGTGATTGAAGATGGATTCACTGGAACCCCGTTGAACCTCTTCGTAATTGACACTGCCGCTCCTGTGTCTACTATGGCTCGGACAGACACCCCTTCTATAGTTACATGGAGGACTGGTACTCGCCACCGACTCGGCATGGATAGAGAGAAACAATGGGGCACATTGACGTTGGTGCAGAATCTCGCCACATGACCATTCTGGTTGCATCGGAAACAGCGGCGACCGTTCCGGATTACCCGTACATTGCGTTGTGAAGTGGTGCTTGAAGACTCTATCGACAACAGCTGCTCCACCATTTCGGAAAGGCGATTTACTTTCTGTTCCAACTCAGCATGCTGGATGCTTCTCACTGTCACTCGCTCCGACAAATTCTGGGCGACTGTCACCAGATCCAACGCTTTGCTGTCTCCCACCAGCGACGCCAATTTCACCTGATCATGGAGTGGACCGGGCAGACTTCGGATAAACTGCTGTTTCAGTAGGCGCTCTCTTGCTTTGCCCTCTAACTCGGGGAGCCCAATCGTTAGATGTCTGTCCAGCTGCTGGAAAAACACCATCAAATCCTCCTGTTCGTCCCACCTGGCTGCGTGAAATCGTTGCAGTGCTCGTTCTCTCTCCAGATCCTTCCCAAATTCTGCACACAAGGCAGCCCTCATCTCAGCGAACGAACAACCGGGTTTGGCCTTTCGAGTGAGCAAATACACCGCCTTGGCTCGTCCACTCAACCGTGTGCCCAAAGCAATTAGCAAATTTGCATCCCCCACAG
>OX104064.1:212268743-212442212 GCA_944474145.2 Dicrocoelium dendriticum
GCAGCCGAACACCCACCCTCGGTACCTGTAGCTCAAATGTTTCTTGTCGAGACAAAAACCCCCGGAACCTCAGTTACATATGCAGAGATTGCTGCGAAAGTCAGCCAGGAGGCCGCCGTTGCGTCCTCTTCCGTTGTAAACACCGTTAACGAAAATAGAGGGACAAGCAGTAAGCAATCAACACCTGTCAGCAAGTCATGAAAAATGAGTACCCTAACTTGTAGATCAACGCAAACAGTGATTCGTCAATGGTGCTCAGGCTGTTGTATGCTCAAATGTCTCTGTATCTAGCGCCATCATATAGCGCGATACGTTATCGGACGACCAACACCAACGGAACTCATTGTGCTTGCTGATGAGTGCCAAAGTCAAGCCCATAAACCTATTACGAATTACTCGTCATCTGAACTCGCCACACTATGAAGAACTCAGACGTATTCGAGTAACCATAGAATCCTCCGTCGATGTAGAAAAGGTTTTGCTCTCCGCAAGCGCGCTAATATACGGATCCTGTGGGATACGCATCTATCCTGATGTCCCTTGAAGTGCGCGACAATCAAAAAGAAACACCGAAGAGGGGCACAGCAAGCAAGGCAGCCTAAACACAATCTTCATACATGGCGCGCCATAGCATGCTTCTAACGATGTTCAAGAGACCGGCAAGCACGATTTAGAACAGTGGCGGTTCATTCGTGAAACACTTTCTTTGGATAATATTGTGGCGCTGTCGCTCACTAGGATACCTCTGTCACCAAATTATGGAGGATGCAGAGGTAGAATACTAAAACTTCTGGTTCCGTCAAAGCAACAATCAATGAGTGTTTGGATCGATGGCTGAGAAATCGGAATAGTCTTCTTTCTGAACTTCGGTTAAAGTTCTCAGGAGCTTCGCACAGCTCGAATATTAAAACGTTTGAAGCAGCAAGCACACCGTCGAAGGTACAGAAGCGTAACTTGACTGCTGCTTTAATTGACTCTGACGTAGATCTAAGCGAAGATTGAGACGCTTTTTGGCTAAATGAAGTTGCAAACGTTATATCATCATCCCAACAGAAAATGGAGTAAATGCCGGCCTCCCATCGGTCGGCATTCTCTCACACATCACTCCTTCGCCCCTCTGTGGGCTCCTAGAGACCGAGAAATTGGCCTGCTGTTTAATGAACTGGCCGAACTGAAAGATCTTCAAGCTTCCGGATCAAATGAAGTCATTGGTATCACCGAGACGTGGTTGAACACGGGAATGACAGACGCTGAATTTTCGCTACCGGGTATGTCACTGACACGGAAAGACAGGCTCACAAAATGAGGAGGAGCAATCCTGTATTACCGAAGCGGCTTACAGTGCGAAGCCGTGGAGGATTCAAATTCACAGTTCCCCGACTCTCTTTGGTGCCGGTTGCAGTTAAAAGGCAGGGATGTTTGCCTTGTTGTCTTGGTGTGCTGCCCCCCTAACTCAACATCCGAAACCGACTACCACCTAGCGGCTGCTCTAAGATGCAGTTTGCAACAAAAGTACACTCACATTCTTATCATGGGTGATTTCAACGTACATTGTTCAGAAGCCCCTGGCACAACCGGCGAACAATTCAAAACCGATTTACAAGATCTAGTAACTACTGTTCCTCTTTACAACCACATCACTTTGCCCACTCGGTTCAGAACTGGTAACAGGCCATCTGTGCGGAATATTTTGCTTACTAACGAGGAGCATATGATTGATGCGTTGGTTTTAGACTGCCCGTTGGGTCGCAGTGATCACGGAGTCATCAGTTTCAACTTCGTCTGCTATGCAGAATATCTGAATGATAACGATGATACTGTGCGAACCATCACAAGGTACGACCGACTCGCCCAGCTCGTCAGCGCCACAACTTGGTCGTTCCTCGAAGAAGAACCCCCGGAACTCGCCTGGCTCGAGTTCGTCAGCACATTCAGTCAGCTACTTGCACAAGATTCAGAGATAAAAGCTTGCAGTAAGAGCAAATCCGTTTCTTTCATTAGGAGCAGAACCCGAAAATGGATGCCAGTACGCAACGCAGCATGGAGAGTGTACAGAGAAGCTCCAACCCCAGAAGCTTGAGACAACTACGGGGACCAACGTAACCACTGCACGCAACTGTTAAGAGAAGACAAAGCCGCCTATCAGCAGAACATCGCAAACACCTTCAGTGCTAGCCACAAACTGCTGTACAAGCACGTTAATAGCCCACGAGATGTGAGGCAAGGAATTCCTCCACTCTGCACGGCTGATGGCCCAACAAGAACGGCTATGGAAGCAGCAAACGCGCTGCAGATGCAATACGCCCCCACGTTTCAAAGAGTCTTACCACCAAGCGATCTACCAAGCTTTGTCTTCTGATCGCCAGGACTAACCCACATCAATTTTACCGCAGAGGCTTTATTGCAAAAACTGACTTCTCTACGCAAACACAGCTCGCCGGGTGTCGACACCATTCGTCCAGAGACATTAGGAGCAGCAGCAAGCCTACTGGCAGGACCTTTAGCTCAGTTTTTCCAGCGCTTCTTAGACCAGAACCAAATTCCCGCCATGTGGGAGTTTGGAATAATAACTCCGATTCACAAAGTAGAAGCAGTACTGATCCCTCTAAGTACCGCCCAGTATCCCTTCTTCCTATACTCTCCGAGGTCATGGAATCCCCAGTTGCCGATGCATTGGTATGCTATCTGGAAAACAGTAATTTCATTGCGCCTGAGCAGCACGGTTTCCGTCGACAGCCGGCATGCACAACAAATTTACTACTAACACACAGCAGTTGGTCCGAGTTAGTTGATGCTGGAAAAGAGGTTGATGTGATGTACCTGGATTTTTCGACGACATTCGATCAGATGCTACTCTTCAAACTCCAGCGTTACGAGATCGGCGACGATCTTTTAAGCTGGATTGCCAACTTTCTACTTCACCGGCAATTAATGTTCAGAGTTCGGAGCTCTTTATCAGACCCCATACAAGTCATGTATGGTTCAGCGCAAGGCTCAGTTCTAAGTTCACTATTGTTTTTGTGTTTATTAATGATCTTGCACAGGGAATCGCTTCAAACTTCCTAAATTTTATCGACGATATCAAGATTTGGCGCAGGACCTGGGCGAACGCCGACCAGAATCTACTTCAGAGTGACTTCGATACGGTATATCAATGGTCAAGCCAAAACTGATTGCATTTCAACGTCAGTAAATGCGAGGTACTTTTCACCTGACATCAGACAAGCTGTTACGGAGAGAGCTTACAGCTAGCAATCAGGCCGAGAGCCGTGCCGTAAAAGTGCATCGATCTGCAATTAGAGATCGAACTCGACTATAGATCAAAATGCGAATTGATGCGGAATCAGGGACAAGTTGGATCACGAACCTGAACCATTTGAGTTGTGTTGATTAACGCTAATTAGCATCTCTAATATTGTTGTTTAAGTAGTTGCTCACAACCTATTTATTGGACCGTGCTCTCATATAATAAACCTCTCTGTCTACTGAACCTTGGTCTTCTGCATTCCGTTGGTGGACTGGGTGCGTGACTGAGCAGTCAGACAGTCGCAGTCTAAAGGGGCAGGTAGCAGCAGTACAACAGTTGTCAGAGGCAGAGAGCAGAGGTAAAGAAAGGTTACAACACAAGCTACGCATACTGCCGTGGAAAGAAGATACTTCAACAATTAAACCTCGAACGTGAGTTGGGTTTCCTGGTTCATGATGACCTGCGCTGCCCCAGGCAATCTGCAAAGGTCTCGGAAACTGGAAACCAACACGTTGGGCTGTTGAGGCCGGCGTTTGGACAAATAAACAGCTGGATATTTCGATAAATTCTCAGTGCATATGTTCACCAGCATGTCGAATACGCAATTCAAGCCTGGTATCCATGGCTGAAACACGACCTTAATGCACTGGAGCAACTACAAATTCGGGCAGCTAAGAACGTAATTGGAATGCGCAATCTTTCCTACCAGGAGAAGCTGCAACGATTGGGGCTATAGAGTGGAAGCTATCGCAGACTACGAGGCGACCTGATTATTGTATACTTGATTCTGCGAGAATCACATCATGTGTGCCGCCATTTACTGCGACTCAGCGCTAATAAAATCCTGAGGGGCCACTCATTGAAACTCGCTGTACAGTATAGCCGCCAAGAGTGATGCAGAAATTACTTTCCATTCGTGTCTGTCACCGTGGAATGCCCTCCCAGAATCGGTCGTCTCTACACAGACACTAACAGTATTTAAAAGACCGTTGGATGACGCACTCGTCCACTTACACTGTCACTTAGCTCTACGTCTCTCTCGTAATTTTGGAGTTTAACATGGATTTATTTGAGGTTAACTGGGTGCTGTGAATCTAAGCGGATTGCAGGACTACGGAGGAGCAAACAAGAAGTGCTTATTTTCATTGTTGAGGCATTAACTGTTTTACTACTATTATTATCATCATTGTTAGTTCGCTATCCCCACCAACTATCCAACGGGACTTGTAGAGCAACGCTTCTTAACCCATATAAATTCATTGTTCATGTTTCATTGATTAGACCATCGAATTCTCCTTTACAAGCTTCGGAACTACACCATTGGTAACCCATTACTGATTTGGATAAGGAATTCTCTACACGATCATCGGTTGGAAGTGAGAGTTCGGGAATCTCTGTCCGATGCGATTGATGTGGAATGTGGTGCACCACAAGGCTCGGTGCTTGGGCATCGTCTATTCGTGGTGTTCATTAATGATTTTGCGAGATCAATTGCTTCCGAATTCCTATTTTTTTGCGGACGATATCAAGATATGGCGAAGGATCAGAGGACCGGACGACCACGATCGGCTCCAGTGTGATCTCAACCCGGTGCCGAACTGGGCAGTTCAGAACGCCCTACCATTCAACGTTGACAAATATCCTACTGGGCAATTACGCCATAGACATGACTACACGGATTTGTTTGAGGCACTCGGATTGCAGACCAGCTCTCAGAAGCGTGACCTCAGTGTGCTCCTACAGAATGACCTCGACTATTCATAACAGGCTAAGGTAGCTGCAAAAAGAGGCCACCGCACGTCAGCATGTTGCGAAGGTCATTCGGCAGATTTGCCCCACCAGCCTTACCAGTGATGCACAATTCCAACGTACGCCCACACGTTGAATACCTTATCCAAGCTTGGCAACCTTGGTTGAAGCGCGACCTAGAGGCATTGGAGGCACCACAACGAAGAACAACAAATAATGTAAAGGGCCTGAGCTATCACTCTTACCACCGAAGATTGAAGTTGCTGGGAATTTTCAGCGAAGCTACCGAAGGCGGCGCGGCGATCGCAAATTATCGTACCAAATATTGAGTGACCCCAACCACGTATGCCGCCATTTGTTGAAACAGCCACAACACGCAGCTCAGGGGTAACCGCTTGAAATTGAGGGAACAATATAGCTGTCTAGAGTGTCGACGGAATTACTTTTTTCATCATGTTTGCCAACCATGGAACGCACCCTAGACTCAGTTGTGTCCCCCGTTGATTAGAAGTTCACAAAAACGATAGATGTTGCTCTTATCTCTTAACACTTTGTTACTTAAATTACGCCATCTTGCAGTACGTCAATCATGCCCTTCTACAGGATTTATGTGTCACATGGACCCAAGTGAGAGAGTATAATTTGCTTTTCCCGCGACTTATATCAACGGTCATTGCATGCTTACATTCGATTTTTTATCACACTGACATCATTTCTTAAGGCATTCACCTAGCTAGACGCTTGGTAGAAGACCCACATATAGTTTGCTTTCATCGTATTCACCCAACCATCCTACGGGACGTGTCAAGCACTTTCCTTTATCCCGTAATAAATCATTGTTCATTGAAAGAGCGGTTAAGTAACCAAATATACGCTTCGTGGAGGCCCGTCGAACCTTTTCAATGGCTCTCAAATCACACTTCCGTAGGTTGCTGAAAGTTACCTAGCAATATGCAAGCAAAGGTCTGCTACTGATTTCGAAAGCAATTAGTCTGGCTTCTTTCAAGGTTTACAGGTGGCATATGAGTCCGATCGATTGCTTATCCTTTTTTCACGATATGATTTATATGTTCGTTAGTTTAACGAACTAGATCAACTCAAACCTAAGTCACGGACAGACTGACTGATGAGGATGACTTTGTCATGAAGCCTGAACAATTCTGCTGCTGTTTGACTTCTATACTCCAGAATACTACACTTCGATGTTGCAAACGCCATCTGCCAAGTGTCAGCCCATCTCTCAAAGGCTTTCAAATCTCTTTGGATATTGTTAAGTTCAGCGATACGCTGAGAACTTGAGAACGTGTAAACAATCTTTAGATCATCAGCAAACAAATAAGGTTTTCCAAATTGTATAACAGAAACGCGGACATTTATGTACAGTTGGAAGAGTAACGGACCTAAAATACTAATAACCAGACGAGATGAAGGGATATTACCATAGATATTCTCTACTTGTGATCGTCCTACTAAGGACGATTGGAGCCAAGAGTGAAGTAGATTTGTCATGCCGCACCTACTTGAGTTATATAATAGCCTCTTTTGCGGGACTCTATCAAACGCTTTTTACATCTCAAGAAAGATCACAATGCACTGAAGACCTGAGTCAATTGCTTCGGTTAGTTGGTTAAGGAAGTCAACTAGACAAATAGAACACGAGCGGGAATTCAGGAAACCATGCTGTGAGGGTGAGAGAAGCTGCTGCGATAAAAGGAATGAATCCAAATGCTCCCTAACAATCTTCTCTATCATGAGTGAGAGAATGGCATGTGGTTAATGGGCCGGTAGTTCCGGATGTCAGTTTTCGCCCCGGACTTATGTCTCGGTATGACCGTAGACGTTTTCCAACACTCGGTATGTTGGCCAGACTGGAGAAGCAAAGAGAACATATTCAATAACAGAAGGCGAGAAAACCGCCAAGCTCGGAGAACAAATGAACAATTGATTCATCTCTACCTTGTTAGACTAAAGCAGAAAGGGTCCTATAGGGACCGAGTCTGTAGGATGGTCGTAGACAGGCAAGCATGCGTTGTATTGTAGCGACCCTAAGGTCGATCGCCGAGACTTGTTCGGAGAAATTAATCGAGGTTGCTAATTCCAGCGCTGCTTTTTCAAAGTAAAGAATTCAATCAAATGTGAGCTAATGGCCTCTGCTATAGCAAGTGGGGAATCAATGTATTCGCCTTCAGGCATGGTGATATGGGAGGGTAAGTCAATTTTGCCGCCTCCTCTTTTTCTTAATAATGCAGTCAACAGTTGACTTATCTAACTAATATTTACAGCTCGTTGTTCTTCCTGTATGAGACGGGTTTGGTGTTTCATGTCGATCACAAGTATACTGGGTTGGAGTTTCACTAATACGCTGAAGTCATGTATTCGTTCATATGTTCGAGTTAGCACTCGTATTTTCCGCTTAACCTTTGCGTTGATGACGTACTTAGAAGAGACACTCGTATTATAACTAGAGGCAAGCACGATTAAGAACATAGTCACATTGTCATCGATGACGTCAGAGGCTACCTGCATATCAGACGAAAGAAAGAAATGGTCCCAATTTTAGATCCTAAGCTACGTAGATAGCTTAACCATTAACGTGATTTTTCCAAAGATGACTGGGCGAACAGCAGGTCCGTAACATGTGGAAGCACGGCGTCATCACCAAGATGTTCAAGCGTGGTAGCCTTTCAGCGTCTGTCATATATCACTCAGTGATTCTCATCCCGGTGCTCTCAAAGGTGATGGAGTCGATCATAGCTGAGGCATCAATGGGCTAAGTTAAAAGGTTTAACATTATAACACCGGAGCAACACTGATTCCGTAAGCATCAGTCATGTACTACCAATCTGTTGATTTCCCTTGACAACTGGACTGAGACAGACGATAGTGGAACCGACACCGATGTCATCTACCTGGACTTTGCTAAAGCCTTTGACTACATAGACCACCCCATCTTTCTCCAAAAACTGAAGTGTACGGGATTGGGAGCCCTATTCTTGGGTGGGTAAGCAAGTTCCTCCTTCAGCGTGGCCTTCAAGTTCGATTTCAGGGCTCATTTTCTGATCCAATCGATGTAGACTGCGGTGTTCCACAATGGTCAGTGTTTGGCCACGCTTATTATTGTTACTCATTAACCACGCGCGTGTCCTGGAGTCAAGTTTCCTGATTTATACCGATGACCTGTAGGTATGACGGGCGATGGACTGTCAGGAAGATCATGCTATGCTGCAACGAGGCTTAGAAAGCGCCGTTGAATGGTCAAAGGCAAATCTACTACCGTTTAACACGGACAAGTGCAGAAGGTTGGATGTCTGCCACTAGCTCACTATATAACCTCGGAGACCACATGCTGAAGACTGCCTCACAGGAGCGCCACCTTGGGCTGTTGTTGGAGGATGACCTCGGCTGTTCGGCACAGTTATTGAAGGCGTCCGAAACCGCAAACCAACATCTTGGTTTTTTACAGAGGACTTTCGGGAGGTTCGAACCCCCATCCTCCCCCAATGCTTAATCTATATGTGAGGTCTCGTGTACAGTACACGATCTAGACGTGACAACCCTGGTTAAAACTGGATCTGGCAGCACTGAAGAGCGCGCAGCGAAGGGCAACGAAAATTTTGTAGCGGCTGTTCCATCTGCGCTACCATCCGCGACTAAAAGCCCCAGGAATGTACAGCGGAAGATATCTCCGTCTACTGGTTGACCTCATTCGGTCGTATCAGATGTAGGAAAATCCCGATCACGCTTGCCGCTATCTTTTGAAACTTTGACGCAACATAGAAATGAAGGGTTATAAGCTGAAACTGGCCACCCAACACAGTCAGCTTGAAGGCTGCCGGCGATATTTTTCTTTTCGAATTTGTTAACCGTGGAACCCTTTTTCGACACTTGTCATTTCTATGCCCACATCACACATTTTTAAAGACGACTCGACGATGCTTTACTTGGTCCGATTTCTGTTCACTGAGTGACGAAAAGACGCAGACAAACATTGTACTCACGAATCCCCACAAGATCGGGGTCGATAGATATAATTTTGTGTTAATATGGAGAAAATGATCAGTCCCCAGATGCGTTTTTTCACTTTTGTGTAAATTTTTTGTACTAACGTTATTTCCACAAACCGTCCCACGGGATGTGTCAAGTCTTGGCTGTTTTACCCGTATTATACCTTTGTTCTAATGGTCTATTTTCCGCATTTTATACCATGTACCTGTTACGATGAGCCAAAGTGCAAGCCAAGAAGCTTGGCGCAAGATGGATCGATCTACAATTTCAGATCGAATTTGTGTAGAGAACCAAAGGCGAATCTATGTGGAAGCAGCAGCAAGTTAAACCATGAAGTTGAACCGTTTGAGTTGTGTTAATTAATATTAATTAGGGTCTCTAATATTGTTGTGCTGGTAGTTGCGTACAACCTAGTTTTTACGCTATGCTCCCATACAATACGAATCCGAATCCCTCGCTTCTACTGGTTCTGACGTTCTCACTTCGCTGCAGGTTGAACTGGTTGGTGGTGGCACAACTACTTCAGATAGGTTATCCGGACGCAGCAGGAGCCCACAACAGATATAAAGAAATAAAGGTTTCATTCCTCAACAGTGCAAGATACAGACCAATTGTATGGTCTGATCAACTTGCACAACGTGATCGCATAATATCGTCAATTTTTTGTGTCTTGTTCAAAGGTTCCCATATGGGTTTTTTGAAGCGATTAGCACTTTGAAAGCATTAGAAAGATTAAGAAACTAGGAAGAATAACAAATGTAGCTTTAACCAAACGTTAAATTAAAGTAATATGACCATCCATAGTGCTGTCCCCAGGGGACCTGCTTCCATGCAGCGTAATCCTTCCATGGGTTTCACCCGCACTTCCATGCTCTAACTGGCTCTGTGCCGATGTGGTAAACTAGTAAATAGGCCATCAGCTGGGTATCAAATGTTTTTTTCATAAGGGCTGTTTTATACAAACATTATGGGCGATGAAGCCTCAGCCCGTTCCGTCATGCGGATCAAGTAAGTATGCCACTTTGTGTTATAAGTCAGGGAGTTAGTAGCAGTATGAGTTGCATGGATATAATTCCTTTTAGTTTGGAAGCAGTGATCCGGCGCCTCAAGAAATGAGCCCAGTCATGACCAACAATGAAGCAGGGAAGTATGTAAGGTATTAGAAAATAAAAAAACATAATAATGAATACAATCGCTTGCCGATAGGCCAATTAAACGTTGATAAAAAATCTTGGTGAGTGACGACGCTGATATAGAGGTTTTAGATTGAAAGGTGTAGTGAATCTTCGAACCAATGCATCAAAGGAGAAGACAGTATCGGTTAGACGGATTGATAGGAGTAAGATCGTTTATAGATAAGTACTAAAGAATTCAACTATATGTAAGTAAAATTATAATATTGAGTCGATTAAAGGATATGGCGAGTTTCAAGTGTATCCAAGACCTTTCTCATACAAATCATCTAGAGACATCTTTGGGCCAAGTGTTGACTAGATATTTGAAACAGTCAGGTGAATATTAATCATGCGTTTGAATTGCGGATAGGCAGTGCAGTTTCTAATACTCGATGGAAGTTTGTTCCCTATTAACGCATATTCTACGGAGAAAAAATTTGAGCGGAGCTTGTTGCGAGAGTTTCGTATGTGCAGTGTTCGGTCTCTGTTTCTTAGTTCATAGTACATATAAGTCTGAAACTCGAGTTGTGGCTGAGCAGTGAAGCTTACTCCGAATAGTAAACGGTATGGAACGCACAGGTTAATTTTGTGCCCACGCAGCCATAGCGACTGCTGTTTCAGGGTCTCGCAACACTCACGGTATGTCATAGTGTTAGGCATGTTCAAAAAACTTTTTATGAATGATGGTTGAAGGTTTTCTAGTGTTCTGATGTGCACTTTTCTCTGCTTACCGTGCACAATTGTATAGTACTCAAGCTTCGATTTAACACATTTTAAAGGCTTGAAGCATGGAATCCCTCAGGATGAGTTGGACTTATGTAGACGATCATTTTTCTGGCAGAAGCCTGCAAGAGTATAAATTGCGCTACAAAATTAAATGACTCAGAATATCTCAAACCCAGGTCCCGGACTGCGCCACACACAGGAATAGGGGTGTCTTTTAAGGTTAGGAGGTTCGGAGAAGGACCATAGCCGTGGTACAATAGATTACACTTGTCAGTGGCAATGCGCAACTTCCAGGAGTTACTCCAGTGTTCCAATGCAGACAACTCAGATTGAATAGAAGCTAAATTAGAACAACTTTGTCCAGGGGGGGGGGGAACAATACACAATTTCAACAACATCAGAGAAGAGGAATGGCTTGCAGTACAATATTTCATCAAGGGGATCGTTGAAATGGATTAACACTAAAGCGAGCCTAGCATGCTACCTTGAATCACTCCACTAGTGATGGACGTGACTTCAGATGTATAGTTACCAATTTTGACTACTTGCTTTCTGCCCTCAAGGTAGGAAGATAACCACCCTAGAAGTGAATATGTGATACCACAGGACATAAGCTTCCACAACACTAAATTGTGTGGGACACGGTGGAAAGTCTTTTGAATATCAAGAAATACTACAACCATGGCACTTCGGGTGTCTCTTGCTCTAGTCAGGTAATCAAGATAATCTAACTGCTAGGTAATGCACGACCTATCTCACAAAAAACCGTGCTGATGTTTACTGATAAGGCTCAGAGAACTCAAATATTCTATTATGCGTTCTTCAAGTAAGCTCTCCTTGATTCTGGAGATAGTTGATGTACGACGGATTGGGCGGTACTTTTTACATTTGGCATATATTTACTTTTGTGTCGTGGTATGATGGTTGATTGTTTCCACTGCATACGATACTCCCCATTGAGCATGGAAAGTGTAAATACCTTAAGCAAAAACAGAGGACTTCTGGACCTTCGTGCTTGACTAAACTTGGCGAGATGTTGTCAGGGCCTGGTGAGCATGATGACCGAGCTAATCTGAGTTGGTGACATGTCACCATGTGTGAATTCAACTGTTTGTGTATCAGCTTGACTTGAGGATCCTCTCTCGCATTAGTGCTATAAGTAGACATGAAGTAGTCATTGTAGATCAAACATATGATTGCGCGATCGGTTATGGCAGTTCCATCAGAGTTGACAATCAAGTTTATACAACTGGATGTTCTATTTTACCTAGGATCCAAAAGTTTTGAGATTCAGCCCTTCAGTACCATTACTTCCTCGGTGCATGGCATTCTGTGGTGACATTGGTATGACGTTGCTAACATCCTGGTGTGGAGTATAAGCAAGGTAAAATCGTTTCTTTTTTATTAACTTTTGCCTTATGTTCAGTGGCTACCTATTTCGAGATACTTACAGATGCAGCAGTCTTTTTCGACTTCTTAGTACCTTCTGGAGCCACAACTTCAACACAGTGCTGAATACCGTGGTAGAACTCACCAAAAGCAATTTGTACATGCTATGCTAAGAAAAATGGATCCCAGTTTGAAGACTTTATATGATCCGAGAAAGCTGACCAATTCACAAAAAAGAATGGGCAGTAATTGATTATTGTTTCTATCGGTTCAGAAAGAATTTGGAAAGAACAACCAACTATGCTATGATCACCACCCGGCAATCTGTCACTGATGTATGTGAACATGTTTGAACATCCCGTAGTAAATATTAGATCAAGTATGTTACCAAATCGAGTAGGCTCTTTAACATGCTGTACCCATCCCAATCTACCAAGCATAGACATGAAGGTATTGACTTTTTGTGGTTCATTGTTAAGGGATTTCGGGCATTTGAAAATCCCCAGCGACTATTTTATTGGTGTATGAGAGGGCGGCAAGGAAAGAAAAGTGCTTATTAAGTCATCGGTTACGATGACTGCAGACGTTGGGGTCTGTAAATGCATCCTACTGAAAGATTTGTTGGATAGCTAGAAATGGTTATCCACACTGAATCAGCAAGTTTAATTAGGAGTGGCTCATCCAGAGGAAGAACCAAGTATATTTCTTTGAGGTAGACTATACAGCCACCACTTCTACCATAAAGGCGGTCATTACGAAAGACGTTATAACCCAGTATCCCGAATAATGTGTCTGATCTCTACCCTGAACGCAATATTTCTGTTATTAGTGTTATATCAGGAGAAGAAGGGTGAATAATATTACGCAGGAAGTGCATTTAATTTAATAATGAACGAGAATGAATTAACGGAAAGTGCAGTGTCTTGTTATCCGTTGAGTTGTCTACAGGAATCCAGGTACAGGACCCCAACGAGGTGGTATTTGAAGAGAGTGGAGTGGCGGTGGTGGATACGGAGGACATATAATTTGCAGAATTCGGCGACGGTCCGCTACACAGTAGCAGCAGGTTAGCTGTACATTCAGGGGCAACCACAACAGTACCGCAGATGGATTATGGTCGAATCATCAAAGTGGAAAATTTTACTGATGGAAAAACGAGGAGAGAGCAAGATTCACAGATGTTATCCTAGCAGACGGTCCAGCAGCCCTGAGCGACGACCTCCCATTACTGGAGAGAAGCATCTGAATTTTTATCCAGGTGATAGGGAACATTTTACTTAAACGTTTGTTGATACTTAGTCCTAGTTTGCCCAAATTTTATGGCCTGCGAATTGTGTGCAGTATCACGAATTTCTTTCCTCAAAATTCAGCGAAGTTGAAAATAGTTAAGCCAACGAATTTATAAAAAGTTTCCCGCCAAATTGATATATCTCCAGTAAATAGTGTAAAAACGATGCTTAAGAAAAGACGGCAAATGCCGGAGTAAAGACCCAGTCATTATCATTGTGGTTGAGTTTGTTCACCATAATCCCGTTATTTTCAGCCGGTTGCACCAACCTACCACAACCTATGTCAATAGCACAGCTGATTTCAATTCATCTGGTTGGACTCGCAGTCCAGTTTACAGTGGTTTGCTAGGTAGTACGCCGTCTGAATATTTGACTGCTTTGTCTAACAGCGAACACCTAGCTTCCTACATCACGCGTAATGCAGACGGCAGGCTGGTACTGGCATTCGGTTAATTTCTAAGCCACTGCAACATTACATTATCATTATGACATTCAAGACTACGACATCAAAAACAAACAGTTAACCAACGATCGCCCGAGACACTCGAATCCCACGTTCAATCTGACATGAGAGAAGTCCTAACCGGATCCGCTGAGAACGGAACCCTGATTCAATGGGCCAGGTACACAGTCCCATTTTGTCAAACTGCCGTCTGACAAACTCACCAGTTATTGAGTGCTAACTCTAATGCAGAGACAGACAGACACTAGCAAGCCGAAGGTAGAGCTCAACCGAACGTCACGCACAGTTCGTCCGCCGTCATGTTCCTTTGTACGCTCAGACGTTCCCAACAGTACAGTGAAATCGTAAACTAGTCACATCGGCATCCTGCACGTAAAAATCGGTTGACCTCTACGCTTGGACTTGTCACGGGCAGACCTGTTGAGCAGAACATTGATACTGAGCTATCCCCTAAGTGACCCAGCAACGTCGTTGAACAGTGTTTACGGGTCAGCATGTCAGCTACCTATAAACAATGACGCATAAACCTTCCTTTGCAAAATTCATGGGTGCGCATCACTCATGGTCAACACGATGATCTGTTGCCATGTTCAGCCTTGGCACAAACTTTGTTTTACTGCAAAATGTCAGCTGACTATCTTTTCCGGGACAGTTTTGTGATCTGGTTGACAACCCGCTTGGGAATGGCTTGCGCAAATAGGCACTGTACTGCTTGGAGGAGGGCTTCAAGAAAAGCCTGGTTGCTTCTCTATTCGAAGGCATTGATGAATCGCATGGACTGGCTAGACACTATGTGTTCTAGTGACTTTCAAGATGGGAGCTTCAACTATGTGCCCGCATGATGTGAATCACTCTAAAGGTATCACCACCTAGCTAGACGATGAACTACCAGAACGAATGTGAGTGAATTTCGACATGCCACATTCCCCAGATGTTATCAACTTGTTGTATGGAGCTGTTGACCCGTACCGTGCAGCTTACTAACTTTGTTCCAGGGTTGGTCAAGTTGACTATGAAGTAGCAGCAATATTAATGGATACCACCCATTTGAAACAAGCCACCCTGTCATTCCATGAGTTCGTGAGTGGATCTTTGCTAATTAACCGTTTCTTAGGTTTGATCGTCTCAACAGTGGAAAATCTCGGGTTGCGCAATGCGCTGGATGTTTCAACCCAACGTAGTTGGTGTCAAGTCATCTGTGCGCAACAGACAAAAGGTACGTTGGATGGAGTCCCGAGTGTCGCTGTCGACTCTTGCACTAGCAAACATATAATTAGGCATTTGCGGCAAACCGATCATCCTACCCCGTTCTCTGTGTGTGTTAATTTCATTCTCTTGAAATGGCGTGATAAACCACTCTGTTAACGCATGCGATTTGCGTGCTTGAATGTTGTGCAAGTGATAACGCTCATCTTGTGTAATTGCGGTCTGTAGCTGCCTCCACGAGTTTAGTCATTGTGTTAAAGATGATATGATCGCCAGAACTGTCAGTTTAAACAGAGTAAAGCTGTCAGCCTCGACGAGGTCACGTGTTACGATTATTCATAGGCACGATTTGGCGGGCTTATTTGAAACCTGTGCGATGAACAACAGTACCACAAATTGCAACGTGTTCCTACTAACGGGGTGGGGCAAGGGTGTAGGGAGGAGGCTTGCTGTGCGGCCTGAGGCCATCAAGTTACCATACAAAATCGGAGCGCAACACCACGCATTCAGTAACAGCTGGCCTGTTTGTACAAACGGGTTACCATTGTCGGACCAGCTTCTTTCCGACTTATTACACTGATCACACATCATACACACTTTAGACAGGTACTGCACTGATAGATGAGAATAGCTGTCCACTGGTGCCGGTTGCCACCCGGGTCTTGTAGGACCTTGTGCCAAACCTGGGGAAACGGGCGCGTACATCCCAGCGATGAATGTGAGATGGGTCAACATGACCCAGTTACTTATGGGCGCTTTCATTCCCATTGCCAGGGCAACGGTTAGCCTATCCGGAACACTCCGTGTCTGGTAAAAGAAATCTTTTCGCGATACTTGATGGGCAGGCATAAGCGTCACGTGTTTGATCCAATGCGACTGTACCGGCAATACTTGATGAGCTGACGAGCTAGTACAATAATTCACTATGATGCAGCGATATCAATCAGTGGATGGGTTAGTAACACAGCAATACATTAGGCGCGATTGCGTCCGGTGGAGATGGTGTACTGCACTACTGGCGCAATCCGCAGCATAGAACAAAGCTTAAGAAAGAAAACTCAAACTGTGCTGACAGGCTTTCGTGTCTCTTCTCCAAATGTATTACTGCAAGTCATTCTCACCCCCTTCCATCCAACAGTGGTCACCTGTAATGCCTTGCACGATAGCGCAGGTTTTGTAAATATTAAAACTCCCTCAATGGCAACAAGCAGCGCCGAAAGTTGAATTTGAGGCCACCCTTATGACAATAGACACAAGAACAACAGGTCATCGGTTTCCTTGAATAGCGATCGTTTTCGCAACCAGGAATCTAGTTTAGGAGATTACACCTCCCGCCGTGTTGGGGGGAGGGGGAGCACAACCAAATCCATTTTCTTCACCATGATGCTCCAAACTTAACGGGATCTGTTTGCTTATCATGACCGGTTGCGAAATGGAATGGCCATAAGTAAAGACCCCAGTTTTCCGCGGTGGTAAAATAATGTTTCTGCGACCAAAATTGAAAATTCCGCGAAATTTCTGTGGCGATAACCTAAAATTCCGTGAGTTCACCACCAGAACTAAAAGCAACAGAAATCAAGGCGTCCTCATCTACTAGACACATGTTAATGATGATTAAAAAAACAGAGAAATTAAAATAAATCCCAATATGGTGCTTCGCGCTACTGTCTGAAAAGTTGCCACACTTGTCAGACACAAGATTTTTGTAGGCACTAGAACTCCGCTCAGCCTCTACCGAATTCACAGGAATGCATAGATAACGGCCGGCGATGTCTGCCAGTGGTGGAGCTCTTTCATGCATTCAGCAAAAGAAGGTCAGCGGGTTTTCATATCTTTCTCAATGCAGTTCTTCCACCAGTTTTTCGATAGAATAGCCATTCGGCTGCCAGAGTTGGGAAGCCAACCAAGCTTTAAACGTCGTGATGGCTGCATGGATCACTGGACAAAGTGATGAGCTGGTTGGGGTGGTGCACACTAATGGCTTTCAAGACGGTCAGCTAGACTGTGCTGTCAGTAGCTCCTGGGCCTTTATGACAGCTCAGGAGAAGCAGAGTTTCATGTCTGTTCGGATGTTGCTAGACGCCCAAGTCGTTCCCTCTGGCTGTAAATACTGCGGCGAGTTTTCCTCAGCAGCAGTTTTCAGCTATATGGACAGAACGGAGAGGTTGTTGTACATGTTATAAGTTACCGGAGACTATGATTCGACAGTTTTAAAGTGACGTATGGTGTTCTTGCCATCAGTCGCAATGCAAAGGTTTCCGTGTTGTTTCGTTAGTTAGAATATTCATAAGTTCAAAAACCACCAGCTGAGTTTCCAAAATCATGTTATACAGCTCGCAGTATGGCTGGGTAATATTAGGAATGACCATGAGGTGTGACGGCTTCCAGTCAGGAAGTTAAACAGGTGGTAACAGGTTCAGACGGTCCGGTCGAGTTATGTACATCAACCTGAATTAGATACGCCATGTAGACACACCTGTTTCCTAGAAAAATGTTTTACATTTTTGAAACGAATTCGACAACTTCCTTTGAGAAGGGTCTCTCCAATCAAATTGATACCATGGGAAACACAGCTGATGTGAACTGAAACCTCAAAAACAGGCTTATGACGTTTCGGTAGCATGCTGTCATATATTTAACGCCATCGGCTCGAAGGCGTCACACTACTGAAGTCTGTACCAATCAATGTCAAGACGCGTAAAATGGCTCCTTCAACCGTGGTACAGCTGACTCTCTCCACGTTGAACTTTTCGAGGTGGTGTGCTCGCAGACTACCCTTGTTGGACTTCAATGGTGCGCATAATACGATGTGGAATTCTATTTTCCCGCCACCATCAGTTGTTTCGTCAGTTGTGACGCTAACAAAGACTTCACGGAACATCATGAAATGTCTTTTTGTGCATAGTCGGTGAATTTTCAGACGTAGCGCGTTAGATCCGGCAATGCTTGCACTATTTCGTACGGGTCTTTGAAGAAATTCCCTCAACGAGTTGTCGGCCTTCCCTTTAGGAATATTCTCAGTTACCATATCAAGTAAAAGTCAGATACCGCGAGGTGGGCGCTGTTCAACGCCGAAGAGGCGACGGTTCATCAAGTTGGCGGGTGACTGTAGTGCGGGGCCTTGTGTGCAGGGAGGGTGTGTACAAAGATGGGAATGAACGTTTAATGAACAATGGAACCAGTGTATACTGCGGATAAAAAGCCAAGGCTTGACAAGTCCCGTGACATGATTTGTGGGAATTACATAAGATCAAACAAAGAAGTTACACTAAAGTGGAAGGCGTATCTGTGGCCTCACCTTATCATCCAAGTTAACCCGATTTTGTGGGGGTTGGTGAGACCAATGTCCTTCTGCGTCTGGTCCTCAACCAATGAACAGGAATGGAACCAAGTAACACAGGTCGTCTTTTAATGTGTAGCGTGAGCGCCGAAACGACAAAATTAGAATGAGCGTTCCACGGTTGATAACTTCTAATGAAAGCATAATTCCGTTGGCCTTCCAATCGACTGCATAGGGTGGCTAGATTCAGCTGGTGACCCATCAGTTTTGCGTTGCGAAGAAGTTTCAGAAGGTAACGGCAAGCATGACCGGGGTTTCGATGATCTGGTACGTCAGGATGATGTCATCCCGTAGACGGGGATGTCTTTTGCTGGACACTCCCAGGGCTTTCAGTCGCACATGGCATGACAGGCGGAATAATTCCTTAACATTTTTCGTTGCCCTTCACTGTGGGGGTGTGAGAGGCGTGCAAATGATCATTCCGGTGCCATCGACGTTCCAGCTGTTGTGCTTGTTAATAGATACTCAGAATGATAGCGCGGCATTTGCTGCTACCTGGTCGAATTAGATGACCCACACGAACGCAAATCTGATTTAGCACCCCAGTCAATTTCTCGATACCGTATTGCTCTATGCCATCGATCGATCACCTCCGGATTTCGCTCAAATAGGTAGGGTGCACAAAAGCAACACTCGCACACATATGTATGAATGACTTAAATACTTCGATATAGACGGCTGAGCAAACGAGACTCTGTGGGACCTGGGGTTTGCTAGCGAACTTCGGCCGGTAGACGTCAGCGGTGCTCACTCGGTTGTTCCACCAGGTGCGAGCGATGCTGTGTAAGTGCAGGGGGTTAGTGTCATCAAGCAAACCATGCCTCCAACAGTGTTTGATCATATCTGCCATCCACAGCAAGTCTCTAAAAGCATCACGGCATCACAAGCTCTACCCTCCTAAGTAATAGTTGACACACAAGCTCGGTAAGTGAGTTCGCAACAGCACCTCGCACTCTGAAAGCATCATACACGAACAAAAGCGTGCCAGGCGCTGCGTCCGTTTCCTCTACAGCGAATGTTTAGGGACTGGATCTTAGGTTTATCCCCGGCTAGAGCGCTAGTTTGTGGAGCATCATAAATGACAACTTTGAACAGAAAGTTAGAAGGAAACGGATAATCATGGCGGTTGCGAGGTGACCCATCAGTCGTGGGGAGCAAAGGTGGGCGCCAAATGACTATATTTTGTCTCTGAAAAACCGGTTCATTGGGTAATATCCTGTTTTCCAACAAGCGGACTGATACCGAAACAACATGAGGGTAAGTAATCACCGAACTACAGACGTGTATGGGTGTGAAATGTAATGGAGTGGAAGGTGAAACGCGACATGAAGCCGTCTTATGACCATTCCCATCCTGTCAACTGGTAGTAGTAGCTCCTCTAGTAAAATCCACCTGTATGCATTGGATATTGGAGGTTTTACATTTTGAATGTCTTAACTTGCTAGGTTTCCAGATTCAGAGTTAGGCCTGCGAAAATATGATTTGAAGGTATACATGAAGCTTTGACTTGTAAAATAGGATGTCTTGATGCTAACCCGCGTCTAACTCATGGTATCTGTGAAGAACCAGTCCTTACGATGAATGAGGGCATTGACGGCGTAACAGGAATGACTAGCTAGACTTGTTTGACTATATGGTCATCTATAAAGCTGTGTATATGAGCCACATGTGTACTGATTCGAATCCATAAACTATGAGAGGCAACTCGACCCAAGAAGTGTTTGCGGAATGAGCGCTGGAGTATCAGCTGATAAATTTGGTTAACTCCTCTGAAGTTGCTGCCATATCGGGCGACCTACCTTGGACTCTCTAAGTTCTGAAATTCCGTGGTGCCCATCTGGTCACATTGTGAGTACCAACTGCTTAAGGCATGTTGTCTTGTGCGCTATGTTGTCAATCCACCCATAGCGTTGGTACGAATTGACAAACAGTTATATTCACTTTGCTACAGCTGCACATCGCTGAATCAGAAAGATCTGTCCTTTGGTCTGTAACTACTGCACTCGGCCGTCTCTGTTACCACGTGTACACTGTCTACCTTACGGTTCCATGTAATGATAGGGTTCAGCCGAATGTATGCGTCTGCCACTTGCCCGTGTTGCTAAGGTGCTTTGGCGCGGGGTGTGCATATAATGAACATCACTTGCGTATAAATTACAGGTTCCCACCAGGTGAACGTGAGCTGACCCCTAGCTTAGGTCTCCGTTATCTTAATCAGTAATCACACATCGGACGGATGAGATGAAACAGTTGCGTTGAATACAATTGCGCCAAACTGCAACCGTTCCTTCTCTCTTCTTGTCTAGTTTGATACTCGCTAGCCCCGTGTTGGTGAGTGGACTCAAGATGAGATTTGATCTTTAAGTGGCAGTGACTGGGTCACGCCGGATACAAAAATTTATCATGTTATGGTTTAGTGACTGATGCCAAAGGTGCAGGCAGGGTGAGGACCTTCCACCCTTCCTCCCATCTTGGTCCTGATAACTTGAATCCGGCTGGATTTAATTAGTGCGTTACCAGTGCCACAACATCTGCCTTTTCTGGTTTGCAAGTACCGTCCGATGCGACCTTCTGACAATTTCATTACAATGATTAATTTTCACACGGATTGAAATTTGAAGCTGACGCGCTACAAGGTAAGCACTGTCAAGTGGGCGCATGTTTTGCATTGCGTGGGTGTTTCAGTTATTGATATCCGATCATGTGTGTCACAAGACTGCTCATTGGAAGTCTGTCGATTGGTGGTCAACCACAGGGGGTAACCTGAGCGATCCTTAACACGACTGAAATCTTGTGCCTGTCGGACGCAAGTTGTGGCCATTTGGACACGCTGTTACAAACATGCGGTAAGCAAGTTAACAGGTTGCACTCTGGCTGTAGTTGAAGGTTCTGGCTGTTTTCCCGCTGCAGAACGCTCCTGCATGACAGTGCATGTCATGCCACCGGAGATGAACGGTGGGGAGCAACAAACCCGAGGTATTGTGTTCCCGTGGCACGCTTTGCCACTAGCCATTCACCATTGTTGCGGTGGCTAAGACCTTATGTTTTGGGCTTGAAGTATGTGGTGCACGGTGCAGCACTGAGAATCCAGGAACACTTAAAGTGACTACGCAGGATATGGTTCTGGTGCTCAGAATCTCATGCGTTTTGTCCCAAACAAAACGGTACTCAAATTGAACCAGTATATGTAAAATCCAGGCACGCTTTTGTATATACTACACGTCCGAAATGACTTAGGGACATATCTAAGTTGGGACATTAGCATGCAAACCCATAACTTAACATCTGAATTGTTAGCCATCCAAGATAAGGTCGCATATTTGACACGGATAATGGGGCCATATTCATGAAGGATGATATTTTCTCCTTCATTCTAATCAGCTTAGAAGACGAGTTGCACACAAAGGACTTCGTTAAGGCACTGAAAATGAGTGGGCAGGAAGAAGGAATCCTTATACCGGGCATCCATATTTTGACTTGGTTAGTAAAGGCGTGATATTAGGTTTGAGATACCTCTCTTCATGAGGCGCAGAGCTGAGGAGTTAACCAGTGGGATGTCTGTGGGATCCTGGTGGATGACCGGCTCAATAGCCGTTGGCTGAGGAGTAAGTTATCAGTGACTATGTGCAACCTATTCAGGTCAGCGTTGTCCCAATAACACCCCCATCACTTCCCCCTCTGAAAAGACAGAGACATTGCCGTTAGGGTAATTCTGTGAAAGATAGGCGATAGCACTGTGTCCACCCGCATCTTTTTAGCTTCCTTCCGTGGCGCATTTGATCGGATTAATGTATTTGACCAAAAGCTAGCGGTCAACAATATTCTCGTCCTTCTTCTTTCGCCTCACGGAGCCCGCAGCGTGGTTTCCACGCTACCGCTTAGCACAGTCACCTAAAACAACTGTTTTCGAACTTACAAGCACCCATCCCCAGTGCCTCTATGTGGATTGAATGAGACGCAAATCTTCATACACGCAGTTGCCAAGCCAGCCCTGGCCACGAGTACAGTAGCGCGATACACATGAACAGGTACCTGGTGTTTGGTCGATCGTAGGTTACTTATTGTACAGTTGACGATGTAAGTGTGAGGCGCCGTGAGAATAAATTCACGCGCAGAAGCATTGAGAGGAGTCATTCTTGAGTGAGCGGACTCAGTAAGAATAGACAGTGTGTGTCAAAAATTGAATAAACCTAAATCATATCATCACCTTGTCCTGTACTATAAGCACTAGTTGTATCAGTCCTGGGAAATATTTTCGAAGACAATGGGTAAAAGCTGATGTAGGAACGAAGAAGTGTTATTTCACTTGGATAAACGATAGTACGAAGACACTGCGATAACTGGAAAGAAAAACTCCACAAGCAGATGCGGGGAATTTGTTAGAATCAGACTGGCACCCGATGCTAACGTGCCATTAACCAGTGCATGAAACGCCTGAGGGAACCCAAGCGCTAGGACATCTGCAGTAGCCTAGCGGCCATCATGATCAATATGGTCAACAGGCTGCAAAAGTTGTTTAACGACTTATTCATGAGTGGAGCAAATGCACTGGCCTCAAAACAAGCGGTGCCACATTTGCTTATGGAACTGAATGCCTCTTTACGGCACGCGAATCATCAGCGATGTTCGTCCACGCTGCAAGAATGTTGGGGAGCATTGAGGCCTCTCCAGTGACCACAGGAGCTTCTTGGCCATTACTCGGTCAAGCAGCACACGTGCAATGAGATCGAGAAGCTAGCGCCTGCAATCCGATTAGCTTCGCTGATTTCACCACACATGTCAAATGCTGGCACCGGTCTACCAATCGGGTTGGCGCGATTTGACGACGGTGGCTCAGAATGATTGTGTCCACTTGA
The DNA here is from genome assembly GCA_944474145.2 of Dicrocoelium dendriticum. Classification (NCBI taxonomy): domain Eukaryota; kingdom Metazoa; phylum Platyhelminthes; class Trematoda; order Plagiorchiida; family Dicrocoeliidae; genus Dicrocoelium; species Dicrocoelium dendriticum. The sequence goes on from OX104064.1 coordinate 212,292,189, forward strand.
CACCTGTGTGAGTGTGCACATGTATGAGGCCACGTGCTAGCTCCACAGCAGTGACGTTCTCTCATTGGCTGGCAAGGTGACTTCCACGGGTCCTCAGTGGACAGACAGCGATGTGCACGCGCGCCCACACTTAATCGTTTGTCGTTCTCCCTAGTCTTGGAGCTAATCAGCGCAACTCGATGCATATTTTCGGACTGGCTACGTGCCCGCACTTCATTGGCTCGCATCGACAGGTGTTTGCCCGACTCAGACAGTACCTATAAATTATGTGGTCAGTGGGCCCGATGCTTACTCGTCTACCCATGATGTCGCCATTGCCCCATCGCCCACCTAAACTCTGATCGTCTTATCGTACAGTGCCGGTGTGGACTAGACCTGAGTTGGTAAGTCACTACTCTTTTCCGCTTCGTCTGTGAGCTTATTCGCCGGTTCCTCGATGTTACGGTTATATCTTGTTTGCACCATCTTAATTTAGTTGGGTGATAATATTTAACATTGTACAGCGACACCACATGAACACCTTACTTCGTGCTCACTGCATGGAAGATGGGACCATCGTAAGTCGGCCTCGCACAATTGTTTCCTTTTCCACCTTGCTTGATTCCGTTCCTTAAGTTGAGGATAAATATCTGAGGAACCAGTTGGGCCCTGTGCGTTTAGTCTATGGTTGAGTGAATTTGGAAATGTGTCCCGGATTGATAATTCACTCGATTGGCTCCTCCTTCCAGGCAGGGAGATATAATTAACCGATGTCGCATGGTGGAAGCTTTTGTGTCCCGACACCGCAGTTGGGCCATACTTTAATTTCGGCTCATGTTGTCGTATTGTTGTTTTTGTTTCCGCTTCATGCCTCCATTTTGTGTCTAGTCGGGTTTAGTGTGACAGCGTCAACACCTCAATTACTGGGTCCAGGAACGGCTCACTTTACGTGGATGAGGTGCACAGTCATTGTTAGCCCGAAGGAGCCGCTTCATTAGGGAGCGACCCACTGATTTTCCTCACTACCCTCTATGCATGGCATGTTTACACGCCTTGAGCTTTCATCATTGACGCGCTTGTTAAAGGAGCATGGACTGATTCCTAATCAATTGTGATTCCCGCCACAAAGTGCCCCAGTCATGTTATTTCAGGCTTACACTGCGCATGAACTGCGTGTGTGGATGGAGCAGGTGGGGGCGCAATGGAAGTCACCTTATTACCTTTCACGGCCACCAGTGACCTGTGTCCATTCGTTGCCTCTCGCAATGCTAACTTGTTAATCCACAGATCATTGACGTTGAGTATACTGCAGATCTGAATGGGTACATCTAAGATGTAGTGTGATGTCATGCTTTTGGGAACAGTTCATCCTACAAGTTTCCTTACTGTTTTGCTGTAACGGAGTTATTTAAAAGAGATATTCATGTACATTCTAGACGGGGGTTTTGCACAGAGATGCTGTAAAAATTTGTTCCCTTTCATCCGTTTCGTCAAAGCAGAGAGAAGATATAGGTTGCGATATGTCAACATTTCGATTATTCTTACCAGTCGCAAACACAATACAAACACAAACACAGACACATTTATATACATGGGAAAATATTGGCACACTAATGAAACAGTCAAAATCGAGACCAAGGCAATCTGATTGATTGCCTCAAGAGTTTCTGTGCCCATAACACAGGTTGATAAGCGCTAATTAGCAACACCTCGCTGATTGCCAATCTTATCGGGTTCCTGTTACGTAATAACACCTTGAACGCATTATTGGGGTTCACATGGTGACCAGTTGTCAAGAGGTGTTTGGCGATAGATGATGACGGACTCCGATTCGTTCTGTGGGGACTTCCGTTCTGTTGCGCCATCGTTTGTTCAACCTACTTTGGCAAGTGCTCAGCCACCCTCTGAGCCAACCGACGGTTAGTCTTGCCTATGTAAACATCACCGCAACTGCAGGTGAATTGATAAACCACATGAGAGGCCGAACTAGCCGAAGGGTAGCTCTGACGGTCCTGAGGAACCAGTTTACGGGTAGCGTGCATGAGGCGCAACTGGGCATTCGTGTATGTGCGACTGATGGCGGACCTGAGCTTGTGTCCGATATCATTTGCCACATGATTGGCGGCATCCGGTTTCGGATTTGCCTGTCACTGTGGCAAACCACAGGACGCCTGCGCCTACAGAGGGACCATGAATGGCTTGCGCTGCACCACGCACAGCTCCAACCACACACCCTATATCCAGTGTAAACCCGAAGGAATAAGACCGGGAGGCATGCGGATGGGGACCCCGTTTCATCAACGGAGCCGACCCACACTCCTTCACAGACAAACACAAACAAGCTGTATTTGGGAATAGACCGCACACAAGGCGGTGGCTGGACCGTAGTCCGTTCCACACTGACTGCATGGAACCACTCTTTGATCCTAACACGGCCACAAGGACCGTGCACCCCGTACCCTCCAGCAACGACCAACTGTCTCCTGGAGCCAGTATGGACGAGGTAGTGGGTAATAGACATGTAGGCACCTTGTCAACATGCACATCAAGCGCATCCACACCAGGGATATCAAACAACAGCCAAAGACTTGAGAGAGAGAGAGAGAGAAAAAAGAAGAGAAAAACTCGATTAATGCATAAGGAAACGGTGATATAAACCTTAATTAAATAGCCTATGTAATAAGTTGTTTACAAACAAATCCTAGCAATGTGCACGAGGTCAGGAAATATAGTTCACGGAATGCCACGAACACAAATATGCTACGGAAATCGAATACAATTGGCTTAGGCGAGGTGTGCAAGTTAATGAAATAGAGTACTGGTAGACATTTATATGAGAAAGGAAAGCATTAAGGCACAAACTGTAAACCCACCACCTGAAATAAAGTGATTTAGCATGCAAGCACGCGGTTAGTAAATCGAATTCAGCGTGCCTACAAACGCTGCGCCGGCTCGCCGTAATTCTCTGCAGGACCCGTCGTCGCTTCTGTAGTGGCCCCAAATGGCACAGCTCATGGCCCACTAGACATTTATATGAGAAAGAAAGGCATTAGGAGAGAATCGCAAACCCACCACCTGAAATAAAGAGATTTAGCATGCAAGCACGCGGTTAGTAAATCGAATTCAGCGTGCCTACAAACGCTGCGCCAGTGCTGCCTAAGTTCACTGCTGGACCCGTCGTCGCTTCGGCAGTGGTCCCGAGTGACCTCTCTCATGGCTCACTAGGCCTGCCTGACTAAGGCACTCGCGACCGCATGTTATACAGCACGATGCGCTCGATGTCGATGGAGTACAATTCATTGGTGATTGCCGCTTCCGCAACTGCCGCTTCTTCTCTGCATGCATGAGGGCTTTCTCCCGCACTTCAGCAACTGCCTTCGTGATTGGATCGCGCCATGAAGCACAATCAACCGCCTTCGATTCCCATGATCTGCAATCAAGATTAGAACGTGTGAGGCTCAATTTAATCATGTCCTGGTAACGTAACTTTGGTTTCCCCACGTGCCACTTCCCTATACTCAGCTGACCGTATAAAAGTTGTTTCGGTATCCGCGTCGAATCCATACGGCTCACATGACCGAGCCATCTCAGGTGTCTCAGTAAAAGTATGCCGTCCACTGCATACATCCCACTTCGGCGCAAAACTTCCGTGTCTGCAACTCTGGCGCCCCAACCGATCTGCAAAATTCGTCGCAGACATTTGCCACATAGTCCCCTTTAAACGGCAAAACCAAATAAACAGCCTTTTTCTCTGCCGTTTGCACTGGCAGTTTCTTCTTTAACATATCGCAACCTATGTCTTCTTTCTGCTTTGATAAAACAGAGCTGCAGTGTCTAGTGCACGTCAGCTGATCGATGTACACAATTTCACAATCTGACACAAAAATTGGAGCATGAACTCGGCGCTTCGGCTTCGGGAAACCGTATTTAAATCTATAGGTAACTACATTAATCCCTAATTTTGAATTATTTTTATACTGAGCGCAGGTTGCTCTTATTGCAATGATTAGTTTCTCTTAAGCTTAGGTAATTAGTATGCTACGTTTGAGGTGCAACTCTCCGTTTCTGTATCACTGATTCCTTTTGCAGTTGAAATTTTTGTTTCGATGCGGTCGTTTTACTGTAAGTATAGACCGACTTGTGCCTAGATGCCTCCTGAAAATGGCCCTAAGGGAACATTTTTAATCATTCGGTGAAGTCTCTAGACAAAATGCGAAGTGTTCTTAACATATCCCAGTAACCAGCAAGTGTTGCGTGGGCAAAATACACCCAATGAAATGTGCCCAAAACGTAGTCCTCTGAATAACTGACACGAGTGTGTTGATTGGGTACTATTTGCAACTTACTGGGATATTTGAGTAAATGTATGATATCATAAGGGTTTGAAACACAGAATGTACGCTGGAAAGTGCCGCGAATTTTGTTCCGAATATATTATGAGTGCTCGAACAATGTATCATTGGAACTGGATTCGGATACCCACTGAACACAAATCCGGCAGTATTGATAGAAATGCAATACCAGCTGATCGTCCCTCAGTTCTTTCATCTTCCACCTCACCGTTGCGTGTCTTGATAGTGCCAGACTGAGAAGCGACTAATTCAGTCATTTCGTGTCATCTTATCGTGATTTACACTAAATGAACAGCCGCTTAGTCGTTTCACCATGGCACTGAGTAATCCAAGCCTCTGCCTTATCCTTCTCTTCAGAATTGCCTCAAGCGCATCGACGAAGTTCTCTCGGTTGATGTTTCCTCTGGTCACACTGTCTGGTAAACCTTTCGTCGCGTCCACAACTAACGACTCGGTAGCGGCGATGCTTGCAACTGCCATGTGCAACACATTTTCAACGTGCAATCGCAATGTGGCCGGGACCGATTTGAATCTGCTAGCCCTGATGCACACTCTGAAACCCGAGACGCAGCAACTGTGCTGTGCGTTGGCCGAACACATTGGTTCCGCGACAGCAGACAGCAATCCTAGTACTCCAGTCGGTCGACAGACGTCGCCAACATCACCATCTCAACTGGTCTCCCAAACAGTTGCAGTTTCAGCAGCTACAGCCACCACCGCTGTGTCCCAGTTCCCTTTCAATCCATCCGTCAACTCCATCATGAACCGCAGTCTCCCCACCACACTGCAGCTAGCGGAAACACGTCCCCCAATCGACCTATTTGTGCCCAGTCCTGTTCTTCCTTTCCATCCCACCAACTTCGCCATGACGGCAGCGATCATCAACGCACTGAGTGCGAATTCCACTGCCGTCGGGATGCACTTGTTACCCGCGTGCTCGCCACTTCTCCAGCTGGCCATCCGCCAGGCTTTAAGCGAGTGTCTCTCATCTCTGGGTCCGTTGACCATCCAAGGCGACTTGGAAATTTGTGTCGGATCGGGCCGCAATCCAACGCAGTCAACTCACAGCCTCACGGTACTTAGGTTTAACGACTATGTGCGCAATCGGAGGCCATCCCAATGTATTGATTCACATCTAAACGTTACAGCCAATTCAGTCGGTTCGACAGACACACATCCTGCTGTCCAAGGAGGTGGCGAATCGTGGGATGCGGCGTATACAGATACCGCGAGCCAAGTGAACTCCGGCTCTTCCAGGCGCAAATCCCTGAATCCCAGTAAGTGTAGTCTGGGGGAAGATTCCAGATGCTCGGCTTCCAACCACCTCAATCCGACTCCGTCTCCGACCGTGTTGGTGGACCCAACCATCAGACCACATTCTGGACCAACCAGTCCCTCCACCGACTCCGGGGTTTTGGACCTGTCCCATAACGGATCGTTAGCAGGGTCAGCTCCAATCACTCCACTGAAGGGATTGGGTGTACACAGTGAACCTGATCAGCGAATACTCGAAGCCTATCAGAAACAGTTGAGCGCATTTGGCCGATTACAAGCGGTTTGGAGCAAAGCGTCTATCGCTTACGGCAGCTGTCGAGATATGGAATTTACTCCTTTGAATGCGATATCGACAACCTCAATCCCATCCAGCTATCCGGTGTCCATTTGTGGTCCCTTGTCTGCACCCAGTAGTCCGGCCAAGGTGCAGTGTCGAGATCGGGGTCCAGGCCGACCCGAGCACTGTGGGCGTGCATGCACTCTCCGGCGTCCCAACTCAAATCGACGGTTTCCTTGCAATCAATGTCGCGAGGAGTTCCCCTCTTTGCACACTCTAGAAGAACATACGATGTTTCGACACGGGGCTTATCGGTGTCACATTTGCAGAGCCAAATTCACGCAACGCTCAAATCTGCAACGCCACGCTCTCAAACACGTGGGTTTCAAGCCGTTCGAGTGCCGAGTGTGCTGCAAGGCGTACTATCGTAAAGACCATCTGATGCGTCACATGGAGATGAGCCATCCTGGACACGCGCCTCGGGAGAACATTACGGTGCATTTGACATCCTCGGAAAGTTTAGAGTTCCTCAACCGTTCATTCCCTGCACGAACCGTCGCGGATTCCGCTTCGAACGGTTCAGTTTACGAGTCGGGTGAGGACACACGAATGGATCTTGGCAATCTTCGGCATCCGGATGACGAGGATATTATCCACCGGGCCAATTCAGCGCCCAGTACGAGTGGAAGTTCGCCGTATCGTGAAGAACTGTTCCCAGACAACTCTCATTCCCACCTAAAAGAGAGTGAATTTAACCTGAGAGTAGTCCCCGATGCAGCTACATCTCCGCGTCAGGCGACCACACCTGTCCAACCCATGGAAAACCGTCACATAAGCACAACTACCGATGAGACACAGAAAATGGAGGTGGATGCGAATGAGAGTACTGAATTTTACGGAACCATATGACGTTGCGTGACGTGATATCTTTTTCTCCTATTGCTCTTCCCCTCTCCTCATTTATTTCTAACCCCGGTCCGATCTGTTACTATACTTTTCAAGGTATTTGACTTCATACAAATATTTGTATTCACTTTGTTTTGGTAATGTTCGTAATGGACTGTGCTTTCGACCGATTGCGTATCCGTCACTACGGCGTCGTTTGGCATCACATTATCTTGTGCGCACTGCAGTGGGTTGGCTGTCCCTCGCCAGACGGTGACCGGTACAGTGCGTTGCGGTAGTGAACTGTGGATTATTTTGGGCAGGAACTCCTGTAGTTTTATGACAGCCGGTTTGACGGACGGAAGTTGAGTAGTATGTATGGGCGTAAAGAATATTCCAAGGACAGCGCCATTTGTGCGATCGTGCGAAATGGAGCCGCCAGTGTAGGCGCGCGTCTTATCAACACTAGAAACCACACCGCTGTGGCTGGTGCTGGTGCCCGCTGTGATTTATGGACAAACCGACCAAGTCGTACAACCATGAGACAGTATTGTCGTTTACAAGATTCCGTGACTTTGATGCGTAGATTACTAAGCTGCAAACTAAGAGGCTATATGGAACTCTTTCACCACGTCACTCCGTGCGTACAACTGTACATGTCACTTGCACATTCGATTTGTGCGTCGCGAAATCGGGGAACTGTCGTCTGTAGTGCCTGCGTTAGGTGAGTGTTAGTCCACAATCAACTATGACAAAGGGGCAGTGTGACATGCATGGTGAAGTTCTTCTCCAACCCCTCAATTGGTCTAATTTCGTCACCACGAGTAATCTAATAGGTTGTCCAGTGTGCCATTCTCTACCGTTAGTCAATGGCGGAAATCGGTTGAACTGGGCCTCAGGATGTAAGCAATATTCAGGTGCTCTCTCGGAAAAGTTATCTGGTGGAGACTGAACCGATCAATAGTATTGTGGAATGCTGCTCCATACGATCAAATACCTCACGCATCTCACTACACACCGTACTTCTAGTAGACCAGAGAGGACACAGCAATGTGAAGGGCAATGGACAGATTCAGTCCACAAACTCCGGCGCAGTCATTGGTGTATACGTAGTGGGACAGAGCAGTGACCAATCGCGGCAAGTTGTCTAGAGCGAAACGACACCGGAGGTAGAAAAATGCGCTGCCGGGTTTAGGAGCAATGACATACCAACAGAAGTGGGGGAACAATGTGGATTGACTAACCAGTCAACGTGACGCATTCACATTGTCTGAATGGATTGTGACACACCATCTAAATGCGAACCACACGAGTAAGGTGGAAGTGAATCCTGACCGAATCGGTCACTGGGACCATAAGTGAAGCAGATGAAGATTTTCAACTCGCAGCGCTACGTATCCCAATCGGTTTCGTGTTTGTGAGCACTCTTCACTTGGAGACAACCGAACTGCGACTCCAGTCCTAGTTGCCATCTGAAGTCGTTGTCATGACACCCATGAAATCGGTTGTGGAGAGTGCATTGTTGCGACCAGGCGGCGCCTAGCCAGTCAGTTGGTTCCCCTAATAGCAATTGATGATGTAATCTCTGGAGGGTTTTGCTGAAGGAGCGATCGTCAGTCGCCTGTAAGATTGACACACTGCGCTGAGGCCAACTAATAGACTACAAAGTGGAAGCTGACGGAATGCCTACTGCACACTTCGCTATTTACGATGGTAGATTTTCAGTTGCCTGATCACCAATCGGTTTCCATCTTGTTCGAACCTGCTCGATTTCGCCAACTTCAGGGAAATGCCTGAAAACAAATCTCACAGGGATCCTTCTCTCTATCCGCCTCCTACCTACAGTGAGCCAACGACAGGAGGAATACAGAACCCTTGAAGTTGTTTTCATCCTCATTTCAAGTTCAGGCTCAGTTATTCTCAGCAATGTAATGGTCATAGCCCCGAGGATTGCAACTCCACAATTAGGATTAAAAAATACTATCAAATGTTTTCTGGGCGAAATATCTCATGTCCACACTTTTTAAACTCCAGGAATATCCCATAGGTTTGTGACAGTTCCCTAGGTCTGAATCCCTCACAGCTGTGCTTAGACACTTGCAAGACACGTTGGTGCCCCTTTTACGCATTCGCAGTGCAAGCTTCAGCAATTTCCAAAAATTTGACAAACGTACTTCTCTTGACTGTCATTCCGGATTTGGCACGCAAATACACAGGTACCAGAACCGTTGTGCATAATGTCACATCTTCCGTTATGCAAAGTCCGGCCCCAGGAGTTTTCCATTGGATAGCTCGCTAAATCTGCTTTCTCTGCAATTGCATCTGTAGGCTTATAAAGCACATTGTGACATCTTTATACTATCGTCATGCAACGATTTTATCGATCACCAAATGGTTGGCGTGTACCTAATAGAGCTTGTTGACCCAATACCATACGTAGACTGCATCAAGTGTACACGGATTGGGCTCCAGTGTCACTCCGAAGTGGAAAAACGTTTTAAACTTGTTCGCTTCCATAACTGCGTCCTACGGACGGTTTCTTGCTTGGCTGAGCTTATCAGAAAAGGACAATTGACGATAAGACTTTAAATTTGTGTTCATTGTTTTCCTGAGAAGCCATTGCTATTACCTAACCGAAGGTGGCTGGCAATCTTCGTCATCATGCGCTGTCTCAAATCTAGTTTGTATTCACACAACAGGTCCCACCAAATCTAGCAAATCAGATGACATCAAGGTATTTCCACCTCAATCCCAATGTGTCCATTGAGTCGGATCAAGGGATTTGTCATTTAGTCTAGCCGATTCGGAAACTTCTGTGGGCGCTGACAGCTTTGTCAGCTTCTGCTAGCTCGCAGAATAATCATGTGAATTCAATCTGACCTTGCCGAATAAAGCCCATTTCGTGTCACGAAGTAGACCCACAATATCGCACTGGGTGGCGCCATCATAGAATCATCGCATACAAATGATGACGGATGCTGCTTGACAATTCCACCTGAAGTTTGACGAATGGCAAGATTAGCATACACTGGGACGAACTCTACTAACCAAAACGCGCTGTTTGATGACTCGAGAGTGGTATCGTTATCCATTCACAGTCACCCATCTAAAGGATTCACAAATCGCTCTTTGTCATTGGACCCGCTTCTTGAGCTATTATATTTCTTTTTCTGAAACCCTTCAGTGAGTTCACCAGATCGAGAGAAAGGCTTAAGTCTAACTTCTGAGGACACTTTTGGGTGAACGAGGGCGCAATGCGTTATACTTGATTCTATAATAATAATAACTCTGGCCTCCAAGCAATCGAATTTCCTCTGCACCTTGTTTTGTGTCATAGTTGGCAAAAAACATCAGGTTATACGTACGCGCAGCTGTGATGTCAGTAGTATTAGACCGCCAACTCATCCACTGGGGAGGTATTCCTCCCCTGTTTGCTTGAAGAAATCTCGTTGCTGTTGCAGCATTTTTGATTCAGTGACATTGGAATTCAGCTCGCGTTTTAAACCGAAATCTGTCATGTTACATGATTGGAGGGTCATTTTGAAGTACTCGTTATGTGGTAGGATGGTACACGCCATCTCAATGTGGGCTGTGAATCGCATTGTAGCGAGCATTGGGCAATTCGATGATTAGGACGGTCCTAGTAGGACGGCAGCTGGAGCAGATATGAAGCTGGTGTTGCCCGCTCGAAAACACAGCACTCCATGATGCTTTCTGACTTCAGTTGGTATCAGGCTGCAGAGCCATACCAGGGAGTCGTTCGGCGATCCATGCGGAGGACTCAGCCCATCCGACGTTTACGGTGTGAAGACATGGATTGCGATATGTCGACATTTCGATTGTTCTCATCATTCTAAATGTCAACCTATAGTAATCTATGTCTTCTTCCTTCGTGGATGAAGTGGCTCAAGGTGACTCAATGTTCCACGTTCACAGTGAACCCAGGACTTCATTCTTACGAGGCATGAGAACAGCGTGTTTTCGAAAAGGGAGATAATTGGTTCGGCGATCCGGTGCCTAGACGTACGTCATGGGGCGGCTCTACTCCTGAACTTCACTCTCACCCACTGCCTCATTGTGACTTACTTGTGTGTGGTCGTCGTGCGCTGTCTTGCTCGTGTCACGTGACCTTAAGTTTGACCAATACACCGTCCGGTGCGGTGAAATCTCTTCTGACGGCTGTGCGTACCATCCATTGCGATCCTAACACGTATCAGGGAAAACAGGCGAGCTGGGTATGCTTTCCCAATACATGCTCCCAATACATAGTATACACGACACAGCCTTGACTGAAAGTGTCCATTCCGTAATCTAACTCATCTGACCCACATAAAGCGTGGGCACTTGGGAATGTGTCGTAGAAACTGCTCGCTGCACGTAGACCGGCATTTTGATGGTTGCTTGCATCAATGATGCTCTATTAATCCTTCGGCCCAGCGTGCAACAAGATAACTTGGGCTGGAACGGGTGGTCACACCAGATAAAGACTCCACTCCCCTCTTAAGAAGTCGGCTGTCACCCAACAACACTGTACATCCGTAGTTTCATGTAATCGCCAGTAACTCGGATACCGCATGGGATTACATTGTATCTAAGCTGTATTGACGACAACGAATCTATCGCTGTTTCAGTTGGTAGTGACTGTAAAGTCCATTTTGTCAACAGCCATCACCCTTCGCCTGGACCCACATTATTGCCCTAATTCCCCTTGAATTCACTCTGTTTGAACGTTCCACGTATACCGCCCTGCATGACCCTTAGTCGTTTGTTTTCCATGCCCACCTTACATTGCTGACACCACCTGTCTCGCTACTTTCTTTGATGCATGCTCCACTTTATCGCTCACTGCTTCGCACTTGTTCCATTTGCGTGTTACTATTGAGGTCAGGGTAGACCGGAGATTTTGTGGGGTGGACACACCACCCATCCGGCTGACATGTGCCCCTAACCTCAGGTTTTCATAATGTGTCCCCCATTGAACCTGCTTGATGTGATTGGACTAGTGGCTGTTGGTTTCTTGATTGACTCACTGGTGCATGTCTCGCATGTCATGTAACCGCGCTGGGTCATTTTGCTGACTGGACGACCGTATTGATGTCCTGTTCTTGTAACGGCCAACTGATTGTACTTGTCTTTGTTTGAGGACATTGTTGAAGTATGTTGTCACTTTGATCTTTTACTCTTTGTATAATAGAACCGTAGTTCGGCATCGACTGTGGCTTTTTTGTTTCTCCGGTGCCTACACACCAACTCCGATCCTTGTCGCTCATTGATCCCCTGTCGGAGGCCGCGAATCGGTGCCCTACGCGTTGTCCAACTATCCTAAGCGATTTTTGAAGCTTACAGTGACTACACCACCATTATGTTCGATTAGCTTGTCGCGCACAGCCCCGAGTTCAGTTTCACTAATGCAACCGCATGTACATCTACCGTCTATAAATCCGTAGCTGTTGTGCGTTAAGATAATCGCTACCTCATACATTCTGCCCGGTCGCCTAACTCCACGCGTCATTATCCTGTGAATCGCTGTGGAGGTGAGCCAGTGTGTGTCATGAAGGGTCAGAGTCCGCAGATACAGATTACGCGCGCGAGTGATGTACTGGTTAAGCTCCATCGGGGTAGCAATCGTCACGTTCACATAGACTGTGCAATTCCACGAATTGTGTCTATGGGGAATAAGGCTTGACGGATTGCGTTGGCAAGTGCAGTATCGTCACTGCGGACTCGCGTTTACTCAACCGTGGACGTAATCCATGAAACGTTGCTGTTGGTCTCACAGTCATCATCCTCATCATACACGTTAGCTAGAGGTGGGAAGCACCTCAGCTACTTTGCCGCAACACAAAGAAAAAAGGAGAGTAAAAAACAACTGGTGAAAGCTGGCTGAGCTACCGGTAACAGATGAGCATCGTTCCGGTAAGCTACCAGCCGGCTGCTGTTCACCCAAAAAAATTATTATGCAAAATTATGTAAGGCTAAGTAATGAGATCGTGGTAGGTCCCACAGTGAATTGTGATCATAGAGTGAATGTAAGAGAATCGATATTTCGCTGAAAACGGATTGTTTCTATTTCTAGTATAGAGACCCGACAACACCTGGACCCATGCTGAGGTACTGCTTGCGCGCAAAACCAGTGATTGCTTTCTCCATCCTCATGGTGGTACCGCGAAATTTAAGGAATGGGATCGCCTCTGCCGGTGAAACACTGAGCACTCAATAGAAATCAACCTGTTGTCGGCTGACATTTCCCTTCTACCGTGTATCTTTAAAACATTAATAATAAAATAGATTTTATCAACTAGTAGTAGTGGTATGCAGACTGGCTGACCATTAACGGAACTGAAGTGACGCATTTGTTGGGCAGGTTAAGCAGATGTTATGTTATTCGGTTATCACACAATATTTTGCCCACCACCAGATGATTCGCCTTCATAATTTGACGAGCGTTCATGATCCTCATTGATCACCCTAATTTGGGAGCCAAGCAAAAATAATACGAATATTAATAATAATAATAATAATGATATTACTATAAAGGTATACTTCTCGTGGTAGTGAAAAACCGAGCTCACAAACGGATGGGTCATATCTACATGTGCAGCATGCTCAGGCATGAGAGATTGTCAATGGTTTGAGTTTTTACAGAGTTGCAATAGAGATGTTTTTGCGAATATTTTCACTTGGAACTTTTATCGGTATATGCTACCAGTTCACGGGCATTCTCATTTGGTCGTTTTCGATGAAGCTTGGTGGTGCCATGATGGCGGCGGTTTGATGGGGGTGGGGGTGGGGGGAGGAAGTATGAGAAGGATGAAACAGTTGGCTTCACCAATCAAACTCAGATGCGTAATACACAATCTTACTTAATAGTCTGTAGTAACAAGGTTGGAGGTATTTGTGAGGAGCAAGTTAGACAGTCGCGAAGATAAGGACAAGACTATATTGAGATAAGTCCAGTGGATCACCACACTCAAGTTGTTTTATCAGAATAGTATAGGCAGTACTCACATCGTAGGGTGTTAAGGCATAGCGCAGTGTCTAGACATTCCGTGGTCCAATTATGGAATTGAACTATTCAAGTTGTGTTTTGGGCTGCCAGATGGTTAAGATGCTGGGTGAGCTCAGTTGCTTCCTTTCAGCCTTCACTTGTAGGTGGATATTTATGACGTGCGTGACTATGCATGTAAAGGTAATGTTTACAAGGGAGAATTAAACAGCTAAGTAGACAAAGAAATAACCGCCTATTCACTGCAGTCAGGACTTATTCAATGGATCGTAGTATTGTAGATGCCAAAGACTATGTGATTAGGAAGGTGTGCAACATTTATCCGATTCTTGGTCTAGACATATAGAGGAAATGTACCACAACTAAGAGCGACGCTATAGTCCAAGTAGTAAGTTAATGGGAAATATCGGTAAGACAGCAGGACGGTAGAGATGAAGTAGCTAGGATCCAGGAGCACAACAGATTCAGTGCAGAATGAAGTTGGGTGAGGAAGAACAAGTGAAGTAATACGGTCACCCGTGGAACCGTGTCTCGGGGATCTGCTTCAATGTGGGGTAGTCCGTGGAGAGGTTTCATCCGCACCTCCAAGCCCCATCTGGTCATGTGTCGGTGTAGTTTAATAGTACGCTGGCCACAACCGATTTATTCATCATTTGGGCAATTGTCATTTCCTGGTGAGCTAGTTACTCAAACCAGTCAGCCCTCTCGTCATTCATAGCATTTTTACGTGCATGATGACCGGGATCACCGGTTTGCGTCATATGCCATTACGTGTGAGTTCAGTAGTTCAGATTGGACTGATTATTTTTAATTTCGGCACACTTTTTCGGTATCCATATTGCTTAGAACCTTCAAACCGTCATCTCAGGAAATCGATCCACTCATGACCAACAGAATAACAGGAGAATAAGATGAGATAGTTAGATTAGTGTGTAAAAATATTAACGAAATAAGTAGCCATATAGCATGTCTCGCGACATTGCAGGATGTCATAGGATTGGGTGGGATAAAATCTTGCATAAGTTTAGAATAACAAGTAGCATTATAAATGGGTTGGATCTTCTGTCAATCCGCATTAGGTGATGCGAATTATTCGGATTCTATAGGACAGTAGAATAATTACAATATACGAAGGAGAGATAAGGCAAGAGATGCACTTTTTGTTTCTCCACTTACAAGTGGGACTTCAAGGGTGGCATTTTCGAGCACGAAGGTAAGCTATTCTGGAATGTGGTGAACTTGCGTAATTGGTCATATATTGTTTGGACCTGATGAATTTAACACCTGTAGACACTTGAAAACCGAATGTTTTCATTATGTCCTGCATGGTGAGAAACGCTCCCGTTCATTTTAAATTTGCTTAAGTTCTCACTTGACCGTACTTTCAATGGTAGCTTGTTCCATTTGTGAGTATACCTTACCAGGAAGAAGTTGGAGCGGATCTATAACCCCTTTTTACCTATAGTGGTTAACCCTATTTCTTGTGGAATAGGTGGAAATTTTGCAATTTAGTATCTATTCCGCTCGTGTACACTTGGCAATGTACAATGTTGTAAACGAGAACTAGATTATTTCTCAGGCGGCGCAGCATTAGAGATCTAGTTTAGGGCGGCGACAGAAGTCTTCCTAGTCCAGTCTGGTGGACCGGCCAATAAGGAGTTTCGTGAAAAAACGCTGAGTGTTTTCTAAAGCTATTCGATCCGTTCTACGCAGGTGTCTATGGATACTTGTGCAGTACTCCACCATAGGTCTCACGATAAACTCAAACATTTCCAGTCTCGCTCATTCACTCCCAATTTTGTACGCTACTCCACTGAGTGAAGATCCGGGTGTCACTCTGCACAGACGATCAACTCCCCACAGACCATCGTCTCCATTGTCATCTCCTAGGCGGTTACTGGGTCATTGTGATTGTAAACTGTCTGCTTGCAAATCCTGATGGGAAACGGAGCCTTTGTCCACGCCCCCTCCCCAAAACCCCGTCTTTGGATGACGACAACTGGGTCCTAATTCCCGCCCATTCAACTGCGAAACTGTTCATCCTACTTGCGTTAATTAGAGCTTCACGGGTAAATGAATGCTGGCTGGGAGCCAGAACACCACCCATTTTGCCCCAGAGACTGAGTGAGTGTAGTGAATATTATGTGCAGTTAAGCGAAGCACAAAGATCTCGATTAAATGTAGCTCCACTGTCAGCTGGCACCTGCTTAGGACACCGGTACGTTGGATGGATAACGACAATCTTCGGGCTCATTAAATTGGTCAACCATGATGTTTTGATGTTAGTTTACTGACCCAGCTGAGTAATTCGATTTCAGCCGTTTTGTTGCCACTACCACTACGCACTGAGTGTGTCGCCTCGTTTGGTGACAAAAAGTCTGCAATTGCTTAACTCAGCGATTGATGCCATGTCGCAACGATCAACCTGAGCTATAGATATTTCGACTTATTGCGGTCATGATGTTTGTCACGTGATGTCTGGCCAATGACTATACCTGCACATCCTCCCACACACCGCCATATGCGGACGCATTACGGTATGCCCATCGTGGTAACAGCATTGTGAAGGTGTTAGCAAGCAACCCGCGTTGTCACCGTTGCAGCAATCCCTCGGCAACACTAGCTTCACGCCCGTCCATCCGCTCTCCTCTTTCGTTGCCGACCCACCAGTTTGCCGTGCGAAAACTGACAAAAACCAGGCAAAAATAAAATAATTCCCTTTATCCACACGTATAAGGTCCTGTAAGTTGCAATAAACATTAATTCTATGCTATTTCATGGAAGTGCTCCCTGTTAAGTATGCGTAGAACAGAACACAAGTTGATTTGTGGAAGCAATGAAGTTCATTGTTGCAAAAGGTTATGCGTTACTAATAACGTTAGTTTGCTGGTGAGTGAACGACCACCAGCGTGGTAAATGACTGCGTATAATTTACTAAACGTTAGTCGCGGCGCAAATAGGAATATATCCCTTACCTACGAAATCAGGGAAATAGTCCAGCGAAATGAATTTTGGGCATCACAGTAACTCGATAGAAAATTAGTGCCATCCATTTCTGTTTACACCTTTAAATGCAGTTAAATACTCTTGCATACCAGAAACTTTAATACAGTCCAACCTGCTTTGGTGACCATCGGATTCTGGCGACCAGTCAAAAATAACCCGAACATTTTCCCTTATGAGTGATGTCCCTACGCATGAACCGATCTATGGCGATCACCTGTCCAAGGCGGCCACTTATCCAAGGCCACCACTGTTTGTCGGTCCCTTGACTGGTCTCCCTAGACAGCTTTGACGACGCAACCATTCCCTTGTCGTTCATTCTGCTGGCAGTTTGTTTGAATGCTACCAGACAAATGCTGCATAATCGTCGCTCAGTCCATCTGTTAATAGCATGTTACATCTCGCATTAAGATTTGACCAAATCCCATTCTCAAACCTAGATCCACCTGAGCTAAACATGTTAAGGACAAACTAACACGCGCCGGCACGTGAGCACTGGAACCACAGGTCATCCACTCGTCTCTGGTAACACTACCTAGGCGAGGGTTGAAACCGGTAGGAAGCCCCTGCCCAGGAGGACAACGTGTTGTTAGACCTTCGTTTGGTACGTGAGTTGACCTGTGTGTCACCTGTCGCTCAGAGTTCGGCATCGCGTCATGTCACCTGGAATAACCGTGCCCAGCCCTCGACTTCTTCCCCGTGCTGATGGGGATGACAGGTTCACTGCGTGCCTAATATGTGATGGCGTGAACACGCGTGTGGACGGTTGAGGAGGTCCGGTTGTAGTCGCTCAAGGAAGTGTGTGCGCTGTTTCGTGGTTGTTCGTTCAGGGACGTTGTCCACTTGGGATTTACTTGCCTACTGGAGGGACATAGCAATGGGTTAAGGTAGCCAGTCTCATTTTACAACTTGATCACCAGTCAGCTCGCTAGAAGGTCGTGATTTTATGGATCTGATAGGACCTATCATAGAGATTGATAACCACCCACGTTGTCCACAAGCAAATCATAAACGATTGAAAATGCGGTAACACATCCGAGATTGACCACCTCTCTAAGCTGATCGTCTTGTTCTTCATTGCAAACAGGAACATCAAGTAAACCTTATAGATCCAGACCTCAATATGTTGACCATCTCTGTATGATGGCCAGTTTGGTCCAATCCCTTGAGATAACTTGCGAAACTTGATTGCAATTCCATCGCACCAGACTCGTTCACGTACCAATTCGCTCGGAAGAACATGTGATAGGCAGGGTAGATGTGTTTGGAAATTCTCTATTTGACCTTGGTGGGATTCTGATCGTGGTGTACAGCGCGTTTGGTGTCGCTGTTTCAAGATCTCATCCGTGATTGCATCCACGTGTTCCATTGTTCCAATGTCTGAGCCCAAGAGGATCCAACTTGATACCTCAATGTATACAAAGGAATTCAAAACAAGTATTATACTACTATTATACTACTACTTTTGCATTGCTGACCACCTCGGCTCCAAACGATCCGTGGTCGACCGAAACCCGTTGACAGTCTTATAAATAATGGCTACGAGTACCTCAGGGAAATTAGAAAGGGGCAATCCGCTGTCGTTACCAACGTCCAGGCATCCATGCATAACTACTACTAATGCCCTTTCACATGATCACACAGGTTCATCTGTGATTGGATCGGTATACGGTCGGTTCGCATGACTCATGACATTTGGGGAGACCATTATTGAACAGCGGGTGTACACTGTCGGGTTCATCTGCGCCTCTGCGCAGCTCAATATTTACTGCGTTGGACTTTGCTTCAAATTCTAAAACTTAGTTATTCACCCCAAGAGCAATAAAACATGACCGTCATCAGTTAAGTGCCTTTAGATTCCGTGGGTCTGATGTTCCGGTGCGAGTAACTAGCCGTTTGCAGTCATTCCTACCACTAACTATCTTGGCGATTCACTACAAAAGTTGTGCTGGAGTAATAATTTCGAATCTCTTCTTTAACTTATTACAAATACTCGTTTCCTTCTCAAACTAAATTGACTAATATCAACCCTAGCAGTCAGAGTGTCTCAACCAGAAAAATTCTACAATAAAACCTCCGAAGTTGCCAATTATTATATTCTGACCACCTCTATAGGTTGACCGCTTTTTCATTGCTTGAGCTTCCACCACATAAACCTAATGGATCCAGACCGCTATGTGTTGATTACCTCTGTAGGTCAGTGACTTTGGTGCAATCCCTTGAGTGGTCAACTTTTGGAGGCTTTACTTTAGTTCAGATCCGAATATTTAGGCTCCAACCCACATTTACACTGGAGTACTTACGCCACGCGCTGTGTATCATGATGCAATTACCCGAGAACGGATTGCGTCACGCCACCTTCGCAACTCCGTAAACTCGACTGAAACCGCACGTTCGGCACACGTCACTCCCACAACACGATTCCCAGTTCCAGTCGTCAAGTGAAACGTGGTATGCGCGGTGCCTGAGCGAACCGCATGATTTGGATATGAGTGGAGACGCTCAAGGTTGTTGCTACGCGATGCCGTTTGGAACACAAGGAGGATAATTGTACAGTGAAACATTGACAATCGTAACCGGATTGATGTGCTGACCTAGCTTGGAAGACAACCAGTGTGACGTGAAGTAGGTCACAGAGACGTGTTTCACTCTCCATTGCGTGACGATGGAGTAAAGATGCATTCACTTTAAATGAATTTGTCAGTAGACCGAATTCCGCTAGTTTGCGGTCGAGAGAATGAGATTTGTAGACTTCCAGTTGGTATTTCATACACCATTTCGTGTTCTCACTACTGCGTTCTAATCGCTCATCTGTGAACACGTTGTTTTGCCGCCGTTCTCAGTTGCATTTTGTCACACAAACGTGCGTTCACACTCATTCGAATCAGATTCATCTGCGCTATCTAGTGCACTCCATCTTTCGGATCTAGCTTGCGTTGATCGTCTTTTAACTACACATAGCAGCTTTTGCACCATCCCCATAAAAGCACAATAGATGAATTTTTCGAATCACTAACCACAGAAATATTTGTAGTCTCAATCGAAGGCCAACTACACGCTTCATCTGACGAATCAGCAACCACAGCTGTGGACCATTCAACAAAGTAGCTATCGTACTTTTTGTCCGTATCGCTCAGTCGTTCCTTTTGCCGCATGAACGATCTAGCTGCTTAAACCTGCCCCGCCTGGGTCAGACGCAGCGAACGTGACGACCTTGAGTATGCAGACAACTCAGCGCACACGTGACCAGCAGGAAACCATAAGCGCTCGAGCCTCTATGGGAATACCACAGCCTGACGCAATGGATTGTGGCGACCAATCAAAAGCCCATGTTACCGCATCCAGATCGACAGTAGTTTGTAGTCTTTTTCGTGCCACAAAACTGTACGGATTGAAATCCGGTGTAACAGTTGCCAAAGCAAGTTCCATCGTAAATGTTCCAACCTCACAGTGAACCAGTTGAAGCTGCACAATAGTAAACCAGATTCACTGTGGTTCTGTTCAGTATGTATAGTCCTCCCAATGGTAAAGATTGAAAATGAACTATCGCAGTAGGAAAGACTGGTGGCAATGTTTGAACAAATGAGGAGCACCAAAAGCGATTCATTTGTATAAAGCGTTACAGAGAGTAAATCCCAGTCATTCCCATCAGGCCCCGTATTAAAACAGAGGAAGAAGGCTAGGCAGGACGCTAAAATGCAGCATCTGTGGCATTAAACACCAATACCACCAGTTGCTCAAGTATGTCTGAAACAACCACCACGAGTCCGATTGCAATGAACACGGTCAGGGCTTCGTCCACCCTCCAAACGGTTCAGAAAATCCAGAAGGGCTTCGTCGCCAGTGGTGGTTGGAACTTGCTGTAATACCAAAGGTGAGCAAAAACCTAGATCTTCGGCCATCCCACTGGACCCATAGTAAATGTAGAAGACAAAGCTGTACCCAAACAGCCTCCATCGACTATATACAACAGGCCAGCTGATCGTTTGACCTCAACCAGAGTTGTACGTAGTGTACCAGCGGTAATCTGCACCAACGTTCCAGAATCGACGACAAATTCCTTAAAAGGAAAACACCGATGACTTGAACCAGTGGAACTCGATATGTGATGCTGTAGGTGTTGTAACTAAGCCCGTCAATTTGACACGCATTACCCGTCACCCAAACTCACAGCACTACAGTGAACCCAAGACTTCTCCGAGTTGTGTTGACTTTTGCCAATGAAGTAGAAGCTGTCCTGTTATCGGCAGCTCGCCTCCGGAACGGGTCATGCTCCATCTGCCTGTTCCCGGACATTCCGTGGAGCGAACGCAGACAGGCGAAGCACTACTTGGACGAAAACCGGAAGGAATCCGTAGCCAGGACCATCCTTGTACAAGGTGTTTGCGAGGCCGGAAGCGAAGCGACCACTCACGACCAGAAACAATAGCGGTACATTCGCGAGATCCTCTACCTGGAAAACGTCATAGCACAATCAATCTCGAGGCTGCACCGATCACCAAACTACAACGGTTGTGGCCCGAAGTTTGTGAAAGTGCTCCTTCAAGCTAGACAAATGTCAGCAATGGTAGTGGAGGGATGGTATGCGGACCGCAGCAGCCTTCCTTCCGAGCTCCGGATCAAAACAGCAACTGCTAAGTAAACACACGAGAGCAGCCACCTAATCAGACCGCTTATCTATAAGAGTTCGGATAACTTCAATTAACTAGCCAACGAAACTGCCAAACACACCCCATACATAACATACAAAGTGAGAAGCAAAGAGGTAATGGTAGGATCCATAAATCGGACACAAATGAGTTTGTCATCCCCCACCCAGAAAACGATTATTGGCCGACCTTTCACCGGTCGGCACAACATTTTATACAAAACACGCATCCCACTATTCATTGCTAAAAGCAAAGCAACTTTCCTGAGTGTACACCAATGCACAAGGTCTCCTGCACAAGCCTGCCCAACTGCGGCTGCGTCAATCATCACATCCCTGGCCCTCATATTCGTTACGGAAACCTGGTTGCACTCAGAAATTACCGATGCCGAAGTCACGATAATTGGTATGTCCCTTCTCCGAAACGATCGACCAAGCAAAGGCGGGGGTGATGTTATACTACTGCAACGACCTGCAGTGCGAACCTGTGGCGGATCAGGAAACGCTGATTACAGACACACTCTGACGCACTCTGCTACTGAGACGTTGTTTATCGTCCCCTCATGTCCACCCCAGAGATGGACTCCCGAGTAGCATTATGCTTGGGAAGGGTCCTACGAGGAGGATACAGTAATGTTCACATCTCAGGCGACTTCAATATTCATGATTTGGAAGTTCCGGCATCCTCCAACGAGCAGTTTAAGACCGAGTTGCAAGAGTATTTTGCAAGTATTCCGCTCTTCGGCCATGTTAGTTCACCCACCCGATTCAGATCCGGAAATAAACCATCTGTGCTTGATTTAGCGTTCACGAACGAAAAGTTCATGGTTGAGAAACCAAGGCTGGAGAGCTCCATTGGGCGCAACGACCACGTAACGATAATTTACGGCTTCGTGTATTATGCGGAGTGTCCACACGAACATGCGGACTTGGTTCGAACAATCACCCACTACGACATACTGGCAAAATTTGTGGAGATGTCAGCTGGGAGTTTCCGGGCGATTGTTCCATTGCCCGTGCTTGGATGGCGTTGCCTGACAAGTTTAGTGATCTGATTGAATTTGCAACGGTCAACAACCCTCTTCATTCCCCAAGACCACAAACATACATTCGGAGCAGAACCCGTAAACAGATGACAGTAGGAATCGCTGTGTGGCATGCGTATAGAGCGAACCCTAGCCCTGACAGTTGGAGTAACTATGTTGCGCCTCGTAATCGGTGTACCACGCTTGTGCGCGAGGACAAATCGGCACACCAGTAGAGTCTAGCGGAAACGTTTTCTGTTAACAAAAAGCTTCTGTACAAACATTTGAACAGCCGCCGGAATTTATAACGTGTTCCCCCACTAATATCAGGGGATGGATTTGCTCATACCATCGAGCGTGCAACCATACGGCTAAAATATGTTCCAGTTTTCCGATGTGCTACCAGTATTTATAACATACCTGTCCTATTCTCCCAGATGCCAGTGTGTACACACGTCACGCTTAGTTCAGCGACTATTTTGGGTAGACTGCCTTCGTTGCACACCCATAGTTCCCACGGAGTTGTCAACATTCTTCCGAAAGCGCTGCAGGTGGCAGCTACGACGGTAGATGAACCATTAACGAGATTTTACCAACGAGGAGCATATGATTGATGTGTTGGTTCAAGACTGCTCATATTGTCGCCGTGATCACGTAGTCAACAGTTTCAACTTCGTCTGCTATGTGGAATATCGGAATGAGAACGATGAGACTGTGCGAACCATCACAAGCTACAATCTATTAGCCCGGCTCGTCAGCGATACAACTTGGTCGTTGCTCGAAGAACCACCTGTGAAAAGTCGGTCCTTCAGGGACAAAACGGATATTCTGCAAACAAAAGGACCAGGCGAAAACGCAGGCAGAGATCGATTGAAACCTATCGGTATATACAGCTAGTTGGATCCATAATTAACGACCTTTATGAATGCATGACATTTTTCCTTTGATTCAGTCAAACAATCTCACTCCAATGCGTCCAACTGTTGGCCAATCAGCGTGCATGCGAGAAACGTGAGAACGTCCAATCAGCTGCCGCCTTTCCTTGCGGCAGCCTAACGGCTTCCTTGCTGGGCTGGCACCGCACGTTCGTTCGAGTGTATACTCCCATCACACAACCCTCAGAAGTTTCCTGGCTCGAGTTCGTCGAAAGTTCAGTCAGCTGATTGTAGAGGCTTCGGAATTAAGAGTTTCCAGTAAGTGTACATTAGTTTCTACCGTTAGGAGCAAAACTCGAAAATGGATGACAATAAGCAATGCAGAATGCCGAGTGTACAGAGAAGCACCAGCAACAGAAACTTGGGACAACTACGTAGCTCAAGGTGAGCACTGCCTACAACTGTTAAGAGAAGACAAAGCCGCCTATCAACACAACATTGCAAAAACCTTCAGCGCTAAACACAAACTGCTGTACAAGCACGTCAATAGCCTACGAAAGATGAGGCAAGGATTTCCTCTACGCAGAACGGCTGATAGCCCAACCTGAACGGCTGGAGAAGCAGCAAACTAGCTGCGGATGCAATATGCCCCCACGTTTCAGAGGATCAAGCCACCAAGCGATCTTCCAACCATTGTCATCTCCTCGCCAGGATCAACCCACCTCAATTTTACTGCGGAGGCTGTATCGCAAACGCTGACGTCTCTGTGTAAACGCAGCTCTCCGGATGTCGACACCATTCGTCCAGAGACACTGGAAGCAGCAGCAAGCCAACTGGCAGAGCATTTAGTCCAGTTTTTCCAGCGCTACTTAGACCAGAACTAAGTTCCCGTCATGTGGAAGCTGGGAATAATAACCCCGATTCACAAAGGTGGAAGCAGGACTAATCTTTCTAAGTACCGCCCAGTATCCCTTCTTCCTATACTCTCCGAGATCATGGAATTTATAGTTGCCCACGCCCTGGTGTTCTATCTGGAAAACTGTTACGTCATTACGCCTGAGCAGCACGGTTTCCGTCGACAGCCGGCATGCACAACAAATTTACTACTAGCACGCAGTAGTTGGTCCGAGTCAGCTGAAGCTGGAAAAGGCGTTGATATGATCTACCTGGATTCTTCCAGCGCTTTCGATCGTCTAGACCATCAGATACTACTCTTCAATCTCCAACGTTATGGGATCGGCGACCCTCTTGTAAGCTGGATTGCCAACTTTCTACTTCAACGGTAATTAGTGGTCAGAATTCGGGGCTCTTTATCGGACCTCATACAAGTCGTGTGTGGTGTGGCGCAAGGCTCAGTTCTAGGTTCACGATTGTTTTTGGTGGTTATTTATGACCTTGCACAGGGAATCACTTCAAACTTCCTAAATTTTATCGACGATATCAAGATTTGGCGCAGGATCCCGGTGAGCGCCAACCAGCATATGCATTTGAGTGACTTCGAAAAGGTGTATCAATGGTCAAGCCAAAAAATGACTGCATTTCAACGTCAGCAAATGTAAGGCACTTTCCATCCGACATCAGAACAGTTACTCATACGGGCTTAAAACGAAGATACTGCAACAATTAGCTCTCGAATGTGAGTTGGGTTTCTTGGTTCGAGATGACTTGGGTTACTCCAGGCAATCCGAAAAGGCCTCGAAGACTGGAAACCAATACGTCGGTCTGTTGCGATGGGTGTTTAGACAAATAAACAGCTCCATATTTCGATAAATTCTCAGTGCATATGTTCGCCCCCATGTCGAAGATGCAATCGAAGCGTAACATACTTGGCCGAAACACGACCTTAATGCACTGGAGCAGCCACAAAGTCGGGCATCTAAGAATGTAATTGGAACGCGCAATCTTTCCTACCAGGAGAGGCTGCAACGATTGGGGCTATAGAGTGGAAGCTATCGCAGATTACTCGGCGAACTGATTATGGCATACTTGATTCTGCGAGACCCACATCATGTGTGCCGCCATTTACTGCGACTCAGCACCAATACAAACCTGAGGGGCCACTCATTAAAACTCACAGAACAATACAGTCGTCTGGAGTGCCGCAGAAATTTCTTTCCATTCGGATCTGTCACCTGTGGAATGCTCTCCGAGACTAGATCGTCTCTACACAGACTAACAGTATTTAAAAGACGGTTGGATGACGCACTCGTCCACTTACACTGTCACTTAGCGCTACGTCTCTCTCCTAATCTTGGAGTTTAACATGGATTTATTTGAGGTTAACTGGGTGCTGTGAATCTAAGCGGATTGCAGAACTAAGGAGGAGCAAAGGAAAAGTCCTTATTTTCATTGTTGAAGTACTAACTGTTTTACTAGCATTATCATCATCATTATTACTTCGACGTCACCACAAACTATCCAACGGGACTTGTATAGCAACGCTTCTTAACCTGTATTACTTCACTGATAATCCAACACTCCCGATTGCTGATAATCCAACACTCCCGATTAGACTGTAGAAAATATTTTTACTCTCTTAGAATCTGTTCACAATGGAATGACTTGCCAACGCATGTGGTAAACGCTCCGAACATTACAGCCTTCAAACAATTGTTAGACATTCATCTGAGTGACAAACAACACATTGTGGTGTAATGTACCAGGTTTAGACTATTGGCATTTCAGTTCCATGTCGGAATCTAATGATTTGTACTTATTTTGCATTTACCATCCTATGGGTCTTGTAAAGCCAATGCTTTTTATCCCATCATACACTATTGAACTATTGAACTATTGAACTGTTCACCGTTGCTCATTGTTCACTGATATTGGCAGTTCAGTGCAGCCTTTGAAGGCGCCCAAACCCGCGAACCAACATGTTGGTCTGTTACGGAGGGCATTCGCAATTTTTGATCCTCCATTTTCCCCCAAATGCTCAATGCGTATGTGAGGCTTCATGTAGAGTATGCGATACATGCTTGGCTAACCTGCTTAAAACGCAACCTTGTTGCACTGCAGACCGCACAGCGACGGGCAACGAAAAATGTGAAGTGGTTGTCCCACCTGCAATACCATAGGCGACTGAAAACGCTGGGAGTGTACAGCGGAATATATTGACGTCTACGGGGTGACCTCAACCTTTGGTAGCAGCTTTTGTAAAACACCGGTCACGCTTGCCGCGACCTCATGAAGCATAGCTTCAACACAAAACTGAGAGGTCAGAACTTGAAACTTGCCCCCCAATACAGTCGGCTGGGTGCCGCCAGAATTAGTTTTCCTTTCGAGTTTTTCAACCGTAGAACGCTCTATCGAATGTCGTTATTTCCGCGCCCACGCTATCTATTATAAAACGACTCGAGGATCCTTTACACCACGCATTACTTGATTTGATTTCTATTCATTGAGTGACGACAAGACGTAGATGAACATTGTACTCAGCAACCCCACGAAATCTGGGTAGAGGGGCATACCTAGACTGTGGCTGAGACGTGTCTACCGATTGTCATGGAAGCACCGTAAATTCCCGCACATTGCGCGCCCTGAGAAAACCCAGAGGAATTCTAACCGCACTCCGGAGATCCAATTGGATCTCACACAATGCACTACGCACTAGGTGCGGCGTCTGCGTACTGCAACTTGCACAGCGCATCACGCGATGAGGTGCAGACTGGGAATACTTGAACAATCAATATATTCTGATCAGTGTTTGAGGACAGAAGGTTTCGCGGAAAAGTGGATAACTGTGGGCTCTGTACTGACCGATGTTCAGCCCTAGCACCGCAGCTACCGTAACGTGCAGGGTATACTGTGGTAAAAAGTGGACATCGCGTTGGCGGACGAACGTACAGGTGGTGCACAACTGTTGCTATTTCATCGCTGTTATGTTCCCTTTAAAGTAGACAGACTGACGTGCACATGAGAAATAAGTTTTCGATGTGGCCTTATTTGTATCAAAGATAATGTTAACACACAGTTACGGTGGGCATGCCGGTAGACTGAGAAGTAGCTTCCAAAGAAGCACGGTAGGAAAAAGGCACCAGTTTCAACTAGACCTTTCACATTAGTAATAATAACGACTTGGTAGTATTTTGCTTTCCTGTTATGTGAGCCAAGTTCTATCTGGAATTTCTTTTTCCTAAATAACCTACGATACTTAAAGTGTACCCGTTTGTTTCAGCTCAGTTTAGTGCAGTTGGATGGATGCAGTTGTCACGAATCGCGTCGCCAGAGTGGCAAAATTGTAGATTGATAAGTAAATGCGGTTAGACTTAAATATGGTATTAGCAGAATGGAAACAAGAACGAGGTTCATGAAGCTAATTGCATTGAAATATGAACAGCTGCACGCAAGAGAACGAATCCAGGGGCAGCAATGCCTGCGACAATGCGCCATGTCCGATAGAGTCACTAACCTTTGGTTTGACTAGCACGAGGCCCTCATCTAGGAAGATGGCACTTACCTGCTTGGCCAAGTCTCTCGGTCAATTTCAAAGTGAAGCATGCAGAATTTACCGTAGTTTTATCAGAGCTTCATTATTATACATACTATTAATTCCACCAAAAATGTATTACTAGGAGAATGCAGTTAACCCCATGGTAGCTGTTCTGTAGTAGTGAGCAATCTGAGAGTGCGCAGTCGACATCACTTTCTGTTAAATTTTAAGGTTTCTACAGTGAAATAGATTTGACAGGTTACCAGATTGTTCTTGTTTTTTTCCATTAAAAGCAGACGGTCTGGTATGGTGTGTAGACACCTCATGGTTGTAACGGCAGTCACAACGGTTGACCCACTCGCACCTGCGATCGGAGTATGAATTCGCAACTCCCTGTCACCAAGCAGTTAGTGCAAAATGTTGTCATTTGCGTGAAACATTTTGTCTAATTTTATGGGTGAGCGTCATACCGCCCTGAGATTCTCATGATCTCACCCACAACTTCAACTCCTGAGAACGATTGTTATCGGTTTGAGGTGCTTTGAATCAAACACGTACCGGCGTCACAGCAAAGTACGCATTCACCCGTCCGTGGCGTGTGTGCAGTTTGTCCTAACCATGGGACGCAAAGATGCGCGGTGGAACAAGCATGATTTATGCAGATAAGTGAATCTACCCAGCCAAAAGACCGGAACTCAACACACTGGGGCCAGTAGATACACAATCGAATTTCATGCGTTTCATTGAAATAACGCAATCTTCGTCGGTTTCGTACAATCCAGGTTCAGGTATTGAATCTAAACGATCCGGATAAAAGGAATACATTTTTCCGTTGCTTTTTGGAGCACATGTTCATTAACTCCGTACTGTTTACGGATGAGTCTGTCTTTCATTTGCATGGAACGGACAAACGACATTTCTGGGCTAGTTCTGATCCACGCAGATACACAGCATCACATATTCAGCATAGCGCCAAACTGATGATCTGGGCTGGAATTACCGGTCAGAAAATCGCTGGACCATTTTTGTTTTCCAGGAACATGACCGGTAACTTGTTTTATATTACTCAACCCTTACTTTTGCTGGCGTTGTCGTAGAAGGAATTGTTCCGGACTTGCGTACTGCCACAGTTGAAGGCGGATGGAGTTCGCAGTACCATATGGTCGTAGCATGATGGTGCATCGGTACATTATGCTCAAGCGGTGCGAGAATATCTCTGCGAGGGATTTGGCCGACATTGGAATCGTCGTGGAGGCCCCATCGCGTGGCGCCCACAGTCACCTGAGTTGAATCCGCTGGATTTTTCTCTTGGGATATTAGAAAGGAAGGGTTTACATGAACAAGCCGATTTCCCCCGAGCAAATGCAGCAGAATATTCTCAATGAATGCTACGCCATCACCAATGTGACGTTGCAAAAAGTACTTGCTAACTGCATCAAGTGATTTCTGTACTGTAGTCAGAATGCATGTGGACACTCAACAGCTCCTTTCGTGATATCCATGTCCGTCTAACCCTGCTTCTGTAAATATAAGTAGCGAGAATCTATTGTACGCGAGCTTGGTTCTACGAGCATTACCTGCTTCTTCAGCAGCCTGCGCCGGTCCGAACACCGTGATAATTTGGGGGTATCCGATGCGTAGATTAGAGCCTACGTATTGGAGCCGTTGGTGCAAATGTTCTCCAATCCACACCGGAGCCATAAGTAAGAGATTATTTGGGGGCTCCGATACGTCGTTTATACGCAAAATTAGTTGTCGGTCATGGTGTTTTTGCACACCGAACTTCTTGCTTGTAGCAGAGGTCTCCGTTTGGATACCGTGCTGTTTACTGATCCGTGTCAATGCGCTTAGTCTATGCAACCTCGGTGATCCATATTTTGCTCCACTATATCTACCTTTATGGGCTGCTACCCAAATGACCGAGAGACTTGGTCAGACAGGTATTTCATGGCATTTGCTAATTTTAGTATAAAAGGGGTTAGATTTATCATTTTTAACACATTAGTCCTTCTGTCCGCACACATGATTTGGGTTGCTTAGAATCAGGTATGCCATTAACAGGTCGCATTGAGCATGTCGGGAAATGGAGACGTAGAGTTGTTTGAACGCCAGTCTCTGTAATCCAACGCGCTGATAGCCACTTTTCGATGCATTTTGGGATTGCTGGGAACAACGCACGCCGTTCTGAACCAACACGCCTAGGTCGCGTTCGACGGAAGATCGTTGCAGTACTTGCGTTTTGAGCATGTAGCAGTAGGTACTCTGGTGTTGTATGGAGAGTAGCTTGCATTTGCTTACTTTGAAACCGCAGCTCTTTGTTTGATCGCTACTGTACCATGTCCAAGTCGTGGTGCGGCATATCCACATCGGCATTCGACTTAATCATACGCTATATCTTGATGTCATTAGCTAGCATTTAAAAACTTGGACCCATCGTCTGTGCCAGATCGTTGCCAAATACCAAAAACAATCGTGGCCATAGAACAGAGCTCTGAAGCATACCACATTCGACATGTATGCGGTCTGATAACTAGTTTCGAACTCTAACCACCAGCTGCCGTTGTAGGAGAAAGTTGGTAATCCAACTGAAAAGGCGGTCACATATGCCATAATACTGCAGCTTGGAGAGAAGAATTCGTTGGTCCAGATGATTGAATGCCTTTGAGAAATCATAGTAGACCACAAGAACGTTCTGCGTCAGCTGACTCGGTCCAGCTACTCAGATCTATCAGTAAATTTGTTGTGCACGATCCCTGTTGACGAAAGCCCTGTTGCTCGAAAGCAATGATGTTGCAATTTTCCGGATAGCACACTAATGCGTCGGCAACGATGGACTCCATGACTTTGGACAGTACAGGATGAAGGGACATGCTTCTAAAAAGAACTGAGCCAACGGTTCTGCCAGTTGTCGTGACGCTGCTCCCAGGGCTTCTGGGCGAGTAATATCGACACCAGGGGAGCTGTGGTTGAGCAAAGATGTAAGACTTGCAGAACAACTTCCGCGGTACACGTGATGTGGTTGAGTTCCTGCGTTGGGGTAACAAAAGATGGAAGATCACCTGATGGCAAGATCATCTTAACTGCAGATTCATATTGCGTTCGTGGATGCTAGGTTTCAGTGTGTGACAAATCTATATTTCTGGACAAAACTGCGATAAGACCGGTGTTACTGTATATATCTGAAAGTTAACCAGTTCGTACGGAAGACATCAAACGGTTGGCCGTCTTTGATCACCGGCTATCACGCAGTATTGTGCGCATCTGGTGGGAACACAGGATGAGCAATACTGAGGTCCGCCAGTTGCCTTTATGCAAGAAATTCTCCGGTGCCTCACTTCAGTGTCTGTTGAAGTTGAATCGCTAAGGTTGGTTAGGTCATGTACTCCGTACTCCGTCCACAAGTTAACCTCCTTCCTTGGTCAGCATTATACACCGTCACTGCACCAAGCTGGGCGAAACCACGAGGTGTTCAATCGATGACTTGGCATGGGGTATGAAGAAATTGACCGACAGACTTGGTCGTAGATGAGCCTCGTGCTAATCAAACCAAAGGTTAGTGACTCTATCGGACATGGCGCATTGTCGCAGGCATTGCTGCCCCTGGATTCGTTCTCTTGCGTGCAGCTGTCCATACTTCAATGCAATTAACTTCATGAACCTCGTTCTTGTTTCCATTCTGCTAATACCATATTTAAGTCTAACCGCATTTACTTATCAATCTACAATTTTACCACTCTGGCGACGCAATTCGTGACAAGTGCATCCATCCAACTGCACTAAACTGAGCTGAAACAAACGGGTACACTTTAAGTATCGTAGGTTATTTAGGAAAAAGAAATTCCAGATAGAACTTGGCTCACATAACAGGAAAGCAAAATACTACCAAGTCGTTATTATTACTAATGTGAAAGGTCTAGTTGAAACTGGTGCCTTTTTCCTACCGTGCTTCTTTGGAAGCTACTTCTCAGTCTACCGGCATGCCCACCGTAACTGTATGTTAACATTATCTTTGATACAAATAAGGCCACATCGAAAACTTATTTCTCATGTGCACGTCAGTCTGTCTACTTTAAAGGGAACATAACAGCGATGAATTAGCAACAGTTGTGCACCACCTGTACGTTCGTCCGCCAACGCGATGTCCACTTTTTACCACAGTATACCCTGCACGTTACGGTAGCTGCGGTGCTAGGGCTGAACACCGGTCAGTACAGGGTCCACAGTTATCCACTTTTCCGCGAAACCTTCTGTCCTCAAGCACTGATCAGAATATATTGATTGTTCAAGTATTCCCAGTCTGCACCTCACCGCTTGATGCGCTGTGCAAGTTGTGGTACGCAGAAGCCGCACTTCGTGTGTGGTGCATTGTGTGAGATCCAATTTGCTCTCCGGGGTTATCTCAGGGCGCGCAATGCGCGGCAATCAATGGACAGATCCTGGCCACACCGTATGTGTTAAAGTTGATAACATGGTGAGTCTACAGATGCTTTTTTCTTTTGTGTAGCTTTATTGAACTATCGTTATTCCCGCAAGCCATCCCACGTGACTTGTCAGGCCTCGGCTTTTTATCCGTAGTACACAATTGTTCCATTAATTCGGTGCAGAATCTCACGCTACGGCTACTGCGGACAGATCACTACACACACAGCCGGATTCCCAGCATAGTCTCGACACAGTGCTCCACAGTGGGCGCGTGTCGAGAGTGACTGGGGGCTACAGCAAGTTGTTTGCGCTACTCTACGTGTTCAACTAGGCACCTACCAAGCAAACGGATGCACGTCATCTCGTTTACTCACCCATTCTTCTCCCGATCCTTCATGCTCCTTTTTCCTACTCTTTGAGAAGGAGTTAGTGAATCCTGAGGGCATTTCTACCCCTCTGACACTTCAACCTGTGGTTCACACGCCCGGCACATACATAACACTGCTTGTTAGTAAGGTGAGAGAAACAATGGAGAAATGTAAATCAAGTTCCAACCTGTTAGCACTTGTTGAGTGTACCTATATAACAGGGATGGTGTGATTTCACAATCAAGGACTGTCGATCGTGCTAGGCATCGCACTGCTGAATCTACTTACAAATTTAGTTGAACAGGCGAACACGTGCTTGGGCAAACGGCAGCGTTCACTCACGCTCAACAGGATTATCACGATACCATTTATGCATCGCTCAGCATTGAGACAACACAATGCATCAAGTTTAAAGTAATTAGTATGTAACAGTTTCTCCAATCTGGTGGACTCGTGAAGGCAGATGAGTTCCCACCAAGTGGTGAAAATAAGGTACACCACTCACATGAAATATCAGCACGCCCGATCTGTGCACACCTCTTATGCACACCGCAATCACACTGTCGTGGTTGTGTGCCACACACGGTTCAGCGTTAGGTCCAACTGTTCATCAGGGCACGTATTTGGAGCGTTAAAGCGGTTCTCAGAACTGGAAAGAAAACAAATGATCCACACTAACGCATTCTCCGAAGTTACTTCTCCCCCTCCATTGGTGCACGTTGTTTCGGTGAACCAATGGTTGAGGTCTGTTTGAATACACATTACCGAAATCGTTTTTACCACTGTTGAGCTGCACACAACGCTTCCGCTTCAATAGTCAGACTTATTCTTGATGCATACTAGAGCATGCTTGATGAACATGGGAAAACAAAGATTCGTGCTGAAACCACAGACGCCGATGGAATCGACGAAACCCTGTTTCTGTCTAACGGTTGGAATCGAACCGATGGGAAACTCGTGTGTCCAACCAAACCTCTCATCGTTTCATTATCGACATACTACTAACTGTTCACAGAAGCAGACTGAGTGACAAATACTGTTAGATAATCCAGACTTTCGTCATACCCGAGTAATGGCTAATTTAAAGTCTAACATTATCAAAGTTAACTCATAGAGGGGACTGGTGTACGAAGTGACAAGCCGGGGACGCAAGAGCACGCAAACTACTTTTACTATTCCACTGGGTGAGCAATACGTGAACTGTGTTGCTGCTCATTGTAAAGAATGCTGCTTGAAATAAGTGTCAGAATCGAACTGGTTAGGTTGACCCGTTGCATCATGGATGCAGGTGTTCGAGTCAACCAAACAGATGGCTCAAACTGGAGGCGTGTGAATGACTAGGTGAGTTGACCTCGGTTAATTTGGCTATTCGTGAGTTACATTGGTGTCACACGGAATATGCAGGCATAGATAGAGTGTGGGTATGTGGCACCCATGACTGTGTTTCTGTGGCGAAGAGCGTCGAGTCGCATGTGAGTGAAACGATCTCACACGTAAAAGTTTTTGAAGAGGTGCTCCAAATGGCCAACGGAATAAACAGAATCAACGATGTATAGTCACTTGGAAGCAGACTGAATCAACTACTCTGCCACCACGTTGGAGATTCGTCTTCGAAAAAGCACGATGCTCACCTACAGTGAAGTCTATGGGTATCCATTCTTAATGCATCACGTGCAATATGTGCAATATGACTAGGATGACAGTTTGATGGGCACAAATCAATTCCCTCCATCTTTGATGCATCTTAGTTGAGTTTGCTCCTTATTTTGTGGTTTCCTTGTGTTTATTATACTTCCGAATACGCACAACTAACGTTAACACACTAATGATGCCACCGCCTCACCATTGTCAAATCCAGTTCACACGACTACGTGTTTTAGTAGGTTAAGCTAAGAAGCACACAGTTCTGAGAAATGTGCTCATCCAACGATATGCACGGATGCTGGAGCAGCTGCTCATTTTAACTTCGTGCTGGTATCGCATGCCATGTGATTGGATCAGGTGACACATTCAACAGAGGCTATAATTTGGAGGGATTATCCGCGTTCGCATTATGCACAAACGTTGTGAAGTAATAACGAATTCAAAAAGACTTTGTTTTGACATGTGGCATCTATTTTCAGGGAGGGAAACGCCCTATTTCCATCTGACTCATCACAAATTCAGTTACCTTGTTGTTTGTCTGAGGAATAGAAGGCAAATCGATTTTTTAACTAATATATTCGCCAACACATCTCAACTGCGTAGGTGGAAGACATTGGGCTACAAAAGGAGGGCAGGACGATACTGAAGACAATTACTTCAAATGAAATAATTCCTACCTGAATAGATATATTTGGGGGTACTTACTAGCCTCAGTCCATGAAATCGGATGGAAGGGTTTAAGAAAGGTTTAGAATGGAAGGTGAATAACAGCTGAGCGTGATGTTGATAACTACGTTGCTGCTGAAGACTGTGATTACGGGAATAGCATAGGAGAATTATTGGGTTGTCCCAAAAACAGTTGGTTTTATGACACTAACCCAAAATCTTCTGAAAGTTTCTCGAAAATTTTTTAAAGTGAGTATACAAGATCGACTTCAGTGCTTCTTTTGCATGACAACACACGTCCTCATGTGGCCCAGCGATGTCTCAAGACGCAGCAGCTCAATATCGAAAATCTGATGTAAACAGCATACAGCCCCGAACTTACCCCTACTGCCTACCACTTTTTCCGCCTATTACACAATCACATCAAGGACCAGAAATTTTAGAATCACAGCCGCATTGAAATATATTTTGTCCAATGCATTGGCAGCCAGCCCAGCTGATTCTATGATATAGGCATCGACATCTTGTCCGCGTTGGCAGTACGTCATCGATAATAATGGCAGTCAAGTTGATTAAATATAATTGCTTACTTAAAATAAACACTGAGAAAATATGCTGGAAGTTCAACAAATTTTGGGACAACCCAATAGTATGCGCAATACTCAGTCGCATATTCAATGGGTGGTTTTCACCGGATCTTTGAAACTCGTAAACGGATAACCCTTTTGCTGCTAAATCACTGTTGTAACGTTGTTGTAACATTAACGGGTAAAGTTGTACTGTCTACCATAGAATGTGACCAATGTCACCGTTGTTCTGCCTCGAAACCTCGCTTGGGGAGTTAAATCATAGCACGAGATTAACGAGGATGCGAGCTTGAATTTGAAAGGCATCCGCAAACGTGGCAACTATTCACTGCAGCTAAAAACAGCCTAAGGTGATTTACGATCGACATATGCAGACGATCATTGCAAATCTATGTCTGCGTACTGGAGATGTGGCACACATGGTCTTCTCATTGACTGTTCAATACATGTATGGCCAAATCACACACACACACACACACACACACACAGATACACACAAATACTTTGGACTATGATATACACGAGCCATTGAGCTTGATGATGAATGAGCCAACGACTGAAAGTGAGAGGTATGCGTGCATGTGTCCGCGTGTGTGGGTTGAGTGAAGCTGATGAGGGCTACGCAACCGCCATTACACTCGTTTGGCGTATAACAGTCCCTACTGAACATTATTCAACTCAAACAGCAGATACTGCAATGATGTACACTAGTCTACAATCGTGAATTTTCAAGTTGCATTCAACTGGCACGAACGTCCCTATATGCTGCCGTCCATTGTGTAACCAAACCCAAATCAGCCACTATCCTCTCACACTGTGTGCTAATCTGTTATATATCTGCCTATTTGAGATTGGTCACTCAACAAACAGCACGTAGATTTTAGGAGTGTTTGTGCCCGTTGCATGCAACTTGAAAGCGTTAAGTATCATTTTGATAGATCTATGGAGGAATTTGAAAGTGCTATGCATTCAATTGACTGTTAAAAGATATGGTCAACAGAGCTGTTGTGCGATACTTGAAAATGGTTCACCTACGAACGATGCCACTAGCTCCACTACCATAATCAACGAAGTCACAAGCTCTGGGTTTCGATCGCGCAACAGCCACTGTGATTCGGGGCATTTCGAGTGATTGCCTGTACCATTTGACTCACATTCCACGGGTTACTAACCCTTAACCAGTTACAATGTTAACACAGATTCATGGGAGGTCCGCATGTGGCGCCGTATACCATAGATAGATTACGGACTCAACGTCCAGCCCGCAGTTGCCGTTGAGCATTGCGGCTTAAATTGGCACGCTGAGGCAACGATCAGTGATGTCGCACCGCAAGTCACAAACATCCAGCTACCACGGAATGAGCCAACTCTAATGTTTGGTCACATGACAGTTATGCAATGAGGCCTGTGCAAACAACAGCTTTCACCATGGTGTAAGTTCCACCTTTTGCCACGAAAAACACTGCCGACAGCATGCATTAATGGCCCGTCGAATGGCAACAGACCACTGAAGGATAATGGTCATGCTCCCAAATTTGTTCAACCCTACCTACCTGTGACTTGACGACTACTAACCACTTTGCTTTCGGAAGTACACGTTTTCTATTGGCATATGATCACCACGGAGGGATCGCTGCACATATCGGCGCTTCATGACAAGCGTCGCGTTGGCACGAATAACCGGTTGTAGTTCAGAGGAGACTGACAGTTTGACCTTGTGACACCGGTATCACCAACTGTCATTACCAGAAGGTGACTCCGTTTCCTCCGACGTGGCACCAGGTTCAAGCTTACACACACAAACGCACACAGGCAGTGACTAGACTGCGAGAGTAACACACCGTCGGAAGCCTCACTCTCACACGTAGAGCGAAGGTATGAAGTTTTGCGAGTCACTTGTCTATCAAGCATAAGGATGGCACAACTGTGCTTCCATCTGGAACAGCCACAAAATCAAATTCAACTAGACACTCGCTTCACAGCGGGTCGAGTACATGCCAACACTCCATAATCCTAATTCTGGAGCGACCTCGTTCTACTTGACGTACACGTCTGATGGGGCATGGCACTTTATCACCCAGAGGTCATTGGGTGCCTGTGTCGAAAAGAAATTACCTATCTACTTCCACGAAGGACAAACTGATGATCACAAATGCGCACCTGAGCACATATGCCAAGAGGTAGACATCCGTTTAATGACGAGCACCTGTGAATATGTGTGCGACTGACGTGTGCTCCTTGAATTGCTGATTAATCATCCTTTTGCGACAGCCGTCCAATGGCCACGGTATTTTACACACATAGCGCTTGTACGCCCCGAAAATTTCTCACCGTGATCAGCAAGGAAGTAGGCTTCGTTGGCAGTGTGACGCTGAGGCGAGGCGGATCAACCTATTGTGAACCTAGATGGGACCAATATTGGACATGATTCTCAGGTCGTATATGCTCCCAAACTGGTTGAGGCGTGAAGTTAGGATAATGTTGTCTCTCGATCCACTCCGAGATCAGATAAACAATAGTCCACCACGAGCAATTGAGAGAATGCTATTACCAGTACGTACCCAGTAAATAATCTATTTGTGAACCCTTCTATTGACACAAAACATTTTGGAAAGGATTTGTTTGGATACCAGGGATGAATGGTGAACACGATGTTCGCCATCTACTTGCCGACTCCAAATTGACCTACGTCGTGGTGACGCCTTGTGTTGAGCCAAATGAGACCTGGGTTTGGCTAACCATTTCAACCCTCGTGACTTTATACAAGACAACTTGAAAGCGTATATACGATGCACAACAACTTTGCGGTAAAACATCGAGTTCGGTGCTGGGATCCTCCTAGAAACAAAATGGCGTGGATATGTGAGGGCAAGTATTTTGGCGATATAACCACCGGTGCAATTCCTTGGAAAATGGAGCTGCTTTAAGGTGCAGTCACCTATCGTGGGTACTGGCAACCAATCATCCTAATGCAACTCGAGACTTGGTCTAATGCTAACGCGGCTACAGACTTAATCATAACCGGTAGTGGGTCTGCTTGCCATTTGACCAATATGACATGCGCTTACCTAAGTTGTACTGGTGATTGTGATATCGTTTTGTTCTTCTTCATAGTGTATGCCAACGATACACTTCAAGACATATTAACTGTTCACTTCCGAAGTACTAGTTGAAATAGCTGAGTGGATACGACGTTAACTCTCTGGTCCACATTTGCACTTCCCCAATGTTCCTTAATTTGTACTTCCCCCGCTTATACTGCTTCTGTCTCTGAACACTTCCCTCAATCGGTTTTTGGGTTAGTTTTCTAAAGCTTTCAGTAAATCGCACCATCAACTTTTAGAACTGTTGGCGGGCGATAAATTGCTTGCCACCTTAGAGACAATGCCGAACATGATGCAGACAATTAAGCTGCATCGGTTTTTCAATGTGATATGGCGCAAATTGGTTGATCCAGTTACCTACGAATCAACATATCTCTTGTAGTAAGTCTACTGCGCAACTAACCATTAAGATTTCACACATCACAGTAATCGCATTTGCAGAAACTAGCAATGTAATTCGCAAAGATGAGAGCGACCACAGAAACAGTTATTCTTGATCAAATTTCCTTTGTTCCGTTTATACGGTTTTATCCACGATTTAGACTCAACTGACAACCTACCTGAACTTCTGGCTTGATACCTGCTATCCATGAGATATCCCTTTCTTCCACGCAAACAACTTCTCCATAGAACAGGAGACTGCACAACGTCATTTAGCACTGAGTTGTGGCTTCTGAGTGATTATGGGTGAAATGTGGGTTCATTTCGGAGTCTAGAAGTCCAGCGACGCCTGGTGTGATTATGTTGCGGTGCTCACACACAAGACTTTCACCACCGTTAATGTGGTACCATGTGTTTTGAGGATCTGATCAGGTCCAATTCTCTCAAATATCCTGTTGAAATAAAGCAAGGAAAACTGCTGTATCGAGACTTATTGATACAGCCTGCAACCCGTGTCAATTCCTTTTGGACTTTGGAAGTAGCGTGTTTGCTAACTTCCCTGAAATTGCCACGTGGGTTTTGGCATTCAGGGCAGTCAAGTTTGTGGCGGGCGATAGAGCTACTAGGTAGCTTCGGGCCATTAGCAATCATGTTTCGCGGAACATACTATGCAATCCTCGCTGACAGCCTTCTCTCAGTTCAGCACATGTACATACTACCGCAAGTACAATTAAAGTGGTAAATGCGTGAGGCGGTGACTTGAGAGTCTGGTCTGTCCAGGTTGGATTTAAACTGCAATCTTCTGACTTGATGCAATGCCACTCGCTCAGCCGCATAGTAACAGTTCTTAATTGTTTGACAGAGGCGATGCCGGCATCTTTGGTCAACTTGATCTCCTTTGAAGGGCAGTGTAATGAATACCTTTTTCTTTGGGACATCGGTTGGTGGTTTATCCCTGGATCGCATTATCGCGTGCCGTGCTATAAATCGCACGGGATACCCATTCTCTTGTAGTATCGAGGTGAATTGTACCACTTCACGCTGGATTGTGTCTAAAGAGCAAGTTTGACGAGCTCTAGCAAAGGTGGTACGTACTAAAGCTTGCTTGTAGTTTATCTGGTAGAAGCTATTAAAGTTCAAGTATTGTTCCGTCCATGTTGCTTTCTGTACACATATGGAACGGGTGTACCATCTGGCTTTCTCTGTAAGTTAACGTCTAAGTAATGGAAATATCCATCGGACTCGTTTTCCATTGTGAACTTGATGGCTGGATGGCACATATTCATCAGTTCCAATAAGTGCGCCGCTTGTTGACGTGTGTTAACGACGATGAACGTGTCGTCTACACACCGGCACTAAAGGTGTACATTTTGTAAGTAAGAAGCTAACTCAGTGTTTTCCAGGTGGCAAAGGAAGATATCAGCCAAAACTGGGCCCAATGGATTGCCCATGGACACGCCGTCGATTTCTCGATACAGGGTTCAATTGAATCTAATCATGCAAGATTTCGTGCTCATTGGCAAGACGATGTGACAGTGATAGTAACCAGTATGCCTTGTCGCCATGCCAACGATCCTCCGCCAACTTAGCAGCACCTCACACTCATGCTTCCGCTGTGATAGACCATCAAATGATCGCGGTGGCGTTCTGCTTTACATAAAGTCTTCTTTGTGTGGGTGACTGGTGAGCGCCTACCAAAGCGCTGATGGGTTATGTGAGCAGTTATGGTGTTCGATCCATCTCAGACGCTACTAGATGCTCTTAGGTGTGGTTTATGGTAGTCCACTGAGCCGCTGCATGGACTGATTGCCGTATGTCCGCAACCACCTGAGTCGTCAGCTGTTCCTACTCATGGGCGATTTCAACTTATCCCGAATACAGTGGCCTGAGGTTGAACTTCTCCCCGGCCATTGTGAAGCCGAGCGGGAATTTACGGAGTTGATATTTGAAACCGGGGTCACACAGCACATCAACCAACCAACACGCATAAGTGCGCGCGCGACTCCATCTTGCTTAGACCTGCATTTGACCAGCTGTGAGCAAAGAATGCATGACATTCAAGTCTTAGAGTCTCTGGGAACGAGTGACTACTCGATGATCATAGGCAGCTAGGAACTGCCACTTTCGTATTCTCCCCCGCTGGAGCCAGCCTTCAACTATTGGAAAGCGGACTTTAACGGCCTCACTTGAGCAGCGAGCCAGATGGACTGGTCTTTACCAGAGGATTCATCTATTGAAACCTGTTTGACTATCATTAAAGTGGGAGTGAAAGCGCTTTGCGCCCGATTTGTACCCCTCAGGTATCGGAGAATTGGGCCAGTCAAATTACATTGGTTCGACAAGAAGTATGGCAAACTGGTCCGCGGACGACGCAGGCTATGAAACAAATTCGCGTTATCTGGCTCTGATGAGGACTACAAGGTGTACAAGGTAGAGCGAAATCTCGGCAACAACGTGGAAACAAAAATAACGCAGGAGCTACGATGAGCATCTTGCAAGCGCCGCAAAAACTGCTCCTAAGAGGATCTTCGTCTACGTGAAGTGGCGCCTGACGCCTGCAGGCAATGTTCCAGTGTTGGAAGGCTCAGATGGACAACCCCTAATCTGGAGCATAGGTCGTGCGTCCGCATTGGCGGCACTCTTCGCCTCCGTATTTGCAAGTGACAAGGTGTCTGTAACGAGTTCGACAAGTACCGCTCCCGCTAAACTAGACAGCCTAGACTGTAGCATTGAAGACGTACACAAGCTTCTAGCAAGTCTTGACGGGACTGAGCCTGCTGGGTCAGATGAAATCCACCCACTGATTCTCAAGTCCCTATCGGCCATTATCTCGCCTTCTGTAACTGAGCTGTACAACAGGTCACTATCCACTGGAATATTACCGGGCGACTGGAAATGCTCAGTTGTAAAGCCAATATCAGAAGGTGGTAGCACAAGCAAAGTGGATAACCACCGGCCGATCTGTCTGACCACTGTTTTGGCAAAGATGCCCGAGAAGATCGGGAAGAAGAGCCATCTGCAGCTTCTCGAGTCGAAAAGCCACTTGACGCCCGCACTGCATGGTTTAGTGAAAGGTCGCTCATGTATTACCAACCTCCTGCTGACGAGATACGAATGGTTACAAGCGCTGAACCAAGGCAAATTGGTCAACGTCATTTACTTTGACTTCAGTAAGGCTTTTGACAAAGTAAACCATGCAGTGCTCCTCCACAGGCTGAGGTTGTGCGGTGTTGATGGCTCGCTGCACCAATGGATCAGGAATTTCCTTGTGGATCGGAAGTGGAGAGTCCAGGTGGACAACCATTTAACCGACTGGTATCCATCGAGCAGTGGCGTATCCCAAGGCATTGTACTGGGAACGACTTTGTTTCTCATCCACGTAAACGATGTGCCTCAGCTATTCCATCACCTGATGCGCCGTTCGCAGATGACTTGATAGTGTGGAGAGTAATGCGCACACCCAAGATTATGATCTGCTTCAGCAGGACCTCGACCGCCTCTCCACTTGGTCTGCAGAGGTTAACCTTCCGATCAACCCGGTCAAGTCGGCTAGTTATAACCATTTTATATTACCAAGGGGTAGTGGGGATTTTGCTATAATTTCAGAGGTAATTCGCCGCAGTCCACTCTGTAAGCAGACTTTGACACGTGTGTGCACGCAGCAGACAGCGCTGCCTCGAGTTTCTGGGTCTCGTTAGTGGTGCGCTTTCTTCGGACCTGTGCCAGGTTCCCACCCCATGACTTCCGGATGTCAGCAGCTTGCTCAATGGTATGCACAAACACTCGACAGTCCGAGAAAATGGCTGTTGAGCGAATTCAACACCGAGTTGCCGAAAGAAGACTTGGATACTCCTTAAAGCTGACTTACAGTAGGAGCTGCACTTTCCTTGGACTGAAAAGCATATGGTTGCAAAGAAGGATATTAAACCTGTGTCTTCTCTTCAGAATAATACATAACTGTGCTCACACCGTGAAAACCCCAAATGATCTCCCCAAATGTACCTATTGCCTCTCAGTAGAAACACCAACCATTGACAGCCCTGCATGTGTGAGCATGTTGCACACGTAAGTACGATCCGTCAATTTGTAGGCGCGGTTTCTCGGTATAATAATAACGCAAGGATAACCACACAAATGAGAGAGCATTTTTTCTCATCGTATACTCCAAGGTTTGGAATAAATTGTCCCAAAACATTAGGAGGTGTGGTAAATTACATGGGTTGTAAAATGTCTGTCAAGAAAAATCTCAGTGTGCAAAATACCATTTATATGTTGCGGATATCTCAAACTTGAGATCCGTTATTCGAAAATGGTGTCGACATAATGGCTGTTTACCACAACTTGGTACAGCTCGCGAAAGCGAGGTACTTCGATCTGTACAGGATGCAGCAGTTATACGGTCAAGTTTAATTTTTGGTAAATTGCGACAAAATCCCGCGTTGGAATATGCTTATACCGTACGTTTGAGAAGAGTCTTTCGTTTTTGCTCAGTCGACGCGCAGGTCAGGGGTAGATTGGAGCGCACTAATTTGCCGACCCACCAATGCCATGTAAGTCTACTGTATTTACTCATCCACGCATGTCTGGGGGTGTGAATACGACGTGCGGACGCATTGCGGTGCATGTGTCCTTGAAATATGTTAATTACCCTCGTCGATTTTGACACCGGCCAGTTCAGATTGGGTCGATGCCGACGTTTTTGGCTGGTGGTTTGCAACATCTCGACAGCAGTGCATAATGCACTGGCTACCGTGTTCAAATGTTGATGACGCTTCGACAGTTGCTTAATGTTATCCCAGCAAATGATAAAAGGGTTAGTGACAACGCTGTTGTAGACTGAATGTTACCTTCACATAAACCACCTTAGCAAAATAAGAATTCGTAACAATTAGGCGGTGAAAATATGAGATGCTACTTCTGCATAAATGAGTGCGGAACAATGTCTACCAGCTACTGGAGGCTCATCGGATCTATTTGCAAGTGCGCGGCCGCCTAAGGAGTTAATTCCAGCAGAATACAGAAGTAAAAAGAAAGCTGAGTGCAGTGGCTTTTGAACAGATTTTATCAAATCTCATTTTATTCCATCAGCTTGGACAATTGCATCAAAATCAGTTTCGCAATGAACACGAGAAGGAATTTTACAGTATTGGTATGGTAAAAGAATCCTAAAGTAGATAAAGAAGCGTTTAGGTCAAATCTAATCACCCATTTTAGAAAGAAAGGTGATGGAAGAATCCAGCGCGTACGATGCATTTATTTGATGAAGCCAGTCTGTTTACGGCTGAATATTCAAGCGTTGTTGGTGTATTAAACATTTTATTGACTTGACTTGAGTTCCCCGCCTTGGCAGACTTGAATGTTTAAATATTCCTTATCGCCCAGATACGTATCCGGCCAATTTGGAAAACCTTAATATGCCATCGTACTAGAATTTTTGGTATTTTAAGTATCCATGGAAACTGTGTAAATAGATCACTGAGGATTCACGCTCAACCGTTTGTTCCACGGTCATGACACATTCAGTAGTTGCGAATGACTTAACAAGCGTAAAAGTATTGCCCATTAGTTAATTTCCGGTGGCCGGCGGGACTCTCTGGGACTCTTTTAACGTCCGATATTATTCCACGGGATGTACAGCTGAGCGGCTAATCGTACTCCCACAACGACAGAACAACAACAGCTCATGGTGACGTGCTGGTATAGATTTGTTTTCCTATTTCGTTAGA
Source organism: Dicrocoelium dendriticum (assembly GCA_944474145.2). Lineage (NCBI taxonomy): Eukaryota > Metazoa > Platyhelminthes > Trematoda > Plagiorchiida > Dicrocoeliidae > Dicrocoelium > Dicrocoelium dendriticum. Next base: position 212,336,844 of record OX104064.1, read on the forward strand.
CTGTTAAAGTGTTTCAACTGCGGGGTCCATGAATACAAAATTATTCAAAAATAAGCAATACATCAATTGCATCAGAATTAACGTAACAGTGGACTGCGAGATCAACTTATGAGAGCAACATAGAATAGCAGACAAAGATATAAAATGACAATCAATTAAGTATGGTGAATATTTTATTCCGTATGACTGGTTACAAATAAACTGTTAAGGTTGCGCCTTATCAATCTTGCATTTTTCAACAGACCTACAAAATGCTAATGGTTCGCTAATCGTTAATCTCATTGTCTACAACGATCACTTCTTCCTTCCGAAATAAAGACGAACTGATAAGCCATCAAATTACTTTTGTTGGCAAGTTAACCTGGTTTTTCCAGTTCAGCATTCTGCAATGTTCTCATATTAGTCTAAAACCTGACCAGCAATGGTTTGCGAGGACATGCGTCAAACCGACAAGTAGTGAAGCATATTTGAATGGTGGATGCTACCAAACCCACAATGCGACCCGCAATCTCAATGTGGAACATGATTCGCACAGATTTGAAGCAGACAAGTAAATGCGAATCGTTAGGTATAGCATGTGAAGCACCGCCAATTACCAATGAATATCTTGCGAGCATCTACTATGCCGAAATTCTTCTGTCAAAAGGGGCAGGGCCTACACAAATCAAACTCTGTACCGCCTCCTAAATATTTGCGAATAAGGAATTGAAGTGCACCACAAGTGCCGACGGATGGTCCCCCTGGAAGTCAGGGACTGTCCGGCTGAACCCTTTAACATTGCTCCGTCATCTGTACTCCTCAAGTGCAGCGTCACTTAATGAGTGATCCTCTGGTGGGTCGTCTTCGTTGTGGATGGGATTTTTGAACACTGGTGCTGTTGCGTGAAATCAGCCATGATTATGACACCACGTAATCGGCGGCAGAACCCATCGGACTGAATTTATTCCTTAGTACACGACAATGTCTAATGAAATAAAATATATTTGTCGAACCATTTTAGTTTCATTAGTGCAACCATCTGATAATTGAGGGGTACGGATCTTGCGCACAATCATTTTCCATACTCCTTTAGGATTGCCTATATTGCTTTGGTAGATGAATCTTGCTGTAGTGACCAGTCCACTTGATTTGTAGCTCAGGTAAGTTCATGGAAGCCAGTTTACAGTATTCCTAGGATGACTGCTACGGAAGCGAGTGTGACAGCCGCAGCTATCGCCAAGCTAGGACCACTGGATGTTCACTAGGTATTACTGGATTCATGCCTCACACTCCACGACAAGTTGTTAGCAGCTCGTCAACTTCAAATTCATACATGAGGGATCTGATTGCGGTTTGGTGCGAGTCCACCAGCAGACGTGTAGTGCTGCCCCAATCTCAGATATCATCTCCGCACTCTCTGCTTCCAGTTCACAAGGCCTGTAGGGAATTTGAACCCCTGTTCAATTTCTTTGACGTGTCAAAAGGACGTATGAGCTGAAAGCGATTACGGTTCATTTTGTCTTGGGTATTTTGTAACTAGTGCAAACGGCAGCTTCACATAAAACAGTAAATCTCACCCACCCACATTTCGCCAACACTCAGGTGGATCGAGCTTTAGGACACACGTAGAACATCCGCATTTCTTTTGGTAGCAGCAGTCTAACGAAATAGGAAAACAAATCTATACCAGCACGTCACCATGAGCTGTTGTTGTTCTGTCGTTGTGGGAGTACGATTAGCCGCTCAGCTGTACATCCCGTGGAATTATATCGGAAGTTAAAAGAGTCCCAGAGAGTCCCACCGGCCACCGGAAATTAACTAATGGGCAATACTTTTACGCTTGTTAAGTCATTCGCAACTACTGAATGTGTCATGACCGTGGAACAAACGGTTGAGCGTGAATCCTTAGTGATCTATTTACACAGTTTCCATGGATACTTAAATTACCAAAAATTCTAGTACGATGGCATATTAAGGTTTTCCAAATTGGCCGGATACGTATCTGGGCGATAAGGAATATTTAAACATTCAAGTCTGCCAAAGCGGGGAACTCAAGTCAAGTCAATAAAATGTTTAATACACCAACAACGTTTGAATATTCAGCCGTAAACAGACTGGCTTCATCAAATAAATGCATCGTACGCGCTGGATTCTTCCATCACCTTTCTTTCTAAAATTGGTGATTACATTTGACCTAAACGCTTCTTTATCTACTTTAGGATTCTTTTACCATACCAATACTGTAAAATTCCTTCTCGTGTTCATTGCGAAACTGATTTTGATGCAATTGTCCAAGCTGATGGAATAAAATGAGATTTGATAAAATCTGTTCAAAAGCCACTGCACTCAGCTTTCTTTTTACTTCTGTATTCTGCTGGAATTAACTCCTTAGGCGGCCGCGCACTTGCAAATAGATCCGATGAGCCTCCAGTAGCTGGTAGACATTGTTCCGCACTCATTTATGCAGAAGTAGCATCTCATATTTTCACCGCCTAATTGTTACGAATTCTTATTTTGCTAAGGTGGTTTATGTGAAGGTAACATTCAGTCTACAACAGCGTTGTCACTAACCCTTTTATCATTTGCTGGGATAACATTAAGCAACTGTCGAAGCGTCATCAACATTTGAACACGGTAGCCAGTGCATTATGCACTGCTGTCGAGATGTTGCAAACCACCAGCCAAAAACGTCGGCATCGACCCAATCCGAACTGGCCGGTGTCAAAATCGACGAGGGTAATTAACATATTTCAAGGACACATGCACCGCAATGCGTCCGCACGTCGTATTCACACCCCCAGACATGCGTGGATGAGTAAATACAGTAGACTTACATGGCATTGGTGGGTCGGCAAATTAGTGCGCTCCAATCTACCCCTGACCTGCGCGTCGACTGAGCAAAAACGAAAGTCTGTTCTCAAACGTACGGTATTGATCAATGGGACCAAAGCCGAAGTGGCGAGTGACGAAAGCAGACCTAATGATATCTTTAATGGATATGAGGAACCCTTCCCAACATAACTCTCAAGCCTGCTCAATTACTCCCTTCAGTCACCACAGTGAATATGTGTTAGTGGTATAAAGTTGTAGCATAGTTCAACAGTGATATAACCCGCATACATACCAATTCCAATCCTGTGTTAAATTACATTATTTATATCATACTACCGTGTGCCTACTGATCTGTCCCTATGCGGGAACAGCCTCTCGTACTTCAGAGAACTAACACATTTAGTTGTTTATTTACGGATCTAGCGTCTGAAATTATGATCGCTTCTCGATCAACATGGGCAAAACTTGTCCTATCATCAATCAGACTTACAAATATAAAGGTTCAGAATTTGTCTGAACGCTTGCAGCTAGACGAAACGATCACCTGTGAATTCAGATCCAAGAAAATACAATTGCATGTCACAAGTTACTTATCCTTTTGCACCGACATTAATCTACCCGGAATGGATTGGATAGGGAAGTGAAGTTTATTCAATAAGCCACGGAGCCCTGTCTGTTCTGTAACGAATATCATGACTCACCATTTTGATCAAACAGTAGTGGTTTACGGGTAAAAGAGCAATGCTTAACAAGTCCTATAGATGAAAATCATGGAGGAAGTAAAAATTCATGATAAAGGGAAAAACGTTCTCGTGAACTCACCATAGATAAAAGTAGAAGTGCTGAGACGTTCGCATGATAAAAGTATAAATTCATAGATCCATTGGTTGGAATTTTGGAAACACACCGTTTGGTTACGTTGTGTAGCCCTCTGGCTAATACAGGATATAAAATGAAATGCCAATAGGAAAACGATTCGTCAAGTTGTTTTTTACACATCGTTACATTGGGGGCAGAGACGAGATAACTTGGGAGAGCATCTCACTGCTGACACACACGGAGGGAAAAGAAATTTCCGCGTCATTCCATTCAGTTTCAGAGGATGACCTCTTAGATTAGGGTTGTCACTCAGTTCCAGCAGCGGGCGTCCAATGTAGTTTGCGTTCCTCAGAATCACGTAAGCCATTATGAGATCCCATCGCAAATGCCAATCTTGACTGTTGTACACTCCTAGGGACTTCAATATAAGATGGTAACGAAGATGAAAGAGACATCTAACATTCTTGGTTGCCCTTTGTTGAAGTTTTAAGAGCAACGAGATCCTGTGTCACGCTTGGATCGCTCATTCCAACTATGACCACACCTAGAACTTAAGCGCTTGTGGGAAGATTGAAGAGTCAGACCGACCGAACGCTCTGCGAAGAAAGCCAAATTGTTGGTTGCCGGTTCTCGTTGCCTTCTCTTCTTTTAAGCATCCATCATCGTCCTGTACCAGTACACCTAACGCATGCACCTGAGAGGCCTTCTATAACTGTGGTCTCCAAGTTTGTACACTATCACCGGCTGGTGACGCAGGAAGATCAGCTTTCACTTAGCTGTTTTGAACTGGAGCATGGACCCCTTGACCATTCAAAAATGCAATCCAGGTATATAGGAGTAGATCGTGATCTTCCTTTTTATTAATGGCTCGTCATATCTTCTCCTCATCAGTGCAAAGAAGAAAATACCCTTTGGGTTGCAGTGATCATGCACTCATCAGTTCCTACTTCATCTGCTATTCGGAATGTCGCAACCAGAGCCCTGAGTTGGTGAGCACCATTACGCGTTACAACCGCTTAGCCTAGCTCTTCAATGCCACAACCTGGTCGTTTCTTGCTGAAGGCCATCAGAGAGTCGCTTGGTTTGAATTCGTCGGCAAATTCAATAAACTGGTTACGGATGTCTCAGAGACAAGAGCTTTCCATCGGCTAAAAACCGTTCCTTTCTTGGGGAGCAGAACACGAAAATAATGACCATACGCAAGGCAGCCTGGCGAGAGTACAGATCATCACAAACGCCAGCTAATGGGTATAACGACGTAGCCCATCGTAACCACTGCACTCAAGTGCTCAGAGATGACAAAGTCGCATATCAACAGCATATGGCGGAAACTTTCAGCGTTAACCACAAACAGCTATACAAACATATCAATGGATGTCGTAAGGAGATGAGGGAATTCCTCCGCTTCGGACGACGGATGGTCCAAGTAGAACAGCCACAGAAACAGCAAACGCGTTGCGGAGGCAGTCTTCTCCAACATTATAGAGGGTTACTAGCTTTTGTTTCCAAGCCTCCAGCACTCATCTATATCTCTTTTACTACCGAAGCTGTATTTCACAAGCTGACGTCTGCATGACCACAACTCCACGGGAGTGAACACCATTCACCCAGAGGCATTGTGAGCAGCAGCAAGACAACTGGCAAAACCTTTGGCACAGTACTTTCAGCGCAGCTTAGAACAGAACCAGATTCCTGCGATGTAGAAACTTGGAATACTAACTCCGATTCACAAATGAGGAAGCAGGACTGAGCCCTTTTGAACAACCGCGCAGTGTTCCTTCTCACTGTATCATCCAAAGTCATGGTATTGAGCGTCGCCTTCGCGTTGGTGGGTTATCTAGTAAATTGCAAAATTATTGCTTTCGAGCGACACTACTTTCCTCGACAGCGATTGTGTATAACGAACGTATTAATCACGCGTAGCAGTTAGACCTAGTCAACTGGCGCTGGAGAGGCCGTTGAGGCCATCTACTTGGATGTATCGAAGGCATTTGCTCGTTTAGAACATCGGATTCTCTTTTGCAGGCTCCAATATTACGGAATTGGTGACCCACGCTTGAGCTGGATCGCCAGCTTTCTCCTGCGACGAGAATTAGTGGTGATAGTCCGGAGTTCCCTATCTAAACCCATACCAGTCGAGCCTGGTGTGCCCCAGGACTCAGTTCTGGGTCCACAGTTGTTTTGGTATTCAGCAATGACCTTGTACGGATCGATTAAAATTTCTTGCTGTTTACGCTCGATATCAAGATGTGGCGCCGGATTAAGGTGGATACCCATCAGAATTTACTTCAGAATGATCTAACTACGGTACAAGTGTGGTCAACACGAAAACTGTTACAGTGCAACTTGTACAAAAGCAAGATGCTCTCTATACGACACCAGAGGACCTATTCCTACAAGCTAGGAACGCAAGTACTGCAGCGATCATCCGTGGAGTGCGACCTTGGCGTGCTTGTTCAGGATTACTTGGGTTGTTCCAAGAAATGCGTAAAGGGCTCGAAAACGAGTAGTCAGCACTTCAGCTTGCTACGACGGGCTTTCGGACAACCAGACACCGCTATTTTCAAACAGATGCTGAATGCGTATGTTCGCCCCCATGTTGAATACACAATCGAAGTCTAACAGCCATGGCTGAAGCACGACCTTATTGCACTGGACCAACCTCAACGTTGGGTTTCTAAATACGTCATTGGAATGCCCCATCTTTTGTACGAGCAAAGGCTGAAACGTTTGGGAGTAGTCAGCGGGCGGTATCGCTGACTACGTGGCGACTTGATTCTGGGGTAGTTGAGTTTGCATGATCCAAATCATGTGTGCCGCTCTTTACTGCAACACAGCAGTAACACCAAACTTAGAAGCGACTCCATGAATTCGCAGAACAATACGGCTGTCTGGAATGTCGTGAAAACTTATTTTCCATTTATGTGTGTCAACCATGGAACACTCTCCCCGAATCTGTTGTTTCAGCACCCACGCTAGCCATATTCAAAAGTCTGTTGGACGACGCACTCCTCCACTTGGTTTACATGTTTTCGCCTATGGAAGCTATGGAAACACCCGGATTGCAGGGTTACTGAATCAAAAACGATCAGTCCATTATTTTGACAGTAAAACTACTAACTGGTCTTGCAGTACGTTTTTTACTAACTCAGGAGACCACCCAACGAGGGTTGTAAAGTGATGCTTCTTGACCCGTATAAAATCACTGTTCATTGTACCACTCTTGTGATGGCCTGGATAAACACGAGGAAAAAGCGCGGTCTTAGTATCGGACCCTGTGGGAAACCACATTCCTCCCAAATCGGGTTGGGGAGTGATCCCATAAACCGCACTTGATGCCTGCGTTAATGAAGGGATTTGGTAATCCCACCAGAAAGACGAGCCCCGATTCCACGGCTCTGTAGACTGTAAAGCAGGGTATGGTGATCCAGGCGGTCGCAGACTTTGGAGAAGTCCAGGTAGACGAATTTAACTCCGACCACAACAACAGCCGCTGCAGTCCAACTACCTCTTGCTATCAGTTGGTTGGTGGTGCATGACCGGGGCCGACGGAAGCCATACTGCTTCGGTGCCAAGATGTTGCATTTTCCAGATAGACCACTAGAGCCTCGACGACGACCCCTTCCGTCACCTACGCAAGCACAGGGAGGAGAGTCACTGGGCGATAGTTTGCAGGGTCTGAACGGCTACCGCCATTAAACTTTAGAGCATTAATGTTATACTTGCACCTAATGGGGACCTGTTGTTCATTGAGGGATCTTCGGAAGAACTGTGACAGTGGCTGGACTAGCTTGGCGACTGCAGCCTTCAGTGCTTTTGGACGGAATTTACCTACTCCTCTACGCTACTCTACGCTACTGCACACCGCTCAGCTACACACTGAGGATGTCACCTCGATTGGTGACTAAACGTTTGCAATAAAATTACCAAGCTCAGCGAACAGTTCAGCCACCGTCTATACAGCGGTTTGTTGTTCGTTAGAAAATTTTTGGCTAAGAACTGTTGATAAGTTAGATTGTCCTCAAGGACAAGTGTGGTGCAATGATTGCGATGAATCAATATGTTGCTCTAGCCTAAGTCTGAAACACCATGCTAGCGGGTAAATATGGTCGCGGGTGCGTCAAGTTGGATCCCCATCGGAAGTCGTATACGGTCCTCAGGTAATTCATTTTTCACAAAGTGTTCGAGAAACGAATCAACATGATCTGATTCGAGCGAACAATGTTCAAGTCAAATGTAATTGCGTGGCATTCAAGCTGAGATGCAGTGCAGACCTGCGTCAGTTAGGCTGATGATGTGAACACGTTTAAATTTCATTGCTTTGTATCTACCATTTCATTCCTTGTTGTCTCTTGTTCTCATCATACTAATGAGGTGAAAACATTTCGGGGCCAATACAACAACAATAACGGCGAATTAAGTGGCGCCCAGTGTCATCATCGAATCTGTAATTCACTGTTTAAGAATTCGTAAACTATCAAATATATTGTTGAGATGGAGAGTTTCGGTTTTGGCCGCCCCATCACCACTTGCTTGCTGCGTTTTGAAGTATCCACGGTATATCTTGACTACAACACGGTTTACTCCGGAGTATCTACTACTGCGTGGTTATCGAATCCGTTTCGCGCTACCGTTATGCTGGATGTAAGGAGTCCGTCAATAGATCCAAGGGGTGAAAGCGCGATAACAGTGCGCAAAGTGAAGTAGCTCTGGTATTATCCGTAAATATGTGATATACTATACGCAAAATGTGTATTTTCCGTGAAAATGAGTACAGGAAATCGCCAAGCGTGTGAGCATTTAGTAGTGGAAAAGAGGACGGCGATGCGCTAACGTGAGAGGATATTTGGGAAAACGTATGTGGGCTAGCGAGGTTATGCTGCCAGTACTTTTCTGCAGGGGCCAATAGGTCACCAAAAAGTGTCCCGCGCGGCACGTTTTCGCTCACCTATCGGTCACCCATAGGACGGACTTCGGTCACTTATCGGTCACTCCTGCTAGCTGGGACGAGAGACTATCGGGAGACTCCTGATAGTCCTGTGGGTGCTGGCAGGGAGGAGTCCTGGAAGGACCGCCAGGGGGATAATTGACTTTATTCACACTCAGTCTGCGAATAAGTGTTTAGTTCTAGGGGCTTTCAACCTCCCGGAAGTCTGTTGGGCCGATCTTTTTTTACATTTCGGCGTCAGGAACATTCGGTGTAGACGTCTTGTGCTGACTTTCCAAGTGCCTTTTTATCAGTTCGTGGACTTCCTCACTAGGTATATTTATGACAAAATACCATCTACTTTAGATTTGCTTTTTGCTAAGTCCCTCGACTTCGTGACTGACGTTTCATATGGTGCGCCTCTAGGGTCCAGCGATCACGCATGCATTTCTTTTCGGTGTGCTCCTTCAAGGCATCAACAGACTGTCATTAAATTACTTCGAATATTTGGCGCTCGGACTTTAGTGCAGTGCGAGTTAAGGCTTCCTTTCTGGACTGGGAGATCTCGATGGCCGACTCTGTCCAGTTAGCCAGGGATAAATTTAAGGCATACCTTACGGAGGTTTCCACTCCTTATATTCCACTCATGAGGAAAAGAGGGTTACGGACGCAGCCTGCATGGATAGATACCACAGGCAACTACCTACCTAGATGCTGGCGAACCTACCAAGCAGCTCCATCAGCCAGTACCTACAACAGTTATCTAGACGTTAGAAATAAATGTAAGCAACATCTCAGGACTGCCCATCTCCAATGCGAGCAGGGTTTAGCGGACTTGGTCGCAGTTAATCCAAAGAAGTATTCTGCTTACGTTAAAAGACACAGCGGGGAATAGCTGTCTATATAACAGCGTTATTGCGAATAGACAGGACCCTTGAGCAAACCGCCTATGAGAATTATTGGATACTTAGTGAACAGTATACTTGGGTCTTTGCTCAGGAGACCTTTTCACCACAGGTTGAATTGGTTTCAAGAATTCCAGAGGATTATTGCTTAGCTGAGTTTAGCATAACGGAGACTCATGTTTTCAAGCTATTTCAAGGCGTTAATTCCTCTAAACTTTCCGGTCCTGATTCAATTCATCCGAAGCTGTTGCACGAGTTGGCCGCTGAGCTGCGTGCTCCTCACACATGCATGTTTTTGAATATAACTTGACAGATGCGTCTTACCTTCGGAATGGAAGGTGTCAATCATCTGTCCAATATTTAACTGCGGTGACAGCTCTTTGCCCGCGAACTACCGACCTGTCGGTTTGACAAGCGTAGTAGTCAAGTTGTATGAAAAGCTACTAAGTGATTCGGTGGAGAACCACCTGAACAGATTTAACCTTCCTAATGTTGAGCAACATGAATTCCGTAAGGGATTTTCTTGTCAAATTAATCTACGTGTAGCTCGTGAAAGCTGGGCCGAAACGGTAGAAAATGACCACTCCTTGGGCGTGCTATTCGTGGATTTTTCGAAAGCTTTTGACCCTGATCATCATCTTAGACTCCTACTAAAGTTGTGATGTTACGGGATATCTGGTCGTGCCCTTAAATGGGTGTCTATTATCCTGGAGGGGAGGGAACAGTGTGCACTCGTGGGGCGTAGCCTTTCGCTTAGGCAAGTTATCCTTAGTGGCGTCTAACAATGCTCGGTATTGGAGCCATTGTTTGTGCTCTATGTAAATGATTTATCGTGGGAGCCAGTAGTGTCATCACTAATGTTTACTGACGACGTTAAGCTCTCATCATCAGCATTATACACGTTGGCTAGAGGTGGGAAGCACCTTAGATGCAACAGACGCATGCCAGCTGAGCTGCCAGTAACGGATGGAAATCGTTCCAGAAAGCTGCCAGCCAGCTGCTACGCAGTGAAAAAATTATCATATAAAATTATATCAGGCTAAAAAGTGAGATCGTGTTTGGAGGGGCAGGCTAAGAGTGATGGGGTGAGACAAAGGAAATTACAGCACGCACATCATTGAGGTCGGCTCCTATCCATGTCAGCAAGTGTATCTAGTCAAACGTGTTCATTGTCTTACGCACCCCAACCATGGAGCCGAGAAGCTCCGACCGAAGCCAGCTTCGAAGTGAGGGCATTCATTTCTCCCGATCAAGTCATCGCTTGGCCACCTGTCTTCTTCCATCCACACTTCAGCGCGCAAACAACGCAGGTTGTGTGAGCCGGTGGGCTGGCATGCGAAACACTTGGCCGAGCCATCGGAGCCTGGTGCATGAAGTAACGATGCTGAGCGGTTCATTTTCCTCACCCGTGCAGTAAACAAGGCGACAAACACGCTCGTTGCTCACGCGGTGTTCCCACCAGATTTGAACAATGAACAGTGATTTATAATAGGTAAAAAGCAGGTGACTGACATGTCCCGTAGGGCGTTTAGAGTGAGAACAACGATCAAGGGATAATGAAATCGTCAGTTCGGGCGATTACAGATGTAATTCCGCTGCCATACAAAGGGTTTTAAATTATAATGTACGCACACGAAGCCATAAGGGGAGTGGTTATTGATCACGTAATAGGTGAGAAAAAAATAAAAAATAGCAAGGACAACGCTTACTCGTGTGCAACTATCTCGGGTCGACAGGATACAGAAATCCAGTTTCTACAGTAGTAGCGTTTATCAAATTTCGTGCAAGGGGTTTGGAGTGACTCATTCTCGAGTAGGGTTATGGCACTATCCCCTGTCTGTTGTGTATTAGTGCCAGCATCTGGTGGTCATGAGCTAGAGCACGTAGTGTAAATGTTACAGGGTATTGTCAAGTCGTTTTTGAAAAGGGATAGGGTGGGTGCATTAATTACATGTTCCGGGAGAGCGTTCCAAGGCTGTGACACTCGAAGGGAGAAATAGTTTCGCCGACATTCCAAGCGGCTGTACTGCGTGACTAACTTAAACTGGTGACCTCTTGGCGAGGTGTTTTGACTGGGTATTAGAAGGGAATGGCATGGGTGGTTGGGGTTTCTCAGGTTCTGGTGTACCATTATGAGATCGCCCCTTAGACGCTGATAACGTCCACTGTATATTTTGAGGGTCTTCAGCCTGAGTGGGTAGAGGAGGCTTTTCAAACCTCTGACGATCTTCGTTGCCCTACGTTGTGCAGTATCGAGCGCGGTGAGATGGTGCTTGAGCCAGGGTTGCCACGCTTGAATAACGTATTCCGCGTGCGGCCTCACGTACCCACTAAGCATTTTTGGAAAGACTGAAGAGTCAAACTTCCCGAAAGCTCTGCAAAGAAGGCCGAGGTACTGGTTTGCTTTCTTAGATGCCTTTGCAGTCTGCCTCAAACAACCGAGATCATCTTGAACTATCACGCCGAGATCGTGCTCTTGAGAAGCGCGCTGTAGAATTTGGGGTCCTAGTCGGTACTTGTACATACTCTTGTGGCTTATGCTGAGAACTTTGTACTTGGTGACGTTGAAATGCAGCATGTTCTCGATGGATCATGTGTACGCTTTGTCCAGGTCCTCTTGTAACGCTGTGTGATCCTCCACTGCAGCTGCAGTACGTCATGCCTTTAGATCATCAGCAAATAGCAAACAGTTAGAAGATAGCACGCTCACGAGATCATTTATGAAGAGCAGGAACAGGCGGGTTCCAAGTACCGAGCCTTGAGGCACGCCGCACTGAAGTTCGATGGATTCCGACAGGTTGTTTCTAAGCTTCACATTCAGTTGACGTTGCACGAGAAAGTCTCCTGTCCATCGAAGAACAGGATCGCCAATTGCAAATTTCTGTAGTTTGTGGAGGAGAAGGCGATGGTCTATACGGTCGAATGCCTTTGAAAAATCCAAGTAAGCCGCGTCGACTCCTACACCAGCGTACACAAATTCCGTCCAGCTTGCACTAGCAATCAACAGATTAGTAATACAGGAGCGATTTTGGCGAAATCCGTGCTGCTCCGGAACGAGAATTTGCTTGTTCTCAAGATACCCCAAGGCACCGGTGGTTGAACCTAAACAACATCTTAATGCCGGCTGGTCCAAGGATCCAGGTTTCACAACCGTACAGTAAGGCAGAATGTACCGCTGCATTGGACACTACCCTTCGGAGAGAGAGTGATGTCACGCCGGCGCCACAGGTGGCGTAAGTTAGCAAAAGCCCCTCGTACTTTGTTATACGGTTCGTGGTCCCATATTCAATCCTGCAGGCGCGGATACAATTTCTCAGGTGGTTGAATTTTTGAACGACTTCTAACTGATCCCCACCAAGGGTCACCGCAAGAGGCGGCTCAGGCCAATCTTAGAGGAACGCTTTGCGCTTCGATGGTGCGAAGCAAGGCCCGAAGTGACTGACAGTCAATGCTAATCCGTCCAGTGTAGCTTAGCACCTTTGTGAGCTGTCACAGAGGACAATATCATCAGTGTACGGTAAGTCAATAAGTTGTTCACTCTGGAATATTATGGTATACCGTGGGTCCTGAAACAAATCAGTGTGACTTGGATAGACATGGATAGAATGGGAATGGTCTCGCGTATGGTTGATGACCATGAGTAGGGCCAAGTGCTCTGTTCTGCGAATCGGAGCTGCTAGTCCTCCCACCCGATACGTTGTCAGCGGTGGTAAAATCCCTGTTGTTACTCAACAGCTTGATCTAGGTGTCGTCCACTTATCAGATTTTCATTTTGGCGACATTTGAAAATAGTGTGCTTATCGGGGGTTCCGTATGATGTGGTTTATCCGCCGCTGTTTCGGAATCCTAACGGCCAATTTGTATATGAAGCTATTATCGGTATTCGTCCGACGCCCTTTGAATGTTGTATCCAGGCTTGCCCACCATGTTTCATCCGAGAAACAATGGAGAGGATGTTACAAGTGAGTAATAGGTTAGCGCAGTTTCTACGGGGACAGACGTATCCTAAAAGTCTGCTTAGTTAGGAGATGTACTCCATACATTACAGAAGGATAAGAGGGGACTTGATTCTCAATTATCTTATTTTGACGGGTAAGATCGGCCCGGACTTATCAGGGTTATTTAGTTCCGTTAACTCACCTAATCTCCGCGGTCACCCATTGAAGTTGCATAAAACACTGTCTCATCGGATTAGGAGGTCAACACGTCTATCGCGCCGAATTATAGATCGCTGGAATTAGCTACCGGATCCTGTGGTTAGGGGATCTGCGGTGAAGGGTTTTGCGCGTCAGCTCGATGCTCTTGCGTGGAAACACCAAACCTTTTCTTTTTCCTAAATGACTCATCTACAGTCTTCAGTTTCTTTTTTAGTGGTTCAAATATCTTGATCTTCTACTTGTTTCGCTCTTTCTCTTCTTGTCTTATGTGTTTACTTTTTTGCTCTTTGGTATACGTAGAAATTCGTCACATCTAGACTTATTCAGACAGACGTCACACGCCCGGAAAAGCACTGTACACGCATTTAATCCTTTCGGGAATCGTCAGCAGTGCACATTCCATCGGACCATGGTAGGGCTCGAACCCGCAACTCGACTGTTGCCAGTCCGTGGTTGAGACCACTGAGTTACGGAGGACTGGAACGACCATCGTGGATAAGTTACTAGATATGATATAGCGCCGCTCACTATCCACTGACTTACACATGACTGTCGTGCAGAGCACAGGGTAGTCACCCTCACCAAGCGACGAGCTTACCAAACATAAGCCGCCAATTAACTTATAAGCAGTTTGGTCTGCGTATTCATTTCTTGTAACCCGACTGCGACTGCTAGGGCAGGATACGTGGGCATTAATTGGTAGGATAGGGTATGATGCGGTCTTTGTTTCAGGTCCATCTGTATTTCAAAGTCCAGCAACTCCTGATTCAACGACCCGCTGAAGAAGGAACACTCAATGGATGATCCTGTCATCCCAGTCCTTCTTGAACTTGAACGTCGCCCACTCAGATCGGCTGTTAAATTTATAAAGTCTACTGTAAACTCCCTTTTACATTCCACTAAAAACTTTACGCCAAAAATCGTAAACATTTTACGAGTTTTCCTAAGACTGCGTTAGCAGGGCGATTCTCTTTGCAGGGTTTTCAGTTGTCTTTCCACTCTCAAAATTTGAATGTACCGTGATTGAAAAGGTCCAATGACATGGCTCGAAGATTGTCTATGGACCTCGGAGACTCTCCTACTCTCCTACTCCCTTCGGCTCCAACTGATAAACGTTTTCTTTAGGTACTCACTTCTCCACCGTGGGATCTCATCTTCACCAGGCGCATATTAAGGGGGAACTTGCAGACGAACTACCACAGTTTTTCCAGCTCGATACAGGTGGTTCGACACGAAGTCACGAATTGAAGCTCTTGAAACGGAGAAGGCTCCATATTCACTCTACTGTCGTCCTGTCCACCCGGGTGATAATTATCACCGGATCCAGTCGTTTACACCGGGCATTCTCAACCTTTATTTAACTGTGGCCCTTTTTGAGCCTTTCCATTTCCCACGGCCCCCTACCTCGATCACCACCACTGACGAGAATAAATCATTTATTGATTTTATCCAAAAATATTGAAACTGTTAGAGGCAACTCAAAGGTTGTTCCTGAGAATGCTTTTGACAATACCGCAGTTGGGTAAAATGACTGAAGAAATAATCTTGACAAAAGTCAATACAGAAGGAAAACAAATAGAGCTAAGAAAAGGACAATGCTTGGTGAACACCTTTTCATTTAAGGAAAAACACACCAAACGCTGTCAACAGGTAAAGTGAAGGGCAGAAAAAACAAACAAGAAAGAATAAGCCGGAGAGTCCAAGAAACCTAGATGGGAGAGTCAGCAATGATAATAACCACATACATCGGCTATTGCTCATCATCGCACCGAATGCGTGTTGACAAGGCATTTGGTTATCATGGAAATTATGAGAAGTATGCTTACATACACATGATGTTATATGTATTCACTACAGAAATTAGATGTCCACAAGCATGATGTAACTTAGCAGAACTGCTCTCCAATTTGATGACTTCAGATGAACTGAATATAAAGAAAGCATTATAACGCTTTCTAGTGGTTTCGACTCTTAATCGGAAAGAAAGAACGTACTTCAAAGTTAGCACCCTACTTGCGCAAAGTATCCACTGGAATTCGGAACGCTGTCAGCTGATGTGACCAGTCGCAGGACGTGCACGCGAGGTGACACAGGAGACGAAAAACTCGTAACCTATCCCTACTGCACGGAGACCCAACGAGAAAGTAAGACTGACCACCACATACGTTGTCACCTACTGGTAGTGTCCTGTAGAAACAGTGTCAGCGTGACTTGGTGCGGTAACTGCTGCCGTGTACAGAGGAGAGTTCAATGATCTCACTATGCACAGGCATCGAATTTCGGAGAACGGCTCCGTTGTTACTTGCACAGTCTGAGTCGCCTTATGGTGGTTGTATGTCTGGGGTGACGCCGGCAAACCATACGCAAGTTTCGCGGAGCCACGTCACCTCCGCAACAGGGTCTGCTCTGTCTGGCTCTCACACCTTCGTAAACAACTACTTGTGCAAGCGTAATTCATTTCACTGCCGGCAGTAACCAGGGGAGATTAGTGCGCGAAAGTACAAAAATTCTTTTTAAATGCATTCCGTTATTTGTGTTGTCACCTCCCACTTTTCACAGCATGGCACCCCTATAGCCCCCCTAAAAGTTTTCTCATCCCAAGGCCCAAGGAAATTTTCTATGGCCTCCAGGGTGGCCATATGGATCCCGTTGAGAATAGCTGGTTTAAACCTTCTTCCGGAGAACGCTTTCAGTGCTCACTCTAGTGGCGTAACAACTACCGTTGCCGCCCGGAGCGGACATAAAATTGCCGACTCCTGGTGGTTGCAAATTCGTAAACCCACACGATTACAGACAGCTTTTAAATACTTCGTTTCATACAACAACCAACAAAGATGTAATTTTAGAGTGCTGACATAAATTCAGGCATTTTTATTACTACAGTACTCGTGAACAAAATTTACAGATACACTCTGGCGCATTACTTGAGATCGTAGTATTGATAACACCACCCATCGTCAAGTTCACTCTCCGTGTTGAGAAATGCCAATCTGTGAACCTTGTCTGGTTCATGATGATTGAAGGTAGTTCGTTATAGCCTTGCGTTTTGAGAATGCGCTCTCACAGCTGTCAAATGCTAGCAGATCGGGTGGGAAATATGCGCGGCAGATTCCCCAAGCTGATATTTCTGTATGAGGCTCGAAAGCCCAGTAGATCCATTAAATTTGTCGGTACCTGCACAGTGGTCAACATACAGAGGTCTGCATGGCGAAGGTTTAAGCAAGGAAATAACTGGTCAACTTAGAGAAGTGGTCAGGTTTTACTGTATTTGCATAAGATATGGACGCATGCGCTGGTGGGATTTCTGCAATAACTTCCGAACACAAAGCCGATTGCGAATTTTTACTGTAATTGTGCCGGGCATCGATTGCTTGGTAACGGCATCGCATTCAGGTATAGTGCGTCCCGATCTACCAATTGACATGCCCCCGTATCTGGCCAGCGAGTGACCCAACTCGGACAGGTGGCGTAATTCCATCCTGGACTGTCACTACTTATGTAACAAGTTCATCGTCTCTGATGATACTCTGGTACGTGGCCAACTTTTCTTCAAGTTTATCGCGAAGTGAAATAAACATGTCTGGAACGATAACTGAAAATAGTTATCCACCCTCGAAATAACAAACTTCAGACCGCCCTGCATATCAGGCCTCTACACAGTTACTCCAAATATGGTGCTACAGTGTAAGTATTACACTATAATAACATCTTTGCTTCCATGCACAATACAGGCGCCTCTGCCTGCGACATTGTCAGTCCTTATCACAACAGTATCTGGATATCGAAGAGGTCAGCGAACAATTTGAAGCGAGGCGAAGCATCCTGGTGGGATCGAGTTCATTGTGCCTAGGTAGACCAGTAAACGTGCAGTAAAGCGAAGTCTACGCTCTAATGAAAAAGTCCAGTGGTCTGAGCTAGCGCAGCAAATGGAGGACGCAACCGTGGCGGCTGAGTATTATAGTCACTTCCAGCTGATTTACTACAATGATTCCATGAGTTTAAGTGTCAGTCAAGCAACCAAAAACAGCACCAGTGCGCTACTTCACAATAAGCACAGTTATCTGGTTGGTTGGGTAGAGCCCTGTCGACAGCATTCAGTTGGCCAGTTGATCCTGGACCGCAGCATGATCACTAGGAGTAGGCTGAACTGTGGCAGTTTACTTTGGGCTCCGTGGAACCACAACCCCAGTAGTTTACCCGTTGCCAGTCCCGATTATCTTGAGCACACAGTATTTTTAAGGGATGATGGGGTGCGCCGCGAAGCATTAACTCGTTTGTTCCAACAAACCTTGGGAGAAGAGGTCAGTCTACCCGACAGGCGAAGCGATCAGTGGGGATGGGGACAGAGAGCACTTGAGCATCTTGTGGCAACCACGGGATAGCGGCTCAAGGGCTATACGCGTAAAAGTACCGGCTTCCATTTTCCTTTGTTGTATTACTTCAGTATAGGGGATACCGGATGAGGGAACGACAAGTTTGTTTTGTCTGGGATGGAGCCATATACACAATTCATTCACTTTATGACATACCAGATCTGCGTCAACCCTGGTGCCGGCTGCTTACAGTTGTGTTCAACTGAGTTGAACCCTGTAGCTTTTACTGCTTATTTGCCCGGAGAGTTATTCCCACGAACTATGTGAAAATTCTGTGTGCGCTGTATTTCAATAGCACAGGTAGTGTCGTTAGCCACTTTTTGACAACAAATGGTTCTGACCGGGGAAGTGGTACTTCTTCATTTTGTCCAGCTCTTTACGGAATTTCATAATGCGGGGTGTCCGCTTCCGGCACTTCTCTATGTGAGCGTCAGCTGGTCGAATATTGATTGTTCTGGGCTATGAGGACGATGGTAGCTGATTGACATTGGTGAGTTGGTTCAGTTAATTCCGAATGGATCCTCCGGAATGGTCCCATCAGGCGCACGCGCTTCCCACCAGCTAAGTGCAAAATGCTGTTGCGGGACCACCGATTACTTGATGATCCACAGGATTTTGACAAGGAAGAACCGCTGTTATTGGTTTAAATGGTCCAACAGTCATTGGGACAACAGTGTCTGGCACTTGACCGATGACGTTAGCTCACTATGTGAAATCTAGAATCGCCTAGTTGAACATGCGACGTCTGTAGCAGCAGAAGAATATTTCCGTCGGTATGAAATGCCTTTTATACAGTACCGTGCTGAGACCGTTCCTCTGCTTTGGAAGCGACGCCTGTTCACGTAGTTTGCGCAATTGAGACATTTCCAGATATTGCGCCATGGTTAGCTGCTGAACATTTTGGTGTCTGGTGAAACCAGCTTGCCCACAACGATGGGGCAGGCAGGCGAGTACTAGGTAGATGTTGTCAGGTTCGTGCTTCAACATAAAAATGATAACTGGTTAAGTTGCTATGGCTTGGTTACCTGGTGCGCATACCCTGCCACAGCGTACCGGGGGACATTAATTTGCTTGGCGGGGATGGTTCTACGCTTCCAGGGGCGTGGCAGAAATGATTTGCTCGCAAGAATAATGACGGCTAGGATGGGTGAAGTTATTCCTTCTTGGTTTTCGTGGTAGAGTCCACGCGGCCCTTAACCATCGTAGTCTCTTGGTCGGATTAGCTGTTTAAAGTGCATCTGGTGTAAAAGTATCCGTGACGTAAGGTTGATTATGGTGCGTGATGTTGAAGGCTGCAAGGAAACAGTCTCACTGTCGCTGCTTTAGCACGGCATGATGGCTATTTATGTGTCTACAACGCACAGACGTCTGATCAGGGGATATTTGCCCGAAACGTCCAGATTTTGCACAAACTCAGCTGCCACATTATTAATTACCCTGCGCTAGTCATCATGTGTTGGAGGATCAATAAAATGCAGGTACGCTTGCGTGTATGTTCATAACTGTGTACTTCGTTTTGTTATGGTAATACAATGACGCTTGTTTTGACGTATCCCTTTGGCAGCTTCCTTTGCTTTTCAGAGTCCGTTTTTGGGTGCAGGTCCCAGCTCCACCCCGACAATAACATTGTCAATTTCCGTTTCTTATGTGCATCTGATCGGGTGTCTATCCTTATTGGCTTTGCCAGTCCGCATGCTTTCAGCAATCTGGTTGGCTTTTACATTTACACGTCATGCTATATAACGATGCCGTTTCCTTATTGTAAGCGTTAAAAACGCTTGGGAAGTAAAGCTACATGTGTCCCGCCGGGAAATCAACAAGAACCAAAACCGGAACCGAGATAACGGTGCTATTGAACAAAGTAATCATAGAAAAACAGGCAATACCTTAACGATTCCCAAACTCAAATGCATCCAAAGGTCCTTCAATGCAAAAGCAATCTCTGGGTCAAATCACCCAGGTCGATCCATGAACCAGCATACAGTCGAAAATGATCTAGCACAGAGGATCGAGAAACATGTAAAGATGTACAGATGTACAGGATCCGACCAATGGCGCCGACCAATGCGGCTCTAATCAGATCAATACAAGATTGCCTCGTGTCAGGACACAACATAAGAATGGGCGTACGAGCGATTGGGTGATGTCAAGATCAGTGGAAGTGAAACATGAATGAATGGGTGAGGGTGCATGGAGAGACGGTAGAAGGACATACAGGGCAGAACGCAGTTTAAACATGGGGGGATGCTGTTGACAGGAGGGAGACGGAATTCGGATATAAAGGTAACAGCGGTAGTGAAACGCCAAACGACAATGTTGTTAAGGTACAGAGTTCATGCAGGGGTTCGGTAGACAATGTTTGGGCAGACAGGAATCCCCGATTACACTTAACAAAACAACCCCGAATTTTGTTCCTGCTCTTTCGCGTTCTCCATACTGCTAGTGGGTGGAAACGATCGCGGGGCTCCTCAGAACATTATAGTCGCACGTTAGCACATCGTCCGTCTAAACTACTGATGTACTGTGTTGGCAGTAGTTATGATTGGCATCAACCTCTTTACCACTGCAATAATGGATTGCTTAGCCTCTTGCAAAATGGGGAATTCATTGAATCAGCATTCTACGCAAAAGCGCAATGCAGGGTAAGGGGTTATACTAGAGAAGAAAAATCGAGGAAGTATGGGCATAGCCATTCTTCTCAATGCCAATACTTGACCACTTTGTGAAAAATAAATCCTCAGAATTTTACTTACTTTTAGTAAATGTTCTCCAATAGACATCGTTCTACCACAGAAAACCGGGCTTCACGTCGACGCTGAAGTTGCAGTCGTGGAACCCGGTAAAGCTAGTCCTTATCGGTTTGACCGCCTAAGTATTTACAGGAACCGCGGATTTGGCCTTATCACTTACATAAACTCCTCATGGTGTATGACAAATGTTGTGTCAGCCCAGTGACTACTTCAACCACTAACAGCACTGAAAACACGAACGAAGAGGTGCAGAAACCAAAATTCTTTTCTCAGGAAAACGACGAGTGCAGCGTCAAAAACTAAACGGACAAAACCAATAAGAACGAAGCAACTAAAGAACTACTCTGACGCAAAGAAAGAAACTAAAAAAGTGCTAGTGTCAATTTTGCCAAGAAAAACGAAGTAAAAACCCAATGGTGCTAACGTACAAACACATTAAAACAGTTGCCATTGAGCGTGCGCAAAAGATGAGTCCGAAGCTATGTACGCTTACGTAAGTATAAACTTCCATAACATCGAAAAAAGCATCTTTCGTCACAACTCACAAAGTAGCAACTGTAAGAACATGAACCAAACTGTGAGCTTGTCCAGTGGGGTTTGTAATCTGGCCGATGACTCCATGTTTGGATGATGAACATCCAGGACTATATCATATGCATACTTCAGCAAACTGGTTTCTACTGGGATGGAGGTTGATTTTCCACAAATGGAAACTAAAATGGGACAGAATTACTTCATGAAAAGCGCCAGAACTCGTGTTGAGCTGTGAAGAGCTTTACCCAAAAGTAGACCCGGCAAACTGGGTGCGCCTGGTAAAATAAACCATTAGCAGACGAACAAAATATGGCTGAACTCCAGAGCGGAGTAGATGGAATATGAGAACTTCACGTTTAAGGCAACCGAAAACATTTTTATAGTCCGGGAAGTAGATATGCGTGGATTTATTTTATTACTACGGGACGGAGGCATAGATTGTATGAGTTAACCTACTGTAGCTAAGGTGGACTTTCAGCTGCGATATGCGACCTGAGAGGGATCCTCTAAATGTGTCTGGGCTAACCATCTTCAGAGAATAGGTCCTTCAAAATCTTCAAAGTAATCAACATGCAAGCGATTGGTTCCACTTACTGGCTACCGGTGTAAGGTCTTGTTGCCGGCCTGTAGCCTTAAATATCACAAGCCCGTCTTTTAATCCCAGTGCGCGGGTTCGAGCTTGCATAGGGACCGGAGGACCCTCGCAGTGTCTTAAGCCCACGCTAGACTGGTGATGATTGCGTGGTGGTGAAGCGTCGGTACTGCGTACCGTCCTACTGCTGATGTCTGTGCCAGTTGTTAAGATTATCGCGTTGAATTTAGGTACCACATGGCATGACTAGTTGACACCATGATATTTCGAACAGTCTCGAAAGAATTGAGTTCACTGTTTGCAATTGGACACAAGATGCATTCGCGCGAAGCATCCTTTTGTATCACAAATCTGTCAATTTAGCAAATTGTATTTTCAAATATCAATCAGGAATTTTCTCCCTCCCATAATTTTGTGAGTGAACGAGTATTTCATGGTTTAAACTAACCAAAAGTATTTAGAATAGAGAGCTGTGTACAATGAAGTATGCTGTGCATGAATGGAATGTGCAAATGTGGTTCTACAGCTATCCAGTTATGCCACCTATAAAACGTTAGGCATCGTAGTTAGATTTCTATATAACGAAGAAGGTTTAATACATATAGTGTTTTAGCCTGTTTTATTGTTATCTAGCGTTCCCTTTTCATCAGGTTATCAAGTATACGTGTATTATCACTATGCTACATTTTTATATGAAAGCATGTCGTAATGTTGCAAAAATACACTTGTTAAAGTAGCCTACTAGTGAAGTGAAGATGAGCACAATGTGTGCAATGCATGCTTTTTCTAACATATGCTTATGTTTTTAATATACTCGAATGAGTATTGCAAGGCATGCTTAAGCAGTTTCTGATCACCGAAACATTGGCAAGACGTACTGCACCCTTCATGTTCTTTGCGTTATTTACGTTCGTCACAGCGTCTACGTCAATTTTGCGTTCCTCTGTTTCCTTGCTTGCTCCGATGACGTTCTGGTTGCACTGTTGACCATTTGGATGTCTTTCTTCACAGCGTACTCTTCAGCATGCACACCTGCCCCCACATATCCAACGCTATGAGAAAATCCAGGTGTACTGTGGAACCATTGTTGAGATGTTGGGTTCACAGATCCAGATCAGTGTCGACAGACATCTCACCCTCATTTTACATAGACTCCCCGCTACATAGAATGGAAGCCTTCATTAAAGTTCCGGGTTTTTCCAGCCAGACATCTTGTTACTAGCTGGGGCTCTCCAAGTCGGGTGTAGATGGGGACAATGGCCCGGAGAGGTTTTGAATGAGACCGTGGAGCAGAGGGTGGCGATTCATTCCGGGTGGCATGTGACAGGAGGCGGCATTTTTATTACCGATGAGTGTACAATAGCAAGAGTAACTTGGTCAAAATTACCAATCAAACTGAGACTGATGATGTAATTGGTACTGCAAACGTTGATGCCCGAGCAGCAAAAAGCGACATTAACAGCACAGATGCAGCGGTAAATTTTTGTGGCGCTGATTCAGGAGATGCGAGGGTTATTGAAGGACTGAAAGTGCAACCAGATTTTGGCACGATGATAAGCACATCAACCGACTTTATGCATGTCTGTCAGTTGCCTGTTTGGGTCGGCCATGAAAAGCTCGCTGCCATAGTCCGATTCGGATCCAATGTTGTGCGCCACGTCGAGCATGAATTCAATAAGTTGTTCTACCTGGAACGATTACAAAAGCTGGGGCGCAGAGGCTAACAACGAATTGGTTTTATCGAGATTTGCGAAACGGTGAACAAAGATTCCGGGCACGGATAGTTTACTCTCCTTCAAACGAGGCTCTGTTTTGTTTCGGCTGCAGGACCTGTTCAACGGGATAGTCTATATTTTTCGACTGATGAGGGTTTCAGAAAATGGTGGTAACTAAACACGTGAACACGAAGCTAGTATATCGCTTGCTCAGTCACCCCTCAACCTGAGGGAGCTATTGATCCAGCTAGTTGAAGGAAAGGCTATTGGTAAAATATGTAGCTAGCAGTTGTAGAAAAGAAGAGGCGTGAAATTCAAGCTAGATTGCTTGATATCGTCAGGTTTATCGGCAAACAAAACTTGTTACTTTGTCGTTGCCGAGAAGATATCCAGGGTGAGAATGCAGGCCAGGAAAGTAAAGGGAATTCCTCCGAATTTATACCTTCGTTGACCAAGTATACTCCTGTTCTTCGCGAGCTTTTGGTGACAGTTCCGCCGGGAAGGAAAATCAGCACTTTTTGTTTGTCGCCACACGTTAAAAATGAAGTAGTGGGAATTTTCAAAGTTGCATTTAGGGAGCACGCTGGTTGGGTGGGTTGCGACTCACAACCTCCATTGAGATCTCAGTGAGCATTTTGGTAACGTGTGTGAGAAAACATATAGTAGGTCTGATCATGGAAAACAAGTATGTTTGCTTATTTTCTGATAGCACTCCCAATGTGTCTCACAAAAATCAACTGAGTGAAAACGTAGTGAGGCAAGTGGAGTCGATTCTCAGCTTCATTGCGACCACCAACAGAAGTGTAGAGAAAATTGCGGAATGGGTTCTGGGGGAACCTGAGAAGGATTGAATTCTGACTGATGACTGCCGGGGCCAGGCTTTTAACAATGCTGCTGTTACGGGGCTACCAATCTGATTTGCAGAGGCATCTGCGAAATCAACCCAAAGCTAACCTTGTGCCATACGCAAACTACTTACTGAATCTGGCTTGTATTCATGCAGCTTCTGCGACCGTTCATTCTGTTACGATGGACCGGATATTCTCATTCTTTGTTCTTCGAAACACAGATGGAATATCCTAATTCAAGCCATTGGTCTAAGTATCAGGTAGCTGTAAAATCTAGATGTAGTAGTCGAACAGGCGCTTTAAATGTTGTGGTGAAGAAATACGCGGAACTCATAACTTCTCTGAAACATTTCACAGATAAAGAAGATGTAGCCATAAGATCAGGTGCATCTTTAGTTCTTAACTCGGTATTGTCGCTTTCGTTTATTTTGTTTCTGCGCCTTTGGTGATCTGCTGTCATAGAAATCAAGGACGCATACATATGTAGAAACAAAGGGCTGGATCTGCAGCAAAGCTGCGTTAGGCTTATAATGTTAAGAGTTTACGTACTTCAGAAAAGAGTGAAAATGCTGGACATTGCAATGAATGAATCCAGAAAACAATACACTGGATTGGAGATAAGCATGAAGCGTTAAAATCAGCCAAAAGAAAAGAATGGACGGAGAAGAAATGTTTGACATATCGATGTGCTTTGATATGGAGTTAAAACGGAAAACGCTGTATGTCATAGACAGTTGTACTGATGAAATGCCATAGCTTTTAGCAAATTCTAGACCTCGCAAACAAATGCGCTTCTCCAACGCCGTCAAATCTGCTTGATGATAACTATGCTTGTCTGCATAGCGGTTTGGAAAGATAGAGAAAATAGGAATTCCTTGCCGAAAGAAGAAGACAGCAGTATTCTGTGAAAGCTTCAGGAACGACAAAACTAAGGAACATTCTGAAATTTTGCGCTTCACACATAAATATCATCTTGGAGAATTTGCTGCACATCTTTCTTCCCCGAACTATTGCCAGCTGTGACAGCGAGTTTACAAAACGCAAAATTATGACCAAATAGCTTCAATCATCAATGAGCTAGATAAGGCTCCCGAATTGGCAGATCACCCCATTTTTGTTATACAAAACGAAATATTGAATGGCAACCCGTGACCTTGAGTTGCGTGGCGTGCTTTTCGCACAAATCTCGCTCTGTCACTCTTTGTCGATTTACGGAGAGAATTTTGTCTCACCGTCAAGCTCTTATACTCATTCGATTAAGCTGAACAAATGCTATCCAGAACTACCAATCGATTGGATCTATGATCAGCGGTTCCTTATTCCTGGTCCTTTTACTATTTTAGCACATTCCCTGACTGTGCACAGCTGTCAAACTTGATCCTCTCGGAGTCCTACAAGGCTACTTCTCGTCTCATCTGCTAGACCAGACTGAGGTCTCTTCAAAAAGCCTACATTCTTGTAAATCCGTTGCTCTACAAGGCAGGTATTGGAGAAAAGCATCACTTCTCCTAGGTATACTGTGGCACTGCCTGCAACCAGTCTTGGACTTCCTTCGACATCCACCCTAATCTCGCGCAAGTCTGTGCGTGAAATCTCTACCCACCCAGTGACCCATCGTGCCGTCCACATCGGACTGGTGGCTGGACCCAACATGTAACCCGAGAAACGATCATCTGTCTAACACCTGACTACCAAACACTGTGGAACGTGAGCCGGTACGTTCTTACTGTTCCGCGTTTCAATCCCAGACGCACCTAGCCATCTCATACTACTCTAATCCGTAGCCATTCTAGATTATTTAGAACCCAACAAGCTATACACTTATTGCAAATGACTGCTAACTGACTAAAGAGGAATGCCCGCTCGACTAGAAAAAAAGAAAACAAAGCTAGAAGCTGTAGCCGAACCCGTTGTTAATACGTCCAAGCTCTTGCCTTATAGACTCAAACACATTAACCTCCTAGAGGAAGAAATCAATTCACTTAAAAACAAACAGTGAATTTAGCACTAAGTACTACTAAATTTTATCACTCTGTGAACTAATCAAAGACTCAGATAAGGTTAATTTGGATAGACTATATGTGGCCGGTTCATTCGTATCACTTATCACCTCTGAAACCCAGGAGCGCGTGCATAGATCAAAAAATGTGATTATATTCAATATAAACAATAGACTGAGTATGGAAACAATTAAAACCGCCCTCTTCACCGCCTGCAATATGGATCGGTTTAACTGTAATTGTAAAGGACTTCGGAAAAATGCAAAAATGAAGTCGTGTCCGGTTTTATTGTATTTCTCCGCTGAATCAACTGCTACTACTTTTCTGTGATTCAAAAGGCTGCTTACTGCAAGAACCGAATTCCAAAGCGCTATAGTTAGGAAAGAACAAACACCGTTAAAAAGAGGCCTAGCTCTTAAAGTACAGCCTACAAGTGTGTTAACTCACTACCCACCAAGTCACCGAATGGACAGTGAAGTAGTCCGTGAGAGAACATATTAGTATCCTTGAGAGATACTCCACCTACAACAACCTTTACCCCTGCGGCTCATACACTGAACACCACTACACCTATTAAATCGAGGAATAAAATGAAACAACCCCAGGAACTAAATCTCACCGAGATAACAATCGAAACCAATCTTTTCTCGGCTGCTCCATCTATGAGTTACGTGCACGTAAAAGACGCTGCGTGTACTACACCTGTATTCCTTACAGTGCGGAACCATAAAGCGAAATTCTCATTTAAACCTGTGCGAAACAATGTAACATCCTACAGTTAATTTAACTATAAATGCACCACCCCCAATCAAAGAAAACACTATAAATCATGGAATGGCTCTCCATTAACACGATATGATAATATCCAACGCACGTCTCTGCCACAATATATACCAGAGGGTCCAGAGCGGTATGACTCGCTAAAGCATTCCCGAAGTGAACGATTTCATGAGTCAAATAGTGACACAAACCTGGCTATAAGATCACTGGTAGAAACTCAGCTGAACAACCTCACATCCCACAGCTCTCTCCGAACCCAAATTGGAAGCACATTAACACAAGTGGAATGGCAGCCAGCGACTGAAATTCGGAAATTCCTAGGGTATTGCCTAATCCGTATAATAGCATCCCTCAGCTGCTCCCACAACAACTAGTCTATGCCCCGCCGCCATTCCCTATCATGGAAATCGCTCAAAATTCTTTTTTAGGACACCATATCCTCCAACATTACCCCCAATCACTGGGATTTCCAACACTAGGCCCCATGAATTAATAGATGATCCCTGTACTAGAACATCTTCGTTGGGGTCAATACAACCTAGAGATCTCCAAATCATGAATGCTCCATTGTGGAACACCATCAATAACAATGCTAGCAAACAGTCCCTCTTAACCCTCACTGCAGCAAATAATTCCGTATATTCTCTTGATTCCGCTACTATAAACATTCGTCCCCTACTACCTAAATTGTATCTTCTTACAACTTTATTCCGTTTAAAAACTGAACATTTTGATTTCGCCACTGAAATATGGTACAATTCAGACATAAGTGACTCTCAGCTTCAAGTTATTGGCTGCCACCTGTTCCGAAAAGAACGTCTGAGCAAACGAAGAGGAGGATGCACTATCTACATTCGAAATGATATCACAGTGATGCGTTGAACTTCTGACCCTCAGTGACTTAGAAGATTCGTTGTGGCTAGTAATCCCTCCCAGTGACTTACTACTGGGTTGCATCTATAGATCTAGCATTAACAATCACCATACTGAACAACTAGTTGATGCTATCAACGCTTCCTCAAATATTCCTTACAAGCATAAGTTTGTATCTAGAGATTTCAAATTACCGCATATTGACTGGACGACGCCCATACCTAAGATGTTAGGAAACCTCATGGGAATAATCCACAGCATTCAGATCAATGGTTGGACTTAACGCATTAATCAATCTACAAGAAGAGCCAACACATTAGATCTAATACTTGTCATGGGCATTCCGTCAGTGCTCATCACAATTGACAACCCACTAATGCGCTTCGAGCACAATACTGTTCTATGCATCATGAATAGTAAAACAGCAAACAAACTACGAGTGGCTGTCAAGCCTATTCGTTGCATCCATCTCAGTGCCCGGATCATATCTGACAATCTCCTCAGTACTCTGAGTTGGGACAAAGTCTTCTTAACACAGGAGCAAACCTTAGCCACGGACGAATTAATAAGCAATCTTAACACCTGCACCGACCTATTAGCACTCATACCGTTGGACAACCATTACAACTATGGTCGTCAACGCAAGCCATGCTTCAAAATTACCACAAAATTGAAGAAAAGTAGCTCCCAATATCGCAAAAACAATAACTTCGCATTACTGAAAATTCATGAGACTCTACTGAAACTAAAACATCAGGCACTGCAAACGGAAATCACCGAAGCAAACAAAGCGCTATAAACTCCACCAGATTTAAAAAACCTTGGTGAAAGTTCTCTCGTTGGTATACACTACGAAGAAGAACAAAACGATACCACAACCACCAGTACGACTTAGGCAAGTGCATATCCTATTGGTCAAATGGCAAGCAGACCCACTAACCGTTATGATTAAGTCTGTAGCCGCGTTAGCATTAGATCAAGTCTCGAGTTGCATTAGAATGCTTGGTTGCCAGTACCCACGATAAGTGACTGCACCATAAATCAGCTTCATTTTCCAAGGAATTGCACTGGTGGTTATATCGCCGAAATAGTTACCCTCGCATATCCGCACCACTTTGCTTTTAGGAGGATCCCAGCATCCAACTCGATGCTTTACCGCAAACTTGTTGTGCATCGCATATACGCTTTCAAGTTGCCTTGTATAAACTCACGAAAGTTGAAATGGTCAGCCACACCCAGGTCTCATTTACCTCAACACCAGTCGTCATCACGACGAAGGTCGATTTGGAGTTGACAAGTGGATGGCGAACACCGCGCTCACTGCACTCATCCCTGGTGTCCAAACAACTACTTCCCAAAATGCTTTTATGTCAATAGAAGTGTTCACAAATAGATTAGTTACTGGGTGCATACTGGTAATAGCATTCGCTCAGTTGCTCGTGGTGGACCATTTTCCATCTGATCTCGGAGAGGATAGAGAGACAACATTATCCTAACTTCACGCCTCAACTAGTTTGGGATCATGCACGACCTGAGAATCATGTTCAACATTGGCCCCACCTAGACTCACACTGAGCTGCTCGGCCTCGCCCCAGCGTCACACTGCTAGCGAAGTCTACTTCGTCAATAACAATTGCTGGTCACCGTGAGAAACTTCCGGGGCGTACAAATGCTATGTGTGCAAAATACCGTGGCCACTGGACGGCTGTCGCAAAAGGATGATTAATCAGCAATTCAAGGAGCACACGCCAGTCGCACACATATTCACAGGTGCTCGTCATTAAACGGATGTCTACCTCTTGGCATGTGTGCTCAGGTGCGCATTTGTGATCATCAGGCTGTCCTTCGTGTAAGTAGATGGGTAATTTGTTTTCGACTCAAGCACTCAATGACCTCTGGGTGACGAAGCGCCATGCCCCGACAGACGTGTACCCCAAGTAGAACGAGGTCGCTCCAGAATTAGGGTTATCGAGTGTTGGAGTGCACTCGACCCGCTGCTAAGCGGGTACCCAGTTGAATCTGATTTTGTGGCTGTTCCGGATGGAAACCCAGTTGTGCCATCCTTATGCTTGATAGATAAGTGACTCGCAGATCTCCATACCTTTGTTCTGCGTGTGTGAGTGGGACTTCCGACGGAGTGTTACTCTGGCGCTCCAGTCACTGCTTGTGTGCGTTTGTGTGTGTGAGCTTGAATCTGGTGCCACGTCGGAGGAAACGGAGTCAGCTTATGGTAAAGACAGTTGGTGATACCGGCGTCATAAGGTCAAACTGTCAGTCTCCTCCGAACTACAACCGGTTACTCGTGCCAAGGTGACGCTTGTCAAGAAGCACGGATATGTGCAGCGATCCCTCCGTGGTGATCATATGCCAATAGAAAACGTGTACTTCCGAAAGCAAAGTGGTTAGTAGTCGTCAAGTCACAGGTAGGTAGGGTTGAACAAGTTTGGATGTATGACCATGATCCGTCAGTGGTCTGTTGTCATACGATGGGTCATTAATGCATGCTGCCTACAGTGTTTTTCGTAGCAATATGTAGAACTTATACCATGGTGAAAGCTGTTGTTTGCACAGGCCTCATTGCAGAACTGTCATCTAACCAAACCTTAGAGTTGGCTCATTCCGTGGTAGCTGGATGTTTGTGACTTGCGGTGCGACATCACTGATCGTTGCCTCGGCGTGCCAATTTAAGTCGCAATACTCAACCGCAACTGCGGATTGGACGCTGAATCCGTAATCTATCTATGATGTACGGCGCCACATGCGAACCTCCACTGAATCTGTGATAACATTGTAACTGGTTAAGGGTTAGTAACGCGTGGAATGTGAGTCAAATGGTACAGGCAATCATTCGAAATGCCCCGAATCACAGTGGCTGTTGCGCGATCGAAACCCAGAGCTTGTGACTTCGTTGATTATGGCAGTGGAGCTAGTGGCATCGCTCGTAGGTGAACAATTTTCATGTACCGCACAACACTTTTGTGGACCATATCCTTCATCAGTCAATTGAATGCATAGTACTTTCAAATTCCTCCTCCTCCATAGATCTATCAAGATGGTCCTTATCGCTTTCAAGTCGCATGCAACGGGCGCAAACACTTCTAAAATATACGTGCTGTTTGTTGAGTGGCCAATCTCAAATAGGCAATATAACAGATTAGCACACAGAGTGATATGATATTGGCTGATTTGGGTTTATTTACGCAACGGACCGCAGCATTTATGGACGTTCGTGCCCGTTGGATGCAACTTGAAAGCTCGCGGTTGTATGCTGGTGGGCATCATTGCAGTATCTTCTGTTTGAGTTGAATAAGGTTCAGTAGGGACGGTTATCGGCCAAAGGAGTGTAATGGCGGTCCCGTATCCTTCATTAGCTTCACTCGATCTACACACGCGGACACATGCACGCATAGCTCTCACTTTCAGTCGTTGGCTCACTCAATGGCTCAATGGCTCGTGTATATCATAGTTCGAAATATTTGTGTGGGTTTGTGTATGTGTGATTTAGTCCCACATGTATTGAACAGTCGATGAGAAAACCATGTGTGCCACATAGCAGTTACTGAAACTTGGCTCTCAAACGACATACTTGATCCAGAGATTGAACTCAGTGAGATGTCACTCATACAAAATGATCGTCCATCTCGTGGGGGCGGTGTTGCTCTCTACTATCGATATTATTTGAAATGTGTGGCTCTTACCGAAAGTTCCCTTGTTATTCTCGACGCACTATTTTGCCGACTGCACCTAGCAGGTCGAGATGTTGGTTCACAGAAGACGAGTGATGCTTGCCTCTTAGCAGTTATTTATAGACCTCCGAACTCATCAGCAGACAGCGATAACATTCTGTTAAACGCCTTCCGCTATGCTGTTTCATAAAGTACTCTCACTATCTTATACTGGGTGACTTTAATGTTCCTTCAATAGCATCAATGTCCCCTAATGGGGCCTCATTTAAATCGAAACTCCTCTAATTCATGGGTATGGCAGTTTGGTATAACCATGAGCATCGACCAACCAGACATCGCGGTTCAAACAAGCCATCACTCCTGGACTTAATCCTGACTAATGAAGAGTTGATATTTGAGTCAGTAGCATACGATCCTCCACTGGGCCGTAGCGACCATTCAGTCATAACATTTGGTTATGTATGTTATGCCAGTATTGTTGCTAAAGGAAGAGAGACTCAACGCACTATTACAGACTATTATAAGCTGCGCAGCTTAGCAGCAACCGTTGACTGGGGCCTACAGACGCACAGCTCAGCGAGTGACGCGTGAAATGAGTTGAAAGACAAAATTAACTGGGTCATACAATCAGCATCGAAGATTGTACCATTACGAGTGTCGCGCCGGACCAATACGTGGATCCGGAACAGAACACGTAAATGGATCAACAGAAGAGATGAAATCTGGAGGCAACATTTGCTAAGCCCATGTAATATCACCTGGCAGGATTACAGTCATCAGAAACTACTGCACGACACTCATTAGAGTCGATAAGTACGAATGGCAGGAGAATATGGTGCTGAAATTTACGAGTAACACCAAACTGCTATACAGATTTGTGAATGGCAAAAGAAAGGTTAAGCCCAGAATACCACCACTCAGGACGGCCACTGGCCTAACAACTACTGCTGTGGATGCCGCGAACGCTCTACTCTTGCAGTTTGGCTCGGTAGCTGCAAATGTCATGGAACCTTCGCCCTATCAACTCCCAACCAATGTCGTTGGCTTATCCAGCGTCACCTTTACTCCAGCAGCTGTTGCAAGCAAACTACAGTCTCTCCGGGAGTACAGTGCCCCTGGAATCGACATGATCTGTCCAAAAGTACTAAAAACCCTTGCCTCCACCATAGCAGCACCACTTGCAACCTTTTTCCAGGGTCTGCTTAACTCCCATACACTCCCATCTGAGTTGAAAAATGGAATTATCACTCCAATATATAAAGGAGGTAAGCGCTCGGATCCTGCTAACTACCGACCTATTACTCTCCTTCCTGTTTTATCAAAAGTGATGGAATCGGTAATCGCAGATGGACTGACGCGATACTTTGAAAGTCAACAGATAATTTCTAATGCCCAACACGGTTTCCGACGCAGACGATCTTGTCTCACCAATTTGCTAAATACTCGGGACTTATGGACCAGGGCGGCTGATGAAGGAGTGCCCATAGATGTGATATACCTGGATTTTTCTAAAGCGTTCGACAGCGTCAATCACTTCTTTCTCCTCCAGAAGCTTGCTGCCTACGTTATCAACGGTTCCCTTCTCACCTGGTTGGAAGACTACTTACACGACAGAGCAATCAAGGTAAGAATAGCGACATCTATTCTGAAAGCCTTTACGTCTCAAGTGGTGTACCACAAGGATCCGCCCTCAGTCCGCTACTGTTTTTAGTCTACATTAATGACCTTCCAGCAGACATTCTATCTCCAATGCAAATATTTGCAGACGATGCTAAAATATGGAGAGCAATTCGCTCAGCATCTGACCGTGTCTACCTCCAGGAATATCTGACTCGTATTAACGAATGGGCAGAAAAGAACCAACTCCCACTGAACCCTGCAAAGTGCCACCTGCTGACGGTGCGCAGCTGCTTCTTCAACACACATTTTGGGGCAACACGTCATGCAACACGTGACTAGTGAACGTGACTTAGTTATAATCGTGCAAGAGAGTCTTGGAAATTCGTTCCAATGTTTGAAAGCAGCAATTGTGGCGTCCTTGAACTTGAGACTTTTGAGGCTAGCTCTTGGCACCTTTGAGCGACAGGCAAATACCATTGTTGATTAACTCCTACATTCGTCCTCATCTTGAATATGCAATTCAGGCCTGGTGTCCATGGTTAAAACGAGACATCCGCCTCTTGGAACAGCTTCAAAGAAGAGCCACAGAGGCAATGCGTGGACTCTCCGGTATTAGTTACGAAATGTGTCTTCGTGTACTCGGTGTGTTTTCATTAGAATACCGACGGCTTCGCGGAGTTCTTACTCTCACATACCGGATACTAACCAAAACCGAGCATCCATGTACATCACTGTTGACTCTAGTCCCATACAAACAAAACCGAGGCAACCACCTGAAACTAATGACGCAACACTCTCGTCTGAATTGTAGAAAGTATTTTTTCCCACTTAGAATCTGTTCTCACTGGAATGCATTACCAAACTATGGGGTGAACGCACCCTACATGACGAGATTCGAAAGACTAAAAAATTTTCATCTTAGTGATAAACGACACACAACACTTTGCTAAAGTGCAATTATTTAACCACTGATACTTTACGTTCCACGTTGGAACATTTTGATTTTAATTTTCTTTTGCATATCCATCCTGTGGGTCTTGCAAAGTTATGCTTTTTATCCCATCATACACCACTGAACCATTGAATATCTCCAGAATGTAGACATGTATCTGCTATGAGCGTCTGCATATATCGACCATACATCACCTTACGCAGTTTCTAGCTGCAGTGAGTAGTTGCCACGCTTGCGGATACATTCCGAATGCAGGCTCGCATCCGCATTAATCTCGTACTATAACTTAACTTTCCAGCTGAGATCTCGAGGCAGAACTACCGTGAGGCTGCTCACATTCTATGGTAGACGGTACAACTTTACCCGGTAATGTTACAACAACGTTACAACAGTAAGATAGAAGTACAAGAGTTATCCGTTTACGAGTTTCAAGAATCTGATGAAAACCACCCATCGAATATGCGACTGAGTGTTGCCCAGTACTATTGGGTTGTGCCAAGATTAGTTGAAATTCTAGCACCATTTCTCAGTGCTTATTTTAAGCAAGTAATTATATTTAATCAACTTGACTTCCATTGTCATCGATGACGTACTGCCAGCACGCAGACGAGGTGTCGGTGCTTGTTCCATAGAATTACTGCGCTGGCTGCCAATGCATTGGACAAAATATATTTCAATGTTGTTGTGGTTCTAAAATTTCTGGTCCTTGATGTGATTGTGTAATAAGCGGAACAAGTGGTAGTCATTAGGGGTAAGTTCGGGGCTGTATGCTATTTACATCAGATCGTCCATATTGAGCTGCTGAGTCTCGAGACACCGCTGGGCCACATGAGGACGTGTGTTGTCATGCAAGAGAAGGACTCTAGAAGAGGTTGGAAGATATTCGGTGTTCGTCGACTATCTTTTGCAGTTGTTGGTAGTAAACATCGGCGGTCACTGTGGAATTGTCACGTAGCAGTTCATAATAGATGACACCGCGGCGATCCCACCAGACCGACAGCACCACCTATTTGCTGTACAGTTCGTCTTTCGGGACTTGTGCATGCGTTTCATCTACTGTGATCCACTGGCGCTTTCTGCAATGGTTGATACGGAGCACATATTTATCGTCTCGTCCAGCCATCGATGTTTGCGTCTTTGAGTGAGCATTGAGGGTGCAATGGTTCAACAGTTCAGAAACTGATCACCAGTCAGTTCGTGTGTTACCAGTTGTTCGAGCTTTGAGACCCTACCGGATAGTCGTATATGTCTGCGAACGGTAGTTTTGGGAAGGCTAAGGTGTTGTGAAACTTCCAAGCACTTCTTTTCGGGTCCTACTCCAGGGCATCCTAGACACCTCTGACGATGTTTGCTAACATGAGTCCTTAGCCTCCGGTGTTTGACAATTCGCAGTTCCATATTTTAAATCATTGAAACCGAAACACCACCATGCCGCCACTTGTATCATCCATGCATAGTATGTCCCGCAAGTTTCGACAAGCCCTAACCGCTTTGCGCAGTTGTAGGAACTCGAACAACAACAAGAAGTATCTGCGAACGACGTGCTGATCATCTACCAATACGGCAGCCGTTATCAAAATGCAGATTAATTGAGAAAGTGTTTGCGTCGGAATAATTTGAGACCTACGATCTGAGACTTGAAGCGACTTACGAACTCCTATCTGGAGGAGGCAATGAGTACGCTTTCGCAACGTATGGAAATGCACGACCGGCGTGTCACGATTACCAATCGACTCTCGTTAGTGTGCCGGAACAAGTTTATCAAATTCTGTAAGACCGTCGTTGACAGAGTGAAAAGGAAACTTTTGAAGGCACAACAAAGATCTCTTGAGAACGCCGATGAGGAATTCATCCAGAAACTTGTGCGTAACTTCTACTTTATGCCTTTGAACAGAAAACAAATGGAAGCTCTCTCACTGGGTCTGAACTACAAAGTTCCTCCAAGGAAAGTTGATCGAATCCATGTGGAAGCACAATTCGAAAACCTGATTGAGCAACTATCGAAGCTTAACCCAATGACACAAAAAACTACAACTGACTTAAGGTGAAGCTTGTCGACAATGCAAGTGTCTTCTTGAAGGCGCCGATTAGCCAAACTTGTACTCTTGACAAGCACCACATCAAAGAACTAAGCTATCTGTAATTCACGAATGTGATAATTCTGAAGCCGGACAAGGGTACCGGAGTCGTCATCATGGACAAGTTAGATTATCTGAAGAAGCTGAATAAGATACTTAGTGATAAGTGCGGGTTTCAAAAGGACAAAAGTGGGACCGACTTAACCCAGATCGAAAAGTCGGTGGCCAGCAGGCTGAAAATATTGCTGCACCACGGAATGATTACAGAAACAATGTACAACACACTTAAACCAACGGGCACTTACACCCCACAAATGTATGGCTTACCGAAAATCCATAAGGCTGGCGTATCTCTTAGACCGATATTGTCCATGAATAATTCTCCGTATCACAAACTGGCCAGGTGGTTAGTCAGGATACTAGCGTCAGTCAGACAAATGATCGTGAGACACACTGTCAAAGACACCTTCGAACTGATCGAACATGTACAAAGTATGAACATAGCAGACAAAGTAATGTGTTCACTGGATGTTCAATCACTTTTTACTAACGTCCCATTAAGAGAGACGGTGGAATACCTATGCGATTTCGTAACGAATAGAAAAGTGGCGTTGCCGGTACCCGTCGAATACCTAAACGATTTAATTCTGTTATGCACAGAGAATGTACATTTCTTATTCGTAGGTGAGTTCTACCGACAAGTGGACGGTGTTGCAATGGGAAGTCCACTCGGTCCCACGCTAGCAGACATTTTCATGTCAATGGTTGAAGCACGCTGTGACTCACACCTCGACCAGATGTGTCTTTACAAGCGATACGTTGACGATACGCTAGTGATCGCCCCCAACATCAATGCCGCCCAACGTCTTCTTGAGGTGAATACTGAATACTGGTTCGAAGCAGCGAGTAGAGCTTTCTCTTTGTAGCTGCATCTTTCGTCGCTCTTGGACATTTACGCCTTATTTTTCGTTCCGCTCTCTATATTTACAATATGCACCCGAACGCTTACTTTAGATGTGAGGTAGAGAACAACAACTGTCTGCTTTTTTTATGTACTTCTGACTAGACCTGATAACAACTTGATACGACATTCTGTCTACCGAAAGCCACTTGGATGGGAATTTCCGAAATTTCAGCAACTTCACACCGGTCCGGTACAAACGCTGTCTCGTCGAAACGCTGTTCCAACGAGCTCGTAAAATAAGCAGTCCTGAATTTGTCGAAGCTGAATCGCAGTTCATCACACAGATAGTCACCTGCAGATTGAAATACAGTTTTCCGAAGTCGAAGCGTCGAGTTCGTCCTCCAAGTTTGTGTCAGATCATGAACTTATGTAGGTCGATCAGCTGATGTGCACTGGACACAGCATCCGTGTAAGACACCCGTCTAGAATGTATATGAATAAGTTTTACCTAAATCCGAGTTACTACAAAGCAGTGAGGACGGTTTTAGGGTTCAGATGGAGTATCCGGTGCACTGTTGCCAAAAGCATGACATCAAACTGGTACATGTTGGATGTGCCAGTTCAGGTCTGCAGTATAATCAACGTCAATGGACTATGGATTAACGAGTTACCATTGTGAGAGGTAACGAATGGACACAGGTCACTGGTTGCCGTGGAAGCGAATAAGGTGGCTGGCGTTGCTCCATCCACACACGCAATTCATGCGCAGTGTAAGCCTGAAAGAACATGACTGGGGCACTTTGTGGTGGGAATCACAATTGATTAGGTATCAGTCCATGCTCCTTTAACAAGCGCGTCAATGATGAAAGCTCAAGGCGTGTAAACCACGGCATGCATAGAGGGTGGTGAGGAAAATCAGTGGGCCGCTCCCTAATGAAGCGGCTCCTTCGGTCTATGACTGTGTACCTCATCCCTCCCACGTAAGGTGAACCGTTCCTGGACCCAGTAATTGAGGTTGACACTGTCAGTAGTCAACCCGACTAGACACAAAATGGATGCATGAAGCGGAAACGAAAACAACTATACGACAACATGAGCCGATAGTAAAGTATGGCGGAACTGCGGTGTCGGGACACAAAAGGTTCCACTACCAAGACGGTTGTTTGCTTATATCTCCCTCCCTAGAAGGAGGAGCCAATCGAGGGAATTATCAACCCGGTACACATTTCCAAATTCACCCAACCATAGACTAAACGCACACGGCCTAACTAGCTCCTCAGATATTTATCCTCAACTTAAGGAAGGGAATCAAGTCAGGTGGAAAATGAAATAATTGTGCGGCGCCGACTTACGATGGTCCCATCTTCCATGCAGTGAGCACGAAGTAAGCTGTTCACATGGTGTCGTTGCACAATGTTAAATATTATCACCCAGCTAAATTAAGATGGTGCAAACAAGATATAACCGTAACATCGAGGAACCGGCGAACAAACTCACAGACGAAGCGGAAAAGAATAGTGACTTACCAACTCAGGTCTAGTCCACACGGGCACTGTACGATAAGACGATCAGGTTAGGTGAGCGATGGGGCAATGGCGACGTCGGGGGTAAACGAGTAAGCATCGGGCACACTGATCACCTAATTTATAGGTACTGTCTGAGTCGGGCAAACACCTGTCGATGCGAGCCAATGAAGTGCGGGCACGTAGCCAGTCCGAAAACATGCACCGGGTTGCGCTGATTAGCTTCAAGACCAGGGGGAACGACAAACGATTGAAGTGTGGGCGCGCGTGCACATCGCTGCCTGTCCATTGAGACCCGTGGAAGCCATCTCGTCAGCCAATGAGAGAACGCCTCTGCAGTGGAGATCGTCACGTGACCACACACATGTGCACACTCGCACAGGTGTCAAGTGGACACAATCATTCTGAGCTACCGTCGTCAAATCGCGCCAACCCGATTGGTAGACCGTTGTCAGCATTTGACATGTGTGGTGAAATCAGCGAAGCAGGCGCCAGCTCCTCGATCTCATTGCACGTGTGCTGCTTGACCGAGTAATGGCCAAGAACCTCCGGTGGTTACTGGAGTGGCCTCAATGCTCCCCAACATTCTTGCAGCGTGGACGAACATCGCTGGTGATTCGCGTGCCGTAAAG
Organism: Dicrocoelium dendriticum; assembly: GCA_944474145.2. Classification (NCBI taxonomy): domain Eukaryota; kingdom Metazoa; phylum Platyhelminthes; class Trematoda; order Plagiorchiida; family Dicrocoeliidae; genus Dicrocoelium; species Dicrocoelium dendriticum. The sequence continues at coordinate 212,376,323 of OX104064.1, forward strand.
AGGCATTCACTTCCATAAGCAAATGTGGCACTGCTTGCTTTGAGGCAAGTGTATCTGCTCCACTCATGAATAGGTAGTTAAACAAGTTTTGCAGCGTATTGAGCATACTGATCATGATGGCCGCTAGGCTACTGCAGATATCCTAACGCTTGGGTTCCCTCAGGCGTTTCATGCATCGGATGTTAGTCTGATTCTAACAAATTCCCCGCATCTGCTTGTGGAGTTTTTCCAGTTATCGCAGTGCCTTAGTACTATCGTTTATCCAATTGAAATACCACTTCTTCGTTCCTACATCAGCTTTTACCGATCGTCTTCGACAATGTTTCACTGGACTGATACAACTAGTGCTTATAGTACAGGATAAGCTGATAATGATTTAGTTTTATTCACTTTGTAACACACTGTCTATTCTTCCTGAGTCCGCTCATTCAAGAATGAGTCCTCTCAAAGCTTCTTCTCGTGCGTTTGTTCTCACTGCGCCTCACACTACATCGTCATTTGTACAGTAGGTAACGGACGATCGATCAAACACCAGTCGCTTGTTCATGTGTATGGCACTACTCTACTCGTGGCCAAGGCTGACTTGGCAACGGCGTGTAAGAAGATTTGCGCCTCATGCAATCCAGATAGAGGCACTGGGGATGGGTGCTAGTAAGTCCGAAAAGATTTCCTGTAGGGGACTGTGATAAGTGATAGCGTGAAACCCACGCTGCGGGCTCGGTGAGGCGAAAGAACAAGGACCGAAAACTGAATGACGAGAATATTGTTGACCACTAGCTTTTGGACAAATACAGGAGATCCGATCAAATGCACCACGGAAGGAAACTAAAAAGATGCTGGTGGAAACAGTGCTAACGCCTATCTTTCACAGAATTAGCCTAACGGCAAGGTCTCTGTCTTTTCAGATGAGGAAGTGATGGGGGTGTTATTGGGCCAACGTTGACCTAAACACGTTGCACAATCACAGTCACTGATAACTTACTCCTCAGCCAACGGCTATTGAGCCGGTCATCCACCAGGATCCCACAGACATCCCACTGGTTAACTCCTCAGCTCTGCGCCTCATGAAGAGAGGTATCTCAAATCTAATGTCAAGCCTTTGCTAACCAAGTCAAAATATGGATCCCCAGCGTAGGGATTCTCTCTTCCTGCCCACTTATTTTCAGTGCCTTTACGAAGTCGCTTGTGTGTAACTCATCTTCTAAGCTGATTAGAATGAAGGAGAAAATATCATCCTTCATGAATATGGCCTCATTGTACGTATCAAATGTACTATCTTTTCTGGATGGCTAACAATTCAGATGATAAGTTGTGGGTTTGCATGCTAATGTCCCAACTTAGATTTGTCCCTAAGTCATTTCGGACGTGTAGTATATACAAAAGCGTGCCTGGATTTTTACATATACTGGTTCAATTTGAGTACCGTTTTGTTTGGGACAAAACGCATGTGATTCTGAGCACCAGAACCATATCCTGCGTAGTCACGTTAAGTGGTCCTGGATTCTCAGTGCTGCACCGTGCACCACACACTTCAAGCCCAAAACATAAGGTCTTAGCCACCGCAACAATGGTGAATGGCTAGTGACAAAGCGTGCCACGGGAACACAATGCCCTGGGTTTGTTGCTCCCCACCGTTCATCTCCGGTGGCATGACATGCAGTGTCGTGCAGGAGCGTTCTGCAGCGGGAAAACAGCCAGGACGTCAAAGTACAGCCACAGTGCGACCTGTTAACTTGCTTACCGCATGTTTTGTTACAGCGCATCCAGATCGCCACAACTTTCGCCTGAGAGGCACAAGCTTTCACTCAGGTTACACCCTGTGGTTGACCACCGACCGACAGACTTCCAAAGAGCAGGCTTGTGACGCACATGATCGGATATCAATAACTGAGACGCCCACGCAATGTAAAATGTGCGCCCACCTGACAGGGCTTACCTTGTAGCGCGTCAGCTTCCAGTTTCAACTCCTGCGTAAAATTTAATCATTGTAATGAAATTGTCAGAAGGTCGTATCGGACAGTACTTGCCAGCCGGAAAATGCAGATGTTTTAGCCCTAGCAACCCACTAATGAAATCCAGCCGGACTCAAGTGAGCACGATCAGGATGAGGGGAGGGGTGAAAGGTCTTCACCCTGCTTGCACCTTTGGCATCAGTCACTAAACGATAACATGATAAATTTATGTAGCGCGCGTGACTTCTAATCACTGTCACTTAAAGATTAAATCTCATCTTGAGTCCATTCCCCAACACGGGGCTGGCTAGTATTGTTATCAAAGTAGACAAAAGGAGAGAAGGAACGGTTACAGTTTGCATTCGGTGCAACTGTTCTGTCTCATCCGTCCGATGTGTGATTAGTGATTAAGATAACGGAGACCTAGGCTAGGGGTCAGTTCACGTTCACCTGGTGGGAACCTGTAATTTATACGCAAGTGATGTTCATTATATGCACACCCCGCGCCAAAGCAACTTAGCAACACGGGCACGTGGCAGACGCATACATTCGGCTGAACCCTATCACTACATGGAACCATGAGGTAAGGTAGACAGTGTACACGTGGTAACAGAGACGGCCGAGTGCAGTAGTTACAGACCAAAGGACAGATCTTTCTGATTCAGCGATGTGCAGCTGTAGCAAAGTGAATATAACTGTTTGTCAATTCGTACCAACGCTATGGATGGATTGACAACATAGCGCACAAGACAACATGCCTTAGGCAGCTGGTACTCACAATGTGACCAGATGGGCACCACGGCACTTCAGAACTTAGAGAGTCCAAGGTAGGTCGCCCGATATGGCAGCAACTTCAGAGGAGTTAACCAAATTTATCAGTTGATACTCCAGCGCTCATTCCGCAAACACTTCTTGGGTCGAGTTGCCTCTCATAGTTTATGGATTCGAATCAGTACACATGTGGCTCATATACACAGCTTTATAGATGACCATATAGTCAAACAAGTCTAGCTAGTCATTCCTGTTACGCCGTCAATGCCCTCATTCATCGTAAGGACTGGTTCTTCACAGATACCATGAGTTAGACGCGGGTTAGCATCAAGACATCCTATTTTACAAGTCAAAGCTTCATGTATACCTTCAAATCATATTTTCGCAGGCCTAACTCTGAATCTGGAAACCTAGCAAGTTAAGACATTCAAAATGTAAAACCTCCAATATCCAATGCATACAGGTGGATTTTACTAGATAAGCTACTACTACCAGTTGACAGGATGGGAATGGTCATAAGACGGCTTCATGTCGCGTTTCACCTTCCACTCCATTACATTTCACACCCATACACGTCTGTAATTCGGTGATTACTTACCCTCATGTTGTTTCGGTATCAGTCCGCTTGTTGGAAAACAGGATATTACTCAATGAACCGGTTTTTCAGAGACAAAATATAGTCATTTGGCGCCCACCTTTGCTCCCCACGACTGATGGGTCACCTCGCAACCGCCATGATTATCCGTTTCCTTCTAACTTTCTGTTCAAAGTTGTCATTTATGATGCTCCACAAACTAGCGCTCTAGCCGGGGATAAACCTAATATCCAGTCCCTAAACATTCGCTGTAGAGGAAACGGACGCAGCGCCTGGCACGCTTTTGTTCGTGTATGATGCTTTCAGAGTGCGAGGTGATGTTGCGAACTCACTTACCGAGCTTGTGTGTCAACTATTACTTAGGAGGGTAGAGCTTGTGATGCCGTGGTGCTTTTAGAGACTTGCTGTGGATGGCAGATATGATCAAACACTGTTGGAGGCATGGTTTGCTTGATGACACTAACCCCCTGCACTTACACAGCATCGCTCGCACCTGGTGGAACAACCGAGTGAGCACCGCTGACGTCTACCGGCCGATTTTCGCAAGCAAACTCTGGGTCCCACAGTGTCTCGTTTGCTCAGCCGTCTATATCAAAATATTTAAGTCCTTCGTACATATGTGTGTGCGAGTGTTGCTTTTGTGCACCCTACCTATTTGAGCGAAATCCGGAGGTGATCGATCGATGGCATAGAGCAATACGGTATCAGGAAATTGACTGGGGTGCTAAATCAGATTTGCGTTCGTGTGGGTCATCTAATTCGACCATGTAGCAAGAAATGCCGCGCTATCATTCTGAGTATCCATTAACAAGCACAACAGCTGGAAGGTCGATGACACCGGAATGATCATTTGCACGCCTCTCACACCCCCCACAGTGAAGGGCAATGTAAAATGTTAAGGAATTATTCCGCCTGTCATGCCATATGTGACTGAAAGCCCTGGGAGTGTACAACAAAGGACATCCCCCTTTACGGGGTGACATCATTCAGACGTAGCAGATCATGGAAAACTCGTTCACGTTTGCCGTCACCTTCCGAAACTTCTTCGCAACCCAAAACCGATGGATCACCAGATGAAACTGGCCACCCACTACACTCGGTTGGAATGCCGCCGGAATTATGTTTTCCTCCGAATTTATCGACCGTGGAACGTTCATTCTAATTTTGTCATTTCGGCGCTCATGCTACCCATTAAAATACTACTCAACGATGTATTACATCACCTGTGTTACTTGGTTTCATTCCTGTTCATTGGTTGACGACCAGACGCAGACGGACTTCGTTCTCATCAACCCCACGAAATCGGGTTAGACGAATATACTTTTGCCTTAACGTGGAGAGGATGGTGAATCCACTGATGCGCCTTCTACTTTAGTGCAACTACTTTTTTTGATTCTATGTACTTCCCACAAATCATCTCACGGGACCTCTCAAGCCTTGGCGTTTTATCCGTATTATACGCTTGTTCAATTGTCCATCAAATGTTCGCTCACATCTTTGTACACACCCTGCCAGCACACAAGGCCCCGCACTACAGTCACCCGCGAACTTGATGAACCGTCGCCGGCGTTGAACAGCGCCCACCTCGCGGTATCTGACTTTTACTTGATATGGTAACTGAGAATATTCCTAAAGGGAAGGCGGACAACTCGTTGAGGGAATTTCTTCACAGACCCTTACGAAATAGTGGAAGCATTGCCGGATCTAACGCGTTAAGTCTGAAAATTCACCGACTATGCACAAAAAGATATTGAATGATGTTCCGTGACATCTTTGTTAGCGTCACAACTGACGAAACAACTGATGATGGCGGGAAAACAGAATTCCACATCGTTCTATCCGCACTATTGAAGTCCAACAAAGGTACTCTGCGAGCACACCTCCTCGACAAATTCAACATGGAGAGAGTCAGTTCCACCACGATTGAAGGTGCCATTCTACGTAGCTTGACAATGATGCGGGTGGACTTCAGTGGCGTGACGCCTTCGAGCCGATAGCGTTAGATATATGACAGCATGCTACCGATATGTCATTAAGCCTGTTTGCGAGGTTTCAGTTCACATCAGATGTACTGCCCATCACAGCAATTTGATTGGAGAGACCCTTCTCAAAGGAAGTTGTCGAATTCGTTGCAAAAATGTAAAATGTTTTGCTAGGAAACAGGCGTGTCTACCTGGCGTATCTAACTCAGGTTGATGTACATGACGCGACCGGACCATCTGAACCTGTTACCACCTGCTTAAATTCCTGGCTGGAAGCTGTCACATATCATGGTCATTCCCAAGATTACCCAGCCATATTGCGAGATGTACAACATGAGTTTGGAAACTCAGCTGGTGGTTTTGAACTTATGAATATTCTAACTAACGAAACAACACGGAAACCTTTGCATTGCGACTGATGGCAAGAACACCATACGTCACTTTAAAACTGCCGAATCACAGTCTCCGGTAACCCATAACATGCACAACGAACTCTCCGATCTGTCCATATCGCTGAAAATTGCCGCTGAGGAAAGCTGGCCTCAGCATTTGTAGGCAGTGGGAATGACCTGGGAGTCTAGCAACATGCAAACGGACATGAAACTGCTTCTCCCGAGCTGTCATAAAGACCTAGGAGCTACTGAGAGCATGGGCTATCTGGTCGTTTCGAAAGCCATTAGTGTGCTCCACCCCAACCAGCTCATCACTTGGTCCGGTCATCCATGCAGCCATCATGACGTTTAAGGCCTGGTTGGCTTCCCAACTCTGGCAACCGAATGGCTATTCTATCGAAAAAGGGGTGGAAGAACTGCATGGAGAAAGATGTGAAGACATGCTGGCCTTCTGGTGCGGAATGCACGAAAGAACTCCACAACAGTCAGATATCACCGGCCGTTATCTATGCATTCCCGTGAATTCCGTGGACGCTGAACGGAGTTCTAGTGCCGAGAAAAATGTTGTGTCTGACAAGCGTCGCAACATTTCAGACAGTAGAGCGAAGCACCATATTGGCATTTATTTTACTTTCTCTTTTTTAGTCATCATTAACGTGTGAGGATGCCTTGATTTCTGTTTCTTTTAGTTCTCGTGGTGAACTCACGGAATTTTAGTTTAGCGCCACAAAAATTTCGCGGAATTTTCAATTTTGGTCGCAGAAACATTGTTTCACCACTGCGGAAAACTGGCGTCTTTACTTATGGTCATTCCATTTCGGAACCGGTCATGATGACCAGTCAGACCTCCGTTAACTTTGGAGCATCTTGGTGAAGAAAATGGACTAGGTTGTGCCCCCCCCCTCCAACAAGGCGGGAGGTGTAAGCTCCTAAACTAGATTCCTGGTTGCGAAAACGATCGCTATTCAAGGAGACCGATGACCTGTTGTTATTGAGTCCATTGTCAAAAGGGTGGCCTCAAATTCAACTTTCGGCGCTGCTCGTTGCCATTGAAGTAGTTTTAGTGATTACAAACCTGTGCTAGCGTGCAAAGCCTTACAAGTGGCCACTGTTGGATTGGAAGGAGTGAGAATGACTTGCAGTAATACATTTGGAGACGAGACACTAAAGCCTGTCAGCACAGTTTGCGTTTTCTTGCTCTTCTTAAGCGTTGTTCAATGCTGCGGATTGCACCAGCAGTGCGGTATAGCAAACCCGCCGGGCGCAATCGCGCCCAATGTCTTGCTGTGTTACTAACCCATCCACTGATTGATATCGCTGCATCATAGTGAATTATTGTACTAGCTCGTCAGTTCATCAAATATTACTGGCAGAGTTGCATTGGATCAAACACGTGACGCTTGTGTCTGCCCATGAAGTATCGTGAAAAGATTTCGCTTATCCGACTCGGAGTGTTCCGGATAGGGTAACCGTTAACCTTGCAATGGGAATTAAAACGCCCATAAGTAACTGGGTCAAGTTGACCCATCTCACATTCATCGCTGGGATGTACGCGCCCGTTTCCCTAGGTTTGGTACAAGGTCTTACAAGACCCGGGTGGCAACCGGCACCTGTGGACAGCTACTCTCATCTATTAGTGCAGTGCCTGTCTAAAGTGTGCGTAATTTTGTGTGAGCAGTGTACTAAGTCGGGAAGAAACTGCTCCGACTTTGCTAACCTGTTTGTACAAACAGGCCAGCTGTTACTGAATGTGTGGTGTTGCGCTCCTTATTTTTTATTGGTAACTTGATGGCCTCAGGCTTTACGGCAAGCTTCCTCCCTACACCCTTGCCCCGCCCCGTTAGTAGGACCACATTGCAATTTGTGGTACTGTTGTTCATCGCACAAGTTTCAAATAAGCCCGCCAATTCGTGCTTATGGATAATTCTAACACGTGACCTTGTCGAGGCTGACGGTTTTACTCTGTTTACACTAAGACAGTTCTGGCGATCATATCACTTTTAACAAAATGACTGAACTCGTGGAGGCAGCTACAGACCGCAATTACACAAGATGAGCGTTATCACTTGCACAACATACAAGCACGCAAATCGCATGCGTTACCAGAGTGGTTTATCACGCCATTTCAAGAGTATGAAATTAACACACACACACAGAGCACGGGGTAGGATGATCGGTTTGCCGCAAATGTCTAATTATATGTTTGCTAGTGCAAGAGTCGACAGCGACACTCGGGACTCCATCCAACGTAACTTTTGTTTGGTGAGCGCAGGTGTTGAACTGACACTAACTACAATAAATCGGAATACTTGTAGCTCGGGTGATCTGTTCAGATTTGTTCTGTTCTCCGAGCTGAACAGTTTCGTTGCAGACGTATCGGAACTGACTGCGAGACTCCTCAAGCCACACAATCTGTTATTGGCTCACATACCCACCAACACGCTGAAAGGAACCCTATCTAGACCGAAAGGGAAGACGAGAGCACAAGAACGCCGGAACGTCATTTACAAGATACAGTGTAAAAATTGTGATAAGAACTATGTGGGCCAAACGGGAAGAAAATGGTCTACAAGGCTACAAGAACACAAGCGAGCCTGTCGAAACCATTACCCATCATCCTTGGTCTCGACACACGTTGATGAAGAAGGGCACTCATTTGATTGGAAGAAAACAGAGATACTAGCGCAAGGAGAGACCAAAAAAGGAAGAGAATTCCTTGAAGCCTGGTTTTCTACAGTCAGTTCAATAAATCAACGCATCGATTTACATCCGATATACAGGCAGCTGCGAGAAAAGATTTTACGTGGATCATCTGGCAAATGAGTCGAAAGAGGCGGCGCCCACACTAGGAACTAGCAATGATCACGGGACCTGAATCGAACTGAGCAGGTTCAAATGTCACTCGCTCACCGGTAAGAATCGACAAAACAAATCAGTTTGCTTATAACACACTGAAGAAGTCACCACGACTGGTGATGAAACGTCTGCAACGAAACTGTTCAGCTCGGAGAACAGAACAAAATCTGACACTAACTACGGTGGGTTGAAACATCCAGTGCATTGCGCAACCCTAGCATTCCCACTGTTGCGACGATCTATCTATGGAATGGGTAATTAGCAAAGACCCACTCACGAACTCATGGAATAACAGGGTGGGCTTGTACCAAAAGAGTGATATCCAGCAATTTTTCTGTACTTACAATCATTGGCCTCCTTGTAAGTGTCATTTGTGAGGCTGTGGAGATGGGCGCCAGTCTCCACCACCACCAGCACCATGCTTCGACATGTCCACGTCTATTCAATTGAACACTTCAGCACGTACCGGTTTGGGGTACGCAAATCTGCGTGATGTTCCTGGTCCTTGTGGTGAGTGAGGCGCTAATGCGTTATGGGAATTCACCGGTCTGAACACGAAATGTGGGATGTTGGCCGTGGTTTGTCACCACGGCTCGTATGCCGCATTGCTACCGTGGCGTTTTGTGTGTGCGTCCACTTCGATGCGATGAGTAACATTATTGAACACGGTTCCAGTGAAGAGATGGGCATATGTCCACCGATTCAATTAGCCAAATCGATCAAATGCACAGTGACCGTAGGACAACCAACAAGTATGTTCATGGAAGTCGCAGCGTGAGTCTGAGGCGGAGAAGACAGGTCACAGTGGTGCACTCAAGAGGATACCTGGCAGTGGCTTGCAAACGCAGTGGCTGCGATTTTGTTTCAAGAATGGGCCTTTGCAAGGGATATGCATTCAGGCGACTAGTGGAAACATGGTGTGAACAAGTTGTAACTATCGTGGACTGGCACCCATCTGCCACAGGGAATGGTGACTCGGGGGATGCGGATTGTGGACGCTGATCGTAATTTTACGTCCACTTAGACTGCGGCGTTGTGACAGTCTATGGTTGCGTGCAGACGGGAAGACTATCATCCCTCCACCTTGCCAAGGAATAATCATTCGAGCGCCACGTCACCTGTGAGCCAAATTTGCTTTTAGTGAACTCCAAGGCGGAGCATATAGTTGCCGTAAAAGTGTATGGTGCCCCGACTTCAGTGTGCCGGTTGATAACATACAGTACAACAAGCTGAGGCATCACTGATACAGGCAGATCAGATCACTGCATGCTGACAGCTGTCAGACAATTCGCCTTGGGACACTCGATAATGTGCAGCCTCGAGTCACACTATTTGGGCTAATCAATCCACTCTGCTCCCAATGCTTAAATTATATTCATTGTGGGCCAGTCAAGTGAAGACCAGAGTGGAGTACATGTGTGAATGCTGGTATAAACACACAGCTGTCCTCTCGCTTTCGATCTTGGCACTTAAAGCTATACAATACCTCTTCCCCTCTTCAATCCTGATCGGCACTGCGTTATATGCAACGCGAGTTGATCGGTTCCCTAATGTAAGTGACGCTATGATCGGCGGGAATGTGATATCACTTCATTATTTGAGCAAGCCCAATATTAACTAAAGCGACTTTTGGATGCTAGAAAGTAGCGAAGGTTTATCACTGGTTACAATGATCCGTCCCTTTAAGGGCTCGGTTTCTCTGTACCACGAGAAGATATGCCTTAGTATTATTATCATCATGAGGTGACCATCTCAGGTGTGAGAAAAAGAAGAAGGACATTAGGAACGAAAGCAACCTCGTACGAAAGCTATGGAAGCAGGCACATTTCGAACATCGTTACTCTAAACGCATTGGGGTGTAGGGACGTTATTCAGGTCTCTCACTATTTGGTCTTGTCTAGGTTTTGCCCAATGTGTATCGTCACTATGGACCAAAATAAGCTCGACACAGGTGTTAGTAGTCGCTATGGATGAACTGCGCAGACTTCATGATTGTGTGAGGCTCATTTTGGTCCCATGAATAACTGAGCTCGACTTCGGTCTTTTCACCGCTACACCACTCTGTTCACTTAACACGTACCAAATGTGCCTACGTCCATACGCCATTGGCTACACCTGCATCCCAAGGACACTGCCATTGCGTAGCCCCAGGGGTGACGGGCAAAATGCGGAAGGGTGGGCCACATCCCACGCACTGGCCTTCCCAGTCCATCTAGTAAATAGCTAAATAAGTCTTTTATTTTTCGAAGTCATGAGAAACTGTTTCCCCATATGGACAGATCAAAAGGAACACATATGTTTTTCACAAATGATGTCATCCAACATGGGATTGGGAACGGTTCACTCTCGCATGTATGCAAGCGCATGTGTACGTTATGCCATGGATAAGTTCAAATCAATATTACGCATTCCATGTGTTGACTGATGAGAGTAGTTAGGTATGCTTTGGAGAAGTGCTGAGCCAAGGGCGCCACCTTTTCCTATAAAGACACCTATAGGTCCGTGTTCGTCATTGTCTAAGTAGGCTTGTTGCACTTGGCTTTTGCTGGCATATTCCGACCTGGAATTCTGTCACCAATTTCCACAGGACAGAAGTTGACGGTGTAATTGTTCTATCATGTTCAACTCGAAGCAACCCGCTTTCACAAGCAGTAAGAAGATGCGAGAAATAACCGGTTTTCTTCTGTCCCATATAGACACCCATTTCGAATACCGTTTGCCAAGGCTGAGATATCCATAGCATGAATACGATGTTGGACGCACTGTGATATTTTTCAACATGCATTTTAAAATAATGTAATTTTCCACCGTTCCAGACGTTTGGTGATAATTCCTTCGAAGACTTGAAGTAAGCAATGAGAAAAAAATTTCCCTCATTTTGGTTTTGTCCTTGAAATTATTACCTGCAGAAAGTTTGGGATATTTGCTATTGTGTAGCATACAGAGATTTACTTTTGCGGTGCGAGCAGTTATGTATGCTTCTGAATAGAAAACACAGGTTTAATATCATTCTTTGCAACCATATGGGTTGCAGTCCAAGAAACGTACAGCGCTCACTGTAAGTCAGCTTTGTGGGGTATCCAATTATTCTTTAGGTACATTGAGGTTGAATTCGCTCAACAGTCATTTTGTTTAACCCGAATAGCTGATGAGTGTGCTGTGGGTGTGCTGTGAGATGCAGTCTATCTTGAAATTTCGGTAAGTCTAAGCTTTCACTGGGCGCCGACACAACAGCTGCCATTACCTGCGGGTATATCTTTGAATGTGAGGTCACTGATAAGGCTAAAACTTTAACAAGGAGATACAAGTGACTCATTAGGCTAAGAACCATTTCCCTTGTGGCAAAAACGGCGATTTTTCTGCAATGGACATGGTGTGCAGCGCTACAGGGGACCAGTACTCAAGGGCCTCATCACACAACTGAATGATGCCAGAGCAAGCAGTTGAGTAAACATTAAGCTGAAGGATTCGTTAGCTCTTGGGCTCAGTCACCCAGTTCGTCTAGTGTAGGTCATTCGACTAGTGGCCCAGTGGCCTGCAAGTTTGGCTTGCAATCATAAGATCACCAGTTCGAATCTGCTTAGGGACCGGCGCAGGCCCACGCGTGACTGGTGGTGGTCACGTGGCCGCCAAACGCCGTTACGGCGCACAGCTGACGATTATTTTTCTTATTTAATGTAGATCGTCGAGATGTATAGTTCACTAGGCAGCGAAGCACCGTTTGCACACCAACTAACGATGGTTCACATGAATTTCTTTGTTGATTCATCGTAGCATAGACCAAACGCTAGAGCTCTCTGTAATCGATGCTCGCACAATTCTCAGCATTTAATTCTGTTCTCGGAATGTGTGCGCTGCTGTCGCCAGTTTGCTGTTACCAGGTCCGTCTGTTAGACTTTAGTGAGTGTTTGAAAAATGGTTGGGGCACGCCGGTACAATGTTAATGAAACTTGATGTAAACTTTTTTGCTTAACATCAACTAGGGTACGCAGTGAGCAGCTGGTGTGGCTCACCGGGCTACGTTCTATTTCATCTAGGGCAGCGGATCCAACCGTACCTTCGTATATCTCTAATAACCCCTAATTTCGCTGCTCACTGCGTTAAAATTGACCGAAATCAATGGATTGGTTAAAGGGAACCTCTGGTAACCACCAGGGGCACCTTGTTTAGGGAGACATACCACTGCTTCTGTAGTGTGTTTGTCCTACCCTTTCCTGACAACTGGTTCTAGTTTGTGAGTCCGACCAGGCAAACAGAGACAGTACCTGCAACTTGGTTGTCTCCGATCTGCGCAAATCACTCACAACTAAGTCTACATACCCCATAGTCATTTTAGGTCCAAAGCTATCACATCTGAGAAGGTGCAGGTGATGTCATTGATTGCTAAGGGGCTAGCCCACTCTTCGTTATTAAGCATCCCTAAGCCATGAATGGGTGTGCTAGGTTGTGCAGTAGTCGACACAACGTGAACCAAAAGCATTTGCGCTTACGTTATGGGTATGTGACTTTTTGAAATCGGAACTAGCAAACCAGTCTTCCAGATTGTGTAGACGTGTACCGAAATGCGTAAAGCATGGGTTTGGACGGCATGCCGTGCTACCGGAAAGCCTCATCAGATGATTAATATCACTGACAAGTAGACACAAAACTAAAGCTCCGACAATTTGTACAATTCATAAGTTTTCTACGTGCAACCTTAACGGATTTTGGATTATCATATACCATTCACTTCCTTTTTGTGTGTTCATTCCGTCACCGGAAAAAATTTGGAAGGTTATCTATCAGTTTTTGTGAAAAATGTGCAAAGCTTTTTCAATCATCCTATGATCCACCTTGTAGTGCGGTTTTTCCTATGCATTTCATCATACATCGCCCAAGTTCCACTCATCCGACACGGAATTACCAGCTATATCCAGTGGATCCCCAAGCATAGGAATTATTCAATCACCTTATCACCTAAATCGTCTTACCGGTTTTGGAGATGTCAGCTAGCCGTCCGCATCGGCTTACCAATTTTACCGGATGATAGAAATGGATCTATCCTGCAGTCGTGTCAACCGCGCCCTGTCGCGAACAGTGCTCCGGCCAGTAAACGGTCTCAAAACTCACACCGGCAGTCACCTGACAGTGCGGTGTTTGGACCGGCGTGTGACTTGAAACCAGCACGCAGTGCATCCGTTTCAAGTCCGGATAGGATGGTTTCGTCGCGTTCCTCTCAATCCATAGGGCAATGTGACCGAGAAACGAAGTGGCCGCATCCACCCGTGGGACTAGGGTGCGCAACCGGCCAGTCGGAAAAGTACGCAACGTCAACTAGCTTCCTGTGTAAGATAGCAACACTATGCCAAGTAGCAGAAAGCAAGTAGATGCGTATCGAAAAGGCCTCCAACAGAAGCGTAAATGCAGGTCCTGTAAAGCGGAACTCAGGTACTGGTTACGACGAGAACCATTAGGAACCAAGACGGATAACAAGTATGCAGAAGTGAGTACGTAACAGGGCCCAACCTGTATCGTAAAAAGCTGCAATGAACTAAAGGCAACTTAGCAAGAGCACAGAGCAAGGTAGCGTGCGAATCACAAAGATTTCGCAAGTGAACCAAATCAAATGGACGATCGGAAGCTGTAAACAATAATGAAATTCTATGTCACAAAATACTGAAAGCGTGTTTCTTGTTCACTACAGGGGTCTCTCCATAGTAGGTTGAATGTGGGAATCGTTCGATTGAGCTGTCAGTTGGGGGGTGAGGATGGGAAAGTAGTGTAATGGTTGCAGTAGACGCACGCGGACAGAGAGGTCGCGCTTGGAGTTCGTTGGATCCCGGCTTCTTTGTTATTTCCTATAAATTATTTGGGTGTGGACTGGAGTGCATCGTCGATGGGCCATCGGGGCGGGCTGGTCGGACTACAAAAACTTGGCTCGTCGAGAGAAAGGATGGATAGGACATTTCTAGGTTGCGGACTGACGATGCTCATGCGAGATTTCACTCTTCCCACCGCACTCCGAGTCCACGGCCGTAACGATCTTCGTCCTACGAATAATCCCGGACGTCGTCTTTGTGGGCAAGGGCAGTCGTTGTGGCACCGGTAGTGGGGAGTCGCGGTCGTTTGGAGTCAGAATTATGAGGTCGGAGGCTTCCGGCAGGTGGGTCAGAGGATTCCACGATTTCTCAGGGGCCTTGAGTTCTGGAAGGTAAAACTCGGGGAAGGTGAGACATGGTTGGGATAGGCGGCGTGGTGCCGTATAGATAACGAGGCAAGTATATAAAACAAAACGGTGCACACCTTTCTGTTTGTTTGCTTTTTGTAAAAATAGGGTTTTTAGATTGTTGTCGCCGTTTTGCAAAACGTTTGTGAATAACCACACGCTTACCATGAAAGGTGGAAAATACGCATGTCAAGGAACCTAGTAAACGTTAATCTAATCTGAAAATCGGGTTGGACGTTTGACCTGTCTACCGCGTCAGTCAGTCGCTTGGGGTTGGGGCTGGGTTGGCGGAGGGTCAAGGGCAACAGAGGGGTCTAAGGTGCCTGGTGCAGAAGTTGCAGCTGCTGGTGAATTTACCTTTACGACTGTAGCAGTTAAAATTGGGGGAGAATCTTCGAAAAATGGCACGTTAAAGCGATCGATGGACCCCGTTGTTCGGTAACAATTCTGGTCTAAGATAAAAGGCTTAGGAGTTCGTTGGAGAACTCTGGAGTGGCTGATGTTGAGAGGCTGATGGAGGTGACGCACTGCGTCTACGCGGACAAAAACTTGAGTGCAGGTAGAGAGTCCACTGTGCATTTGCACATCTCTGGTCTACTCAAGAGGAAGGCTCGGGAGCAGTGAACGCATGCTTTGTGAAAGGGAGGCTGTGAATTCTGACGGTGACATACAGGATGGCGAGGGGGGTCGAAATGAACTCTCCTGGCAGCTTATGTGTCCTGCAGTAGATCAGCTGTACTGGTACGCATCGCAGGTCAGCTTTGATGTTGCTGCGGATACCTAGAAGTACTAACGGAATGTTTTCGCTCCAGTCAGGTCAGAAGTGGCACAGAGAGATAAGCTGTCGATAGAAGCGTTCGACTAGGCCATTCACCGCAGGGTGATATGCCGTCGTGTGGATACGGCGGCAGCCTAAGAAGTTGTAGAACGAATCGAATTGCGAAGATTCGGAAGGCGTTCCGCGGTCAGTAGATGGGCATCCGTAGTGGGACACCCAACGCACAACTGTTTCGACCGTGCACTCTGCTACAAGTAAGGCTTCTGGCCATCTAATGAAACGGCCGACACACGTCAGTATATATACGGATCCGCGAGAGGGAGGCAAGGATCATACCAAGTCTAAGTGTACGTGAGAGGGTCGCGAATCCGGCATAGGGAATGGACTGGGAGGAGTACCGGTGTGCCGATGTAGCTTGGAGCGCCGGCAGTGAAGACAAGCTCGAGCCCAGTTAAGAACATCTTTGTTTACGCTTGGCCAAACGAAACGCTCGGTGACCAGTTCTAAAAATGCCCGAATACCAGGAGCAGAGTGAAGGGTGTCGAAGACTATGCGTCTGAAAGAGGCGGACACGATTGGTCTTTCACAACATTTGAAAGTGTCACATAGCATAGTTCTGTCCGTAGTTTGAAGAAGAACGGTTGCACATGCAATGAAGTGGGCTGCAGGGTGCGGTGAAGATCTTCGTCATGGGCCTGAGCCGATGCCATGGCGGCGAGATCGACAGTAGGCAAAGAGTGAAGAGTGAGGTTGACGCAAAACAGAGCATCAGCGACGGGGTTGGTGACACCTGAGACATGACGTATGTCAGCAGTGAACTGCGTGACAAAGTCTAGGTGTCTAGTTTCCCTTGGTGAATATTTGTCAGAAGAGGAGTTGAACGCGGAAATGAGAGGCATGTGGTCAGTGTAGACAGTGAAAGCCCGACCTTCTAATGTGTGTCATAAGTGACGAATAGCTAATTAGGTGGCAAGCAGTTCTCTACGGAACATGCTGTAGCGGGATTTCACTGGTTGCAAGCGTTTGGAGAAGGAACAGAGCGGTTGCCACTGTCCACTAACGTGTTGTTAGCGAATAGCTCCTATCGCAACGTTTGAAGCGTAGGTTGTAACTGAAAGAGGAGCAGACGGTTCGGAGAGAGCGAGAAGAGCTATGTGGAGATAGCATACTTGAGCTCAGTGAAAACCGTGTGTGCTGTATCGAAGAAAGCAAACATGTTTGTTTACTCTAAGGAGGTCAGTCAGGGCTGCATGAATTGAGCGCAGTGGGAGAGGAAGCGTCGGTAGTAGTTGACTAGACCACAAAATCGAAGTAGGTGCTTAAATAAAGTCAGGTGTTAGGAGAATAACTAGTTGCCATTCACTTTTTGTGTACTAGCTTAAAAGCCATTGTTTATTCTTCCTATTTCTACTTCTTGACTGTTGTTTAAAGGCTGCACTATGTTAGCCAGATTGATACACACCCGTCATGGTTTATGCGTTTATCTCCGTGTCCTCTTCAGCAGCGCCATTTCAAGAACACATTCCATTGATTTTTCCACAGCACTTCTACTTGGTTATGTTAAAGGAAGATTTAGTTGTCACACGCTTACTGTGCTAATTTTTAATTTTTTTGGCCTGCACTTCTTTTCCTCCTTTGTTTCGTGACATTGGCTTAAACGCTACATTTCGTTATTCTGATTGGCCAGTGCCCGTCACTGTGAAGGGATGTTCGCTTTACGCTTGGAGTCCCAGGATGCTATTTTTAAGGACATATGCGATTCGCTGTTGAGTACACGGTTGCATATTCGCCGTTGTATTTGAGGTTTTTCCTTCTGTTGGTTGCCTTAAGTGTAATCTAGTAGCTTCCCTTCATTTTGCCTTCAAAACTATATAAGCAACTGTGATTTCATGTATACAAGTCTCTTTCTGGCTCGTCTTTGGACTTCTTCTTGCGGTCGTCGGATGAAGGCATCAGTGGCGACTCAACATCGGGGATAGGCAGTCTTTGATGGATTGGACCTTGTCCGCAAGGACCTGGATGCCAGCTGGTAAGACGAGGTGGCCTAGGAATTCTACCGAGGACTTGCGTAGTTCGCAGGTAGTCGGGTTGACGGTGACGCCGTGTTGGGTCAACCGCTGGAAGAGGGACTGAAGATGAGCTAGATGCTCTACGTCGGACGAACTGGCCACTAGAATGTCATCAAGATAGGGGTAGGAGAAATCTAGGCCGCGGGTGATATCGTGGGTGAATCGCTGAAAGGTCTGTGCGGCGTTACACAGTCCCAAAAGGTATTCATAAAATTCGAACAAGCAGAAGGGAGTGATGGCGGCTTAGGTATGTCAGCTTCCTCGACAGGTATCTGCTTATAGGCACGGACAAGATCGATCTTGCTAAAGACCGTCTTACCTGTAAGACATGCAGTAAGTCATGCATGCGTGAGATAGGGTACCTATCGGGGATCGTAAGCATATTTAGTGTCAGGTAGTCACCGCAAGAACGCCAGTCTGCAGATTTCTTTGGGACCATCTCCAGTGAAGAGGACCAAGGACTATCTGAAGGACGGATTATTGCAAGTTTCAGCATATGCTCAAACTCCGCCTTAGCTAGCTTGAGCTTCTCCGGCGAAAGACAGTGCGGGCGTGATGAGACGGGTAAACCGTTAGTTCGAATATGCTGCGTGAATACTGAATACTGAATACTGTATTTTGGAGCTAGTAGAAAATAATTCTGTACAACTCCATCGGGTGATAATCAAAAAACATTTAAAAAAAATGAATAAACACGTCCGGTGGTTATCCTGAGATGGTTCAGCAACTCCTTCTGTAGCACACAAAATGCTTGTTTACACAGTGAGTCACAAGTGGGTGATATCGTTGTCAAGTGGCAACCGTTCTCTGAAACGTTTGTTAGCGAAGTGTACATCCAACAAAGATTTGAATTTCTGCACAGATCCTTGAGGTGCCACGGGCAGAGCTGCCTTTATTGGCAGAACGAGCTTAGAGCAGTGAGAGAAAATTTCGGCGTAAGCCG
Source organism: Dicrocoelium dendriticum (assembly GCA_944474145.2). NCBI lineage: Eukaryota > Metazoa > Platyhelminthes > Trematoda > Plagiorchiida > Dicrocoeliidae > Dicrocoelium > Dicrocoelium dendriticum. The sequence goes on from OX104064.1 coordinate 212,394,866, forward strand.
GAGAGGTCTGTAGGCGAACCTAGACTGGGGTGATGGCTGAAATGCCGGCGTTGGTGTCAGCGACTTTGTGCGTCGTTGGAGTGTGGACTATCCTCATTTGTTTCGCATCGACCAATAGGTCGAAATGTCTAAGGTAGTCTATGCCGATGATGGCAAACGGAAAAGCGGTAATAATGAACACCTAGTAAACGGTTCTACGGAGATCCAAGTTAAGGGTTAAAGAGGGTTGACCGTAAGTAGAGCTGAGTGCGCCTTTGGCGGCCCCAAGGCTGAGAGTAGACGGCCGAGTCGCCTCTCCAGGTATGGGCGGAACCATGCTTAGTGCAGCCCAGGTACCAATCAGGAACGCGGTTCCAGATTTGCAGTCTGGAAGTAAAGGAGACTACTACGGAGGACGTGGCCGGTGACGTTATTGATAAGTGTTTTGGGGCTTAAAAGGTTTCCCGATTGAGTCGAGGGGAAGCTGCAAGGCGTAGTACATCGCTTCGCCTGAGGACCGAAACGGCAGTGATACCAGCATAGTTTGTTACGTAATAGGCTGCTGGGCTTGACCGACTAGCTCTTGAGTACCGGCGAGTTATCGTGTGCTGTAGAAGAATCGAGAGCACTGCGTAATGCTTCTAGTTAGTTAAGTACTATGACAACCTCAGCTGGTGCGGCTGCGTGATACCTGCATGAAGTATGTGGCTGCTGAGACGCGTTATGACTATTCGGCGAATGTGTAGCGGGTGGCGTTGTGTAATGTAATTCATTAGGAAGATAGTCTGTGATCGCTCAGCCAGTTGCGCGGCTAGAGTGAGGGAAGAGACCTTGGCGGATATGACGATAGCTTGAGCTATCTCGGATAGGTGCTGAAGCCAAAGCTCTAGAAGGATGGATTCATCCATTGAGTACGAGCCCAGGAGTCTCTTCATCTCTCTCAATAGGGTGGATGGCCTCGCGTCTCCTAGATGCCAGTCATACAATAGCTGTTTGATTCATGTACTTGCTGGTTGTTCCAGTCGGGTCACGATTTCCCGCTTAAGAAACGCATAAGAAAGATCCGTATTTGGGATCGAAAGGGTGTGCCTGAGCTGTAAAGCAAAGTCCCTAGGAAGTCCACCTAGCAAATCATTACATTTAGATTGGTCAGAAATAATAGTATGACGCCAAAACATATACTCTAACAAAACAAACGAAAAAGGAGATTTATCAAATAAGATAGGGGGACAGACAGCAATTCGATACTAATAGATGGGCCGAAAACGTTGGTATCTACCTGAGCCATAGAATATCAACATCTAATACTTGCAAGCACGCAATTCAAAAATAAAAGGAACAAGGTCACTAACCATGCTTATGGCAATGGCGGAACCATACTCGCAGTCGGGATCACCAAGAGTGGAGCGGAACTCAGGTACTGGTTGCGACGAGAACCAGTAGGAACAAAGACGGATAACAATTATTCAGAAGTGAGTACGTAATAGGGTCCAACGTGTATTCTAAAGCGCAGTAATGAACTAGAGGCAAAGTAGCAAGAGCACAGAGCGAAGTAGCGTGTGAATCACAGAGAGTTCGCAAGTGAACCAGATAAGACGTCAGTAAAACAAATGGACGACCGGAAGATACAAACAATAATAAAATCCAATGTCCCAAAATACTGAAAGCGTAAGTGTTGCATGTTCACTACAGTCCGCAGCATGTAACCGATTAGTTAAATTTGGTTTACGTTGCTCACACTGTTTCAGATGGCACCAACCAAAATGAGCGAATCTTTCCCAACAACACGTGAGTGACCAAGACATCTCCCGAGGCGATATCTGGATTTGCCCTGCATGTACGACCATCCCACTAGTCAAATACATACTTCTCCTAGTCCAAAAGTTCGAGCGGTTGGCAGAAGAAGTTGAACAACGAACGAACGCGAAGATTATATCACTGGAAGTGCGTATGCACCATGAGAACACAGAGGCTTCAAAGAGAACCAATGGTGCAAAATTTATTTCGCGCGAACCACGACTGACAAGGTCTCCATTGCCGTTACTTCTTCAATATTGGAAAAACGCCTGGTGAAAAGAGCTCTTAGCTCTGATGGACAAGCGGTACTCAGGACCCCGAAACTCAGGCACCACCTGAAACTCGTGATCAAGAAAATTCAGCTGGTGCTGAGGACTTATATCGTTAACAAGGAATGAGGCAGCCGAACATGAGTCTACCTCATCTGCATCCCAAGGGTCTCTGGTCGAGTTCAAATCCCTCAAGACGCCAGTCACATATGCAGAGATCGCTGCACAAGTCCCTCGGGATGCTACGATTAATGTCTCCCGTGTTGCAAACACCGCTGCCGCCAATGGAGCGACAAACAGTGGACCACCATCACTTGGCTTAAAACCAGACTCAAAAATTACCCGATCCTGCAGTTCAAGAAAAATGGGCTCCAAAAATAACTCCCTGACTATCGTAAGCACAAATGTCCCCGAATCTACCGCCATCAGTCTGCGGTCAACCGTACTCTGCACACTATGGCGGACCCAGAATTATTAGGGTAACACTGGAATCGGCCATTGATGTAAAAAAACGTTTTACTCTCTACATTGCGCTGCAACAAGGACCTTACAAGATACGTATCTATTCTGAGGTCCCTTGGAGCACGCGACAATCGAAAGAAACATCATCTATGGACACAGCAAGCTGGATTGCTTGAACAGAATCTTTATTTATGTCGTGCCAGAACTTGCTTCCCGTGATAGTTCTGAGGCCGGTAATCACGATTTGTAACCTTGGCGGTTTATTCGTGAAACACTTTCCTTGGACAACGTTGTGGCGCGACCGCTCAAAAGGCTACCTCTCTCAACAAATTATAGAGGAAGCGGACCAAGGATCCTCAAACTCTTGGTTCAGTTAGAGAAGACAGCAACGGAAATGTTAGAAGGTTGGCGGATACATTGTAAAAGACTGGCATCTGAACTTCCGTTAAAAACTGCAAAATCCTTGCGGAGACCAGACGTGAGCCTACCTGAAAAAGCAAACCTACCAGCGATTACGCATGGGCATCAGTTTACTGCTCGGGCAGGCGATTCTGCAGCAGGTCCAGACGAGGAATGGGAAGTACCGTGTCCAAAGCAGTTTGCGAACAACGTGTAATCATTATCGCACCAAAAAAGGAATAACGGCCGACCTCACAACGGTCGGCATTGCACCACGCTTGACTTCTTTTGGCTCCCTGTGGGCTCCAAGGGACGGAGAAACTATCCTGCCTTTATACCAATGCCCAAGGTCTTTTCAATAAGCTGACCGGACTGAGGGATCGCAAAAGTTCGAAGCCATGCGATATTATGGGTATCCCGGAGATATGGTTGCACACTGGGATGACAGACGCTGAAGTCTTGCTGCCGGGCGTGTCACTCATATGAAACGACAAGCTTACGAAAGGAGGAGGGCTAATTCTGGATTACCGAAGCGACCTATATTGCGTGGCCGTTGCGGATTCAGACTTAGAGTTGGCCGATTCTCTTCGGTGTCGCCTGCAATTACATGACAGAGATACATGCATTATGGATTTCGTGTACCGCCCCCAAACTCTACGCCGGAAGTGGACTTCAAACTTGCGACAGCTTTAAGGTGCAGCCTAAACCGAAAGCACACTCACAACGTTATCATGGATGATTTCAACGCAAACTGTTTAGAAACTCCCGCTGCAATCGGAGAGCCATTCAAAGCAGATCTGCAAGTGCTTCTAACCAGTGTTCCACATTACAATCACGTCATTATGCCCACTCGTTTCAGAACTGGTAATAGACCTTCTTTGCTGCATCTTGTGTTCACCAACGAGGTACATACGATTATTTATTGGTTGTAGAATGACCCTTGAGTCGCAGTGATCATGTACTCATCAGTTTCCACTTCATCTGCTGTGCGGAATATCGCAACCAATGCCCTGCGAGGGTGCACACCATTGTGCACTACGGCCGTTTAGCCCAGCTTGTCAATGCCACAACCTAGTCGTTGCTCACTGAAGGCTTAGCTTGAATTCGTCAGCAAATTCAATCAACTGTTTATGGATGTCTCCGAGACAAGGGTATTCAATGGGTCAAAAATCGTTTCTTTCATGAAAAGCAGAACTTGAAAATGGATGACTATACGCAACGCAGTCTGGCTAGAGTACAGATCATCACAAACGTCAGATAATGGGGATAACAACGTAAAACATCGCAACCAATGCATTCAAGTGCTCAGAGATGACAAAGTCGCATATCAGCAGAATATGGCGGAAACTTTCAGCGTTAACCCAAAACTGCTATACCAGTATATCAATGGACGTCGTAAGGTGAGGCAGGGAATTCCTCCGCTTCGGACGACGGATGGTCCAAGTAGAACAGCCATAGAAACAGCAAACACGTTGCGAACGCAATCTGCTCCCCATTTTAGAGGGTCTTACCACAATGCCATTTTCCAAATTTTGTTTTCCAGACTCCAGGACCCACCAATATCTCTTTTACTGCCGAAGCTGTATTTCACAAGCTGACGTCTGCACTACCACAGCTCCCCGGGAGTCAACACCATTCGCCCAGAAGCACTGTGAGCAGCAGCAGCAAGACAACTGGCAAAACCTTTGGCATAGTACTTTCAGCGCAGCTTAGAACAGAACCAGATTCCTGCGATGTAGAAACTTGGAATACTAACTCCGATTCACAAACGCGGAAGCAGGATTGAGCCTTTTTGAACTATCGCGCAGTGTCCCTTCTCACTGTGTTATCCAGAATCTTGGTATCGATCGTTGCCGAGGCGTTGGTGGGTTATCTAGCAAATTGTAACATTATTGCTCCCGAGCGACACAGCTTTCGTCTACAGCGATCATGCAAAACGAATTTATTAATCACACGCGTAGTTGGACTGAGTCAGCTGGCGCTGGAGAGACCGTTGAGGTTATCTACTTGGATGTGTTGAAGGCATTTGATCGTTTAGATCATCGGATTCTCTTTTCCAGGCTCCAATATTACGGGAATGGTGACCCTCGCTTGACCTGGATCGCCAACTTTCTCCTGCAACGACACTTAGTGGTGATAGTCCGGAGTTCCCAATCTGAACCCATACCAGTCGAGCCTGGTGTGCCCTAGGACTCAGGTCTAGGTCCACAGTTGTTTTGGTATTCAGCAATGACCTTGCACTGATATCGCTTAAAATTTCCTACTGTTTGCGGACGATAACAAGATATGGCGGCATTCAGGCGGATACTCATCAGAATTTACTTCAGAGTGACTTAGATACGGTACAAGAATGGTCAACGCGAAATCTGTTAGAGTTCAACTTGGACAAATGCATGGTGCTCTCTATACGACACCAGAGGACCTATTCCTACAAGCTAGGAACACAAGTACTGCAGCGGTCATCCGTTGAACGCGACCTTGCCGTACTTGTTCAGGATAAGTTGGGTTGTTCCAAGGAATCCGCAAAGACATTGAAAACTGGCAAATAGCACGTCGGCTTGATACGACGGGCGTTTGGACAACTAGACACCACTATTTTAAGACAGATGCTGAATGTGTATGTTCGCCCCCATGTCGAATACGCTATCCAAGCCTGGCAGCCATGGCTGAAGCACGACCTTACTGCACTGGACCAACCTCAACCTTGGGTTTCTAAATACGTCATTGGAATGCCCCATCTTCTGTATGACCAAAGGCTGAAACGTTTGGGAGTATTCAGCGGGCGGTATCTCTGACTACGTGGCGACTTGATTATGGCGTAGTTGGTTTTGCACGATCCAAATCATGTGTGCCACTCTTTACTACAACACAACAGTAACACCAAACTTAGAGGCCACTCCATGAATTAGTTGCACAATACGGCCGCGTGGCGTGCCGAGAAAACTTCGTTTTCATTCGTGTGTGTTAAACATGAAACGCTCTCCCCGAATCTGTTGCTTCAGCACCCACGCTAGCCATATTTAAAGGTCGGTTGGATAACGCACTTCACCACTTACATTTTGTTGCTTGATGTAACTCTATCCTGCTCCCGGGAAATACCCTGGGTTTACATTTTTTCGCCTATGGAAGCAATGGAAACACTCGGACGACAGGGTTACTGAATCAAAAACGATTGGTCCATTATTTTGCCAGTAAAACTACTAACTGGTTTTTCATTAACGTACTTCGTTAACCCACCACATCACCCAACAGGGCTTGTAAAGCGATGCTTCTTAACCCGTATAGAATCATTGCTCATTGTTCACTGTGAAAGGTGTACTCTGTATTACACTAAAACTGGTGGGTAGAGATCATTTAGATTTCAACAAGACAGGTGGTGTCAGCACTTGGAGGGTTAGGGTCAAGACTGACAGCATTTAGCAATCATTCACAAATGGCTTGAATGCAACGATAATCTGCGACCAACCTTGGTCATTCACAGCCTTACTCACAGAATGCGTTGGGTAAATAATTTGAGAATCCTACTTCAGGAGTTCACGGTGTAACACTGTGAAACGAAGGCTGCCGATGCTCACTTCGTAGTCATCTTGACCAACCCTGGAACAAACCTAGTAAGCTGCACGGTTCGGGTCAACAGCTCCATACAACAAGTTGATGACATCGGGGGAATGCGGCATGTAGAACTTCGCTCACATCCTTCCTGGTAGTTCATCGTCTAGCTAGGTGGTGATACATTTACAGTGATTCACATCATGCGGACACATGGTTGAAGCTCCCATCTTGCAAGTCACTAGAACACGTTGTATAATCAGTCCATGCGATTCATCAATGCCTTCGAATAGAGAACCAACCAGGCTTTTCTTGAAGCCCTCCTCCAAGCAGTACGGTGCCTATTTGCGCAAGCCTTTCCCAAGCGGAATGTCAACCAGATCACACAACTGTCCCGGAAACAATAGTCAGCTGACCTTTTGCACTAAAACAAGGTTTGTGCCAAGGCTGACCATAGCAACGGATCATCGTGTTGACCATGAGCGCTGCGCACCCATGAATTTTGCAAAGGAAGGTTTATGCGTCGTCGTTCATAGGCAGCTGACATGCTGACCCGTAAACACTGTTCAACGACGTTGCTGGGTCACTTAGGGAATAGCTCAGTATCAATGTTCTGTTCAACAGGTGCACCCGTGACAAGTCCAGGCGTAGAGGTCAGCGGAATTTTTGGAGCAGGATGCCGATGTGACTAGTTTACGATTTCATTGTACTGTTGGGAACGTCTGAGCGCACAAAGGAACATGACGACGGACGAACTATGCGTGACGTTCGGTTGAGCTCTACCTTCAGTTTGCTAGTGTCTGTCTGTCTCTGCATTAGAGTTAGCACCCAATAACTGGTGAGTTTGCCAGACGGCAGTTTGACAAAAGGGAACTGTGTACCTGGCCCATTGAATCAGGGTTCCGTTCTCAGCGGATCCGGTTAGGACTTCTCTCATGTCAGACTGAACGCGGGATTCGAGACATTCGGGCGGTTGTTGGTTAACCGTTTGCTTTTTGATATCGTAGTGGCTTAAAAATTAACCGAGTACCAGTACCAGCTTGCTGTATGTAAAGTGAAGAGGCCGCTCCATTCCCCAGGTATTTTTCCACAGATGACGCATTAAGCGTGATTTAGGAAGCTTGGGGTTCATAGTTAGACGGAGCAGTTAGGTATTCAACCGGTGAACGAAGTAACACACCACTGTAAACTGGGCAACGAGTCCAACCAGATGAATCAGGATCAAATGAGCTATTGACATAGGTTGTGGTATGTTGATTCAGCCTTTTAAAAATGGGATTAGAGCGAACAAATTCAACCTCAACAATAATGACTGGGTCTTTAATCCGGCAATTGGCGTCTTTTCTTAAGCATCGTTTTTACGCTATAGGTTGTAGGCCTATTAGTTTCGCGGGAATCCTTTTACAAGTTCTTTGGCTTAGCTATTTCCAACTAAGCTGAGACCGTACTACTTCGACGACTTTTGGGGAAAAATATTCGGGATACTGCACACAATTCGCCTTACTGCTTTGAGCCAAAAATTAGTTAAACTAGGACTAATTTTCAATAAACCTTTTAATAAAACCTTACTCTACTAGCCAGCCACGAATCCAGATGGCCCTCTCCAGTAATAGGAGCTCATCGCTCAGAGCTACAGGGCCGCCTTTTATCCCTCTGTAAAATTTCCCATTTTGATGATTCGACTTTAATCCATCTACGGTACATGGTGTAAAATGCAGAAAATAGGACAATGCAACAGTTGTATAATACGGATAAAACAGCCAAGGCTTGACAAACCCCGTGGGAAGGCTTGTGGGAATGATATTTGTACAAAAAAGCTGCACAAAAGTGAAAAAAAGCTCATCTATGGACTCATCTGTGTTGGATCTTGTGCTTACCAACGAGGAGCATATGATTGATGCGTTGGTTTTAGACTGCCCGTTGGGTCGCAGTGATCACGCAGTCATCAGTTTCAACTTCATCTGCTATGCAGAATATCTGAATGATAACCATGAGACTGTGCGAACCATCACAAGTTACGACCGACTCGCCCAGCTCGTCAGCGCCACAACTTGGTCGTTCCTTGAAGAACAACCCCCAAAAGTCGCCTGGCTCGAGTTCGTCGAAAAATTCAGTCAGCTGATTGCACAGGCTTCAGAGATAAAAGCTTGCAATAAGTGCAAATCAGTTTCTTTTGTTAGGAGCAGAACCCGAAAATGGATGACAGTACGCAACGCAGCATGGCGAGTGTACAGAGAAGCTCCAGCACCAGAAACTTGGGACAACTACGTAGCCAAACGTAACCACTGAACTCAACTGTTAAGAGAAGACAAAGCGGCCTATCAGCAGAACATCGCAAAAACCTTCAGTGCTAACCACAAACTGCTGTACAAACACGTTAATAGCCCACGACATGTGAGGCAAGGATTTCCTCCACTCAAGACGGCTGATGGCCCAACAAGAACGGCTGTGGAAGCAGCAAACGCCATGCAGATGCAATACGCGTTCAAAAGAGTCTTGCCACCAAGCGATCTACCAAGCTTTGTCTTCTGCTCGCCAGGATTAACCCACATCACTTTTACCGCAGAGGCTGTATTGCAAATGCTGACTTCTGTACACAAACACAGCTCGCCGGGTGTCGACACCATTCGTCCAGAAGCATTGGGAGCAGCAGTAAGCCAACTGGCAGGACATTTAGCTCAGTTTTTCCAGCGCTGCTTAGACCAGAACCAAGTTCCCGCCATGTGAAAGCTTGGAATAATAACCCCGATTCACAAAGGTGGAAGTAGAACTGATCCCTCCAACTACCGCCCAGTAACCCTTCTTCCTATACTCTCCAACATCATGGAATCCATAGTTGCCGATGCACTGGTGTGCTATCTGGAAAACTGCAACCTCATCACTCCTGAACAGCACGGTTTCCGTCGACAGCGGTCATGTACAACGAATTTACTAATTGCACGCAGTAGTTGGACCGAGGCAGCTGACACTGGAGAAGGTGTTGACGTGATCTACCTGGATTTTTCCAAGGTTTTCGACCATCTAGACTATCGGATACTACTGTCAAAGCTGCAGCCTTAAGGGATCGGAGACCCTCTTTTAAGCTGGATCGCCGACTTTCTAGTTCAACGGCAATTGGTGGTCAGAGTTTGGAGCTCTTTATCGGACCCCATACAAGTCGAGTGTGGTGTGCCGCAAGGCTCACTTCTAGGTCCGCGTTTGTTTTTGGTTTTTATTAATGACCTTGCACAAGGAATCGCTTCAAAATTCCTAATGTTAGCCGACGATATCAAGATCTGGCGCAGGATCCAGGCGAACGCCGACCAACATGTGCTTCAGAGTGATTTAGATACAGTGTATCAATGGTCGACCCAAAACTCATTGCATTTCAACATCAGTAAATGCAAGGTGCTTTCCATCCGACATCAGAGCAGCTACTCATACCGACTCGGAACGAATATACTACAACAATCAACACTCGAACGTGACTTGGGTGTCCTGGTTCAAGATGACTTGGGTTGCTCCAGTCAATCGGAAAATGCCTCGAAGACCGGGAACCAACACGTGGGGCTGTTGAGGCGGGCGTTTGGACAAATAAACGGCGCCATATTTCGACAAATGCTCAGCGTGTATGTTCGCCCCCCATGTCGAATATGCGATTCAAGCCTGGCATCCATGGCTGAAGCACGACCTTAATGCATTGGAGCTGCTACAACGCCGGGCATCTAAGAACGTAATTGGAATGCGCAATCTTTCCTACCAGGAGAGGCTGCAGCGATTGGGATTGTTCAGTGGAAGCTATCGCAGACTACGAGGCGACCTTATTATGGCATACTTGATTCTGCGAGACCCACATCATGTGTGCCGCCCTTTTCTGCAACTCAGCAGCAATACAAACCTGAGGGGCCACTCATCAAAACTCGCAAAACAATACAGTCGTCTGGAGTGCCGCAGAAATTTCTTTTCCATCCTTGTCTGTCACCCGTGGAATGCTCTCCCAGAATCGGTCGTCTCTGCACCGACACTAGCAGTATTTAAAAGACGGTTGGACGATGCACTCATCCACTTACACTTTGTTACTTAACACTATGTCTCCATCCTACACCTGGAATTATTTGTTGTTAACTGTGGGTGTTGTGAATCTAAGTGGATCGCAGGACTGCAGCGGAGCAAACGAAAAGTCCTTATTTTCGTATTTAAAGTATTAACTATTTTGCTATCCTTTTCATCATAATTGTTATGTTGATATCCCCACCAACTATCCAACGAAACTTGTAAAGCAAAGCTTCCTAACCCGTATAAATTCATTGTTCATTGTTCATCATTTTATCCAGCTACCCGACTTTGTGGGGGTTGGTGAACACAGTGTTTGTCTACGTCATCCCGTCAATCAGTGAACAGAAATCGGCTCAAGTAGTGCAGGCGGTGTAAAGCATCGTCGAGTCGTTGTAAAAATGAGTGACGTGGGCACAGAAATGACAAGGGTCGAAAAAGGGTCCCACGGTTGACAAATTCAAAACGAAAATTAATGTCTACGGCATTCAAGCCGACTGGACTGGGTAGTCAGTTTCAGCTTATAACCCCTCATTTCTGTTTTGCCACTAAGTTTCGAGTGGTGGCGTCAAGGGTGATCGGGGTTTTTCCATATCTGGTACGACAGAATGAGGTCAACCCGTAGGCGGCGATATCTTCCGCTGTACACTCCTGGGGCTTTTAGTCGCGGATGGTAGCGCAGATGGAACAGCCCCTACATAATTTTCGTTGCCCTTCGCTGCGCGCTGTCTAATGCTGCCAGATGGCGGTTTAACCAAGGTTGCCACACCTGGATCGCGTGCTGTACACGAGACCTCACATATAGATTAGGCTTTTGGGGGAAGATCGGGGGATCGAAACCCACGAAAGCCCTCCGTAAGAAACCAACATGTTGGTTTGCGGTTTTGGATGCCTGCAGACTGCGCCAAACAGCTGAGGTCGTCCTCCAGCGACACCTCAAGGTCGCGCTCCTGTCAGGCGGTCTCCAACATGTGGTATTCAAGCTTAGTTGCGGTAGTGAGCTTGTGGCGGATATACAATGTTCTGCACTTGTCCGTGCTACACGGTAAGAGATTTGCTTTTGACCATTCAAAGGCGCCGTCTAAGTCTCGTTGCAGCATAGTATGATTTTCTGACAGCCCATCGCCCGTCATACCTTCATGTCATCGATAGAAAGCAGAAAATTTGACTCAATGGTACGCGCGAGGTTGTTAATGAGAAACAAGAATAAGCGCGACCAAACACTGACCATTTTGGAACACCGCAGTCCACATCAATTGGATCAGAAAATGAGCCCTGAAATTGAACCTTAAGACGACGCTGAAGGAGGAAATTTCTTATCCATCCAAGAACAGGGTTTCCAATCCCGTACGCTTGCAGTTTTTGGAGAAAGATGGGGTGATCTATGCGATCAAAGGCTTTAGCAAGGTCCAGGTAGATGACATCGGTGTCGGTCCCACTATTGTCTATCTCGGTCCTGCTGTCACGGGCAATCAATAGATTGGTAGTACATGACTGACGCTGTTGTAATCTGCGTTGCTCTGATGTTATGAGTTTTGACTTTTAAAGGCAACCCATTAATGCCTCAGACATGATGGATTTCATCACCTTTGAGAACACCGGAAGGAGAATCATTGGGTGATATTTGACAGGCGCTGAACGGCTACCAGGCTTGAAAATCTGGGTGATGGTGCCGTGCTTCCACTTGTTACGGACCTGCTGTTCGCCAAGGCATCTTTGGAAAAATCTTTCTTCTGATATTCCGGGAGTCTCTCACATCATCTATGAAAATGTCAGCATGTGGTTAAGCATGCTTGCCTCTAGTGATAATACGAGTGCCTCTTCTAAGTACGTTATCAACGCAAAGGATAAGCAGAATATAAGAGTGCTAACTCGAACATTTGAAAGAACTCATGACTTCAGTGTATTACTGAGACTCCAATGCCTTATAGTTGAGACCGACATGAAACACCAAACTAGTCTCATGCAGGAAGAACAACAAGCTGTAAATAGTGGTGATACAAGTCAACTGCTGACTGCATTATTAAGAAAATGAAGAGGCGGCAAAACTGACTTACACTCGCACATCATTATGCCTGAACGCGAATATATTGATTCCCAATTGCTATAGTAGAGGCCTTTAGATCATATTTTCCCGAATCCTTTACTCTTGGAAAAGAAGCGCTAGAATTAACAATCTCGGTTAATTTCTCCGAACAAGTCTCGGCGATCGACTTTAGGGTCGCTACAATAAAACGCATGCTTGCCTGTCTACGACCATCCTACAGACTCGGCCCCTATAGGACCCTTTCTGCTTTAGTCTAACAAGGTAGAGATGATATTCCCTTCTGTTATTGAATATGTTCTCTTTGCTTCTCCAGTTTGGCCAATATCTCGAGAGTTGGAAAATGTCTACGGTCATACCGCGACATAAGTCCGGGGCGAAAACTGACATCCGGAACAACCGCCCCAGTAGCCACACTGTCATTCTCTCACGCATGATAGAGAGAATTGTTAGGGAGCATTTGGGTTTATTCCTATTATCGCAGTAGTTTCTCTCACCTTCACAGCATGGTTTCCTGAATTCCCGCTCGTGTGCTATCTGTCAAGTTGACTTCCTTAACCAACTAACAGAATCAATCGATTCAGGTCTTCAGTGTACCTTGACATGCAAAAGCGTTTGACAGAGGTCAACACAAGAGGCTACTACATAAATTAAGTAGGCGCGGTGTGACAAATCTGTTTCACTGTTGGCTCCAATCGTCCATAGTAGGACGATCACAAGTAGAGGATATAAATGGTAACATCACTTCACCTCGTTTGGTCACCAGTGTTTTAGGTCCGTTACTCTTCCAACTGTACATAAATGTCCGCGTTTCTGTTATGCAATTTGGCAAACCACATTTGTTTGCTGATGACCTAAAGGTTGTTTACACTTCTCAATTGCTCAGCGTATGGCTGAACTTAATAATATCCAAAGCGACTTGAATGTCCTTGAGAGATGGGCTGACACTTGGCAGATGGCGTTTGCAACATCGAAGTGTAGTATTCTGGCGTATGGATGTCAACTAGCAGCAGAATTGTTCAGGCTTCATGACAAAGTCATTCCCATCAGTCAGCCTGTCCGTGACTTAGGTTTGTGTTAATCTAGTTCGTTAAACTAGCGAACATATAAATCATATCGTGAAAAAAGGATAAGCAATTGATCGACTCATATGCCACCTGCAAATCTTGAAAGAAACCAGACTAATTGCTTTTGAAACCAGTATCAGACTTTTGCTTGTATACTGCTGGGTTACGTTCAACAACCTACGAAAGTGTGATTTGAGAGCCATTGAAAAATTCGATGCGCCTCCACAAAGCGGATATTTGGTTATTTAACCGCTCTTTCAATGAACAATGAACAATGATTTATCACGGGAGAAAGGAAAGTGCTTGACACGTCCCGTAGGATGGTTGGGTGAATACAATGAAAGCAAACCATATGTGGGTGTTATACCAAGCGTCTAGCTAGGTGAAAGCTTTGAGAAATAATGTCAGTGTAAGATAAAGTATCGAATGTAAGCATGCAATGGTCGTTGATGTAAGGCGTGAGAAAAGTAAAGTTTACTCTCTCACTTGCGTCCATGCGACACATAAGTCCTTTAGAAGGGCATGCTTGGCGTAATGCAAGATGGCTTAATTTAGGTAACAAAATGTTGGGAGCTAAGAGCAACATCCAACTGTTTTCTGAAAATGTCCATACTAGGCGAGGATACAATTGAGTCTGGGAGTGCGTTCCAGGATTGGCAAACCTGAAGGGAAAAATAATTCCGTCGACACTCTAGACAGCTATATTGTTCCCTCAATTTTAAGCGGTTACCCCTGAGCTGCGTGTTGTGGCTGTTTCAGCAAATGGCGGCATACGTGGTTGGGGTCACACAGTATCTGATACACTAATATGAGATCACCGCGCAGCCTACGGTAGCGTCGCTGAAAACTCCCAGCAACTTCAAGCTTCTGTGGTAGGAGTGATGGTGCAGGCCCTTTAAATTCTTTGTTGCTCTTCGTTGTGGTGCCTCCAACGCCTCTAGGTCGCGCTTCAACCAAGGTTGCCAAGCTTGGATAAGGCATTCAACGTGTGGGCGCAGGTTGGAATTGTGCATCACTGGGAAGAATATTGGGGCAAATCTGCCGAATGCCCTTCGCAGCATGCCAACGTGCAGGTGGTCTCTTTTCGCAGCTACCACAGCCTGTTTTGAACAGTTGAGGTCATTCTGTACGAGCAGACTGAGGCCACGCTTCTGAGAGCTGGTCTGCAATGCGAGTGCCTCAAACAAATCCGTGTAGTCATGTCTATGGCGTAATTGCCCAGTACGATATTTTCAACCTTGAATGGTAGGGCGTTCTGAACTGCCCACTTCGACACCGTGTTAAGATCGCACTGGAGCCGTTCATGGTCGTCCGGTCATTTGATCCTTCGCCATATCTTGATATCATCAGTGCAAAATAGCAAATCGAAAGTAACTGATCTCGCCAAATCGTTAATGAACACCAAGAATAGACGAGGTACAAGAACCGAGCCTTATGGTACACCAGATCGATTGCATCAGACAATGACTCTCGGATTCTCACCACTAACCGTCGTTCGTGTAGAAAATGGCTAATCCAACTCAGGATTGCGTCGCCAATACCGTAGTTCCGAAGCTTCTGAAGGAGAATTCGATGGTCAAAACGATCAAATGCTTTTGAAAAGTCTAGGTAGATGACATTGACTCCTGCTCCATCATCAACAGCTTCAGTCCAGCTATTACGTGCAATTAATAGGTTAGTATTACATGAACGATTTTGTCGAAAGCCATGTTGCTCTGGGGCTATTAAACTGTGGCTTTCCAGATACCGCACCAGCCCATCTGCGATGATTGATTCCATCACTTTGGAAAGTACAAGAAGTAGTGTTATTGGACGGTAGTTGGCAGGATCAGTGCGGCTACCTCCTTTATGGATAGATGACCCTTAGCTTCCATACTGGCGGAATATGATTCTCCTCTAGACATGGCTGCTAGAAAACGGCCAGTTGGTCTGCCAGATCACTAGCTACTGTCTGCAGAGCATACGGTCTAATGTTGTCCACACCAGATTAACTGTGGATACTCAAGGATAACGGCTTCTTCAACACAGTTTCCGCAGCGAAGGTGATGTTGTCTAAATTCGACGGTGGAGTAATAAAAACGAGGAGAATATGTGGGCTGGTTATCTCTTGGAATGTTTGGGAGTACTGAAGCCGTAGGAGATCGGTTACTTCCATTGCTGACCGTGTGCATCCATCAGCCGTGACCAGTGCTGGAATCCCGCGCCTCACCTTTCGAAGGCCGTTAACGTGCCTGCACAGAAGTTTGCGGTTCGTGCAGAATCACTTCATTAACTCCTGCTGATGTGTGACCTTGTCCTCGCGGATCACTTTCACAAAGAAGTTACGATGTGCCACGTATGCAGTTCAAGTTTCGGTATTCGGGCAGTCCTTGTGAGCTCGCCATGCCAAATCCCTCAGGGACATACATTTATGTGTTCTGCTCCTCAGACTTATGCTTGTTTTTGGGTTGGAAGGACTTCTGTTCCGATGTGTGCGCTACCAATGTGCTAAATCTCCTTGTAAACATTTCTCAGGCAACGTCAGGGGGCATTCCGTTAAGAAAGTCCGAGATGTGTCTTTAAAAATCGTAGATAACATATTATATTGAGTGACAGTGTTCCATTTATCATCCTCCTTTTCAGGATCTTCCGCGTAGCACAAATAGTAAAAGAATAGATTTACATGCTCTTTGCGACTCAGTGATGTGCTTGTAACTATGCTGTCGACCGTGAGGTCTTCGTTAGTGAGCACAAGATCGAATATCGACACCTTTTTAGCAGTTCGAAATCTGGTGGACGAGGTTACATGATTGTACACCCCACCCCTTCCAGTTCTATGGTTCCGAAGCACCGACATACCGGGTAAATTGATCTCAGAATCGGTGATCTCGGGGTTTAACGAGGTCTCTGTAATCATAACGAGGTCCCGCGGTTGTGAGTCATGGAGTTCTCTAAGTTCAGCCAACTTACTTAGAAGGCCTTTGGCGTTTGTGCACATACAAGACAATGGTTCAGTTGTTAGGAGTGCGTTAATGGGTGCCAAATTTGTGTTTGTTTTTAAGCCGACCGTTCCGTGGCCGGCCATTAATCGTTTTTTGTTTTATGAATTTCAGTCGAGTTGCATAGCATCGTTGAGCATTGCTGTATAAAAGTTTCGCTCGTGTTGCGCATTGCCCTGTTGTGTATCGCGGGTGCTGTTGTGTCGGTCTCTCCGCAGGACTGTGCAGACACAGAATTTACGGCGTTTGCAAGTTCCATCGAATTGCTTACCCCTCGTGGCCGTGCGGTTGTTGCCTTTAGCCGGATCTCTGTTGGCAATCTGGCTAGAAACTTTGAACAGTTGTCCAATAGGAGTTGCGTCATTCCTTTGGAGTGTAACATACGTTTCATTAATCTTGAACCGCAGTCATTGTAGTTAAGTGGTGAGGAGACTTTTGTCAAGGATTTGGCAATAACATTGTTCAGAAAGAGCGCTTCGCGGATGTAGCATCACTGCTCTCGGTCAGGTGCTTGCGCATCATGATCAGGAGTATCCAGAAGCTCGGGAACATCATGAACAAAACCTATTTTCTGGCTATCCCTATTAGGAATACCGCGTTGATCACCTGCTTCCTTTAGACGCTCTATCCAAGGGAGATGGGGTAGTATGCGCACTCCGCTCGGTGAGTTGCGAAGACAAACTACTGAGAGCAGGACAGCCTCTGTCTCGTCTGCTGAATTCAGTGTTATCCGAAGAATTCGAGGTTCACCGGAGTGCGCTGTGGTCGGATGACGCGCTACGTGTTGCAGCCTTGTAGATTTAACCCGAATACCAATCATATCATAGATGGAACTCCACTGGTTGCGATCATCTAGGAATTTGCCTTTTCTTGTGCCAGATTTGGACTCGGGAACCTTGGTGCACACGAGAGTTAGCGCAGCATGGGTTTGTCCAGCATGTGTCGGCTTTAAAGTTGTTGCTGGTATTTTGGGCTGTTTAGAATACACCACTGGATTCGACGGTGAAAACTGCGTCGTCCCACTTGTGCTCGGCACAGAAGATGGACTAACGTCTGTCGCTTCCATTGTGTTTAGCGAGGCGATTGTTGTGTAGCTTACCGTGTTATCTGCCACGGAGGGTCTCCGGCTCTGAGCTGCCGGTGTCATGGCTGAATCTCCAGATGAAGCGTCTATGGTTGAAGTGGAAGCAGGCATCTTGGAGGCTTCTCCGCTTATGGGAGTGAAGTGGCCCAGAGGATTTAGAGACACAGACGCTGCAGTGCGGTTGGAGTGTCTAGTTCTCTTCTTCGGCTTAGAGTCGGAGCTTACTTTGACTGTTTGAGGTACTAGCGTAGCCATAACTACCTCCGAGGGAGTGATCTCAGTATGTACAAAATGCGCGCTCATCTCAGTCATTCCATCACAATTTTTCATAAGCAAAGATGAACAGTTGACAACTGGAATGATTTGACATGTTGGACAAAACCAAAATGTGTCAGCAACTTTGTTTTTTCTATCTCACTTCTTGGACCAACTTGTCTATACATTGAGGACAGTACGATCCAATGCAGCTAGAACAGGTTACCCCGATCTTAACCCTTTGAGTCATAATGGAACCATGGTAGTATACAGGTCGAAAAATGAATACTTAACAGGTCCCGTAGAATGGTTATGTTGGAAATTCAAAATATAAAAAGTTGTTAGCAAAATGGGGTTTACATCGGTAAACTCACTGAGACATACGTAGTATAAACTGCAATCCAGAGTAAATCTATAAGAACTGATAGCAAATGGGAAGTTGGTAAAAATCATGTCCCCTTCTGGCGTACGCATATAGGAGGTGAAAAAGGGGAACGAAATCTGGGATTTGATCGCCAGTGAAATCTCTTTCAGACACTTGCGTTTATCCATGGGTAATGAGCCATGTAAGATGGTGCAGCGAAATAAGTGTACGGTCAATTCGCGCTTTGAACTCTGCCAGCTTGGAAGCACATATAACAGATTCCGGTGGGGCATTCCACGTCTGCAAAGGCGTACGGAAAAGAAATTCCGACGGCATTCTAAACGACTGTGCTGCTGTGCCAGCTTGAGATGATGGCCTCTCAAATTGCTGTTGTGACTGAGCTCTAGCAAGTAGCCGCATGTGTGGTTGGGATCTTTCAAAATCTGACAAGTCAATATGAGATCCCCGCGCAATCGCTGATATTATCCACTGAAGACCCGAGCATTTGTAGCCTTCGTTCATACGACGACTTAGACAGATCCTTGACCTGTTTGGTTGCCTGGCGTTGGGGCATCTCCAAGGTGGGGAGATCTCTCCTCAGCCATGGCTGTCAGACCTGTATTGCCTAGTCCACATGTGGTTTTATGTATGAGTTGAGAATCTGTGGTAAAATCGAAGCATCGAAGCATCTGAATGCACGCTTCAGGAGGCCCACTTGTTGGATGCCTGTCCTTGACGCCGTATCAATTTGATTCGAACATTCAAAGTCAACCCGGATAAAACTCCCAGATCCTTCTCACCGGAAGACGTTTGAAGCTCTTGGTTGCCGAGTTTGTAGGAATACACCGAGTTGTGCCGTAGATAGAGTACGCTACATCTGTCCACATTGAATCGACGTAGATTCTACATTGACCCCGCGTATACCCTATCCAGATCAGATTGAAGTACTGTGATGTCATCTGGTGCATTGATCGCCCTCCACACCCTAATGTCATCGGCTTAAAGAAGGTAGTTCGAGTTTATGATGCGTGCGATATCGCTACCATACGTCAACAATAATTGCAGTCCTACAACCGATCGCTGCGATACTCCGCATTCAACTCGGATGGGACCTGACAGGGGTACACGCACATGTACTTCCAAGCGCCGGTGCAGAAGAAAGCTTCTTACCCATCCTAGGGGAGGATCACCAATATCAAAGGTCTGGAGTTTGAAGAGCAGAATGTTATGGTCTAAGTGGTCGGATGCCTTTGAGAAGTCAGGGAAGACTACATCAACTCCTGTGTCAGAGTCTACTACTTATGTCCAGCTGGATCGTGCTCGTAGTAAATCTGTAGTACACGATCGATTTCGTCGGAAGCCATGCTGTTCTGGTGCGCGGTAGTTAAAGTCTTCCTAGTAGGGGGTTAGCGCATCAGAAATAATAACTTCGTTGAGCATTAAAAGCACCGGAAATAAGATTATGCGTCCGTAGTTGGCTGGATTGAAACGCCTACCTGTCTTGTGAGTAAGGGTAATCATCCCGTTTCCGCATGTTAGGAACATACATTTCGTCAAAACAGTGTTGGAACAATCGAGCCAAAGGTTTAGCTAAACACTCTCCTACTGCCGCTAGCGACTCAGTGCGTATATTAGCAACTCCAGGATGGCTGTGCTTACGCATACTCAACAGCTTTCTTAGTGTAACTTCTGCCGTGAAAGATATGGGAGTGTTTTGGGGGTAAAACAACCATCGTCATAGGTTCATGTGGCCAGTGATTGTACTGAAATATTGCATGATTTGTATGCGCAGGATATTCGCCGCCTCCTTCGGTGTCTGTGTGGGTCCGTCCGCTATTTGAGCAGGATGAATTCGCCGTTTCACTTTACCTAGACTGTTGACGTGTTGATACAGAAGCTTGTGATTTGAGGCCATACGCACCGCCAACTTCTGCTGGTACGCCATTCTATCCTCACGAACAAGCTGACTACAGTGGTTACGTTGGGTGGTATAGTCCATCCAGTTCTCGGTGTTCGGGAAGAGTTTGTATATATGTCCGGCTGAGTTTCGCACCGCTCTACACTTGCGTGTCCTGCTTCGCAGAAACGAGACCAACTTACTCGAGCGGAAGGTCTTAGTCGTTGACGCTTCGGCAACCATAGAGTTAAAGTGGCTGACAAAATGTTCCCATGCACTAGCTGGTGCCTCATCTGTCAGAAAGGTCCAGTTCATTGTCTAACTTAAACGAGCTAATGGGTCATAGCGTATAATCGCTTTGTTTGCATCGGCGATTTCCAAGGGATATTTTGCATATCAAATTTATTCGAAGAATAGGACCACATGATCGCTGCGGCTCAAGGGGACGTCGACGAGCACCCTTTCGAACATTAGTTCTTCATTGGTGAATATCCGATCCAGTATTGACGGCGTATCATTTTCTCGGAATCGGGTGGGAGTGTGGATGTGACCATACAGCGGGTAACTGGTGACAATCTCTTGTAGGTCCGCCTTAAACTATTCTCCAGGAGATGCTTGGGATTCCAGAGTGTGGATGCTGCAATCACCGGTTATGAGAATGTGGCTGTAAGTTGTGTTTATCACTCTCCTTGTTGAAGGTGCGAAATAGAAGTTCAGCTCAGGCGAGTAGGAAGGAGGACCGTCACTTACCGCCACTAAGCAAGTATCGTCGCCTTTTAAACGTAGACGGCACCAAAGGGAATCTTGTACCGTACTGATCGGATCCTCTATGAGCTAAGAGTGGAGGGCATTGCAGAAGCACAGAGCCACCCTTCCATCTTTGCTAGGTCGGTCGTGCCGAACAATGAACACGCCTAGCAGTGCGATCTGCTTGTCACTTACGTCAGGGCGTAACCACATCTCCGTTATATCGATGAGGTCGCAGGCTTTCGATCCTTGACGCAACCGCATTTCGGAAAGTTTACTCAATGAACCTTGAGCCTTGGTGTACATACAAGAAAGCTTCTCGGTTCTAAAAAGTTGTTGACTAGGAGCACATGAATGATGTGGATTTGTGCCGAGCGATGAGAAGCCGGCACCTAATCGTTTTTTGGGTGAATTGCCAAATCTCGATAGGAATTTAAACGATTTTTGGTCTCACTGGCATCTGCGGTAGGTAAGTATCCATCGACAGCCTTCTGGATAGCTACAAGTCTGAGCGCACAGATTTCTGAATCGCTGTGGTGGTTCCATTGAGTTGCGGGCGGTGTCGTTTCCGCGAGAACAGCGAGTGGCTGCGGCTCTCTAACTGCTGTCTTTAGTTGTGATTCGGAAGGCAGTTTATTGCGTGGTAACTGCGAGCGACGGATTAAGTTCACGGTCATCTGTTGTGACGGCACCGTTACTTTCAGTATCCTCGGGCCATTCCCTCTGTAGTTTGGCGACACAGGTATGTGTGTATTAGACTGAAGTATGACGCCACCCGCATAGAGAGCTTCACGGATGTAACGCCATACTTGCAGGTCATGAGCGTGGGCTTCTTCCTTGCTTGTTGTCTGTAGCTCGGGCACGCCATGAACGAAAATAATTATTTTGTTACTCTCCGTTTGGTGGTCGTTTGAATTATTTTTGTCCCGCTGGCCTTTGCTCCATGGAACATCCGGAAATATGCGCATTCCACTGTTTTCAGTCCGCAGGCGGTATGCCGACAAAAGCACCGGCCCGACATTATCTGTTGATCCCAATGTTGCTCGCATTAGCCGTAGCTCCCCACAATGATTCGAGGTTGGATGTCTATTGATGCGCACTATGTTAGCCGAACTGGATTTAACTCCGGTCTTTTCACAAAGGAAATTCCATTGCTTTAAATCATCCAGCTGTTTACCCCCTAAGGATTTTGCCTTGGACTCAGGAACGCTGGTGCATATAAACGTCAAGGCCCCGTAGTTTCGCCTGATCTTCGGTGATGTAAGCAGCACGGTCATCGAGGGATTTAGTGACGTCTCTGTAGGTTGCACCTGGTGTTTGACCCGTTTAGTGCCTATACTGGGTCACGCTTTGATTATGGCGAGCGACAACGGTTGCATAGGTGGATCGGTCTTTAGAGCGCTACGGATTCCATTGATCAATCGTTAGTGTGGGTAATACTGATTATGCATCAGTCGGCAGATTGTGTAAGAAGATGTGGGCGGTGGGGCTAAGCACGCTTCTGTCTGTCGCGATGACAACTTGGTTCGTGGTTCCCAAGGTTTCTAGTAGTGCGTAGCCATGTGAACGCCTGGCCCTTTTCCTTGGTTTCGAGGCAGCAGTTAAGGGAGAAAGATGAAGTGTAAGATGCGCTATTGTCGCTCCGAGTAAAGCAATTTTTGCATTAAAACTGATGTTAAGGTTACCCTGTTATCGGTTGTACTATCGTCTTTTCGGGCGGTTTTTGTGGTACTGGCGCTCACGTTTGCTGAGATATATGCAAGGAGCTGAAGCTTGAACCACTGTGATTACGAAGTACGCATTTAAATCTGTGTTTCCTCCACAAACTCGCATTGCGGAAAGCATAGGTTGGAACCTATTAATTGCCCTTTCGGGAAAATGCCAGTTATGGACTACGCAATAATAAATCTATAGTCTCTTTGCCTAAGTTCACGACCAGCCTGGAGAGAAATGTCTACCTTCTTAGGCATAGCTCCATATGGAATAAGCTGCGAAAGGAGATTGGATGTATTGAACAGTTTTGCGTGTTAGAAAATATGATTAAGTTTTATCTGTCAACTGACTGAGTAAGATGTATTTTAAGAATTCAACTTGATGATGAAAAGCTGTATGAAGGAGAGCCTGATCATATCTGATATCAGTGAACATTGACTGGAAGCATGTTCAACAAGTGCATCAGCGCAAAATTGATCATCTTGCTTGAGTTGTTACAAAAGCTTCACATGCAATTCTTCAACGCAACTCCCTATGCGGTTTTATTCCTTTCAAACTTAATTCATATCGACTGTCTTTTGATCTAAAAGCGAGAGCAAAATTAGTTACTGGTATGGGGCCAGGAACAATTTGGGTCATCCTCTCCACCAAGTGACTAATGCATAATATTTGTTTTGCGATTACCTTCGCTACATTTGTTCTGTAATGCTAACCATACTGCCTCCTTTTTCGGAGTTACCAGTTCAGCAGCACATACCGGATTTCAGTGCTTGGCGCTATCGGATTCCCTATTGTACGAATATCTGCTACTAGTATTGACTCCCAAAATTGGTTTTAGGACATTTACGCCTATGGACAACTCACGCAGTTATCTGTCTTCGGCTGTCGCGCCGCACAATTTGATGCCATGATCTGTTTGATCCATGTTGCGCGGTTGTAAAATATGTGATCTACTTTTTGACATTAACGATATTACACATGTTGTATTGGTTTTTCTTATTTTACACTCTTCCTTATTTCACTGTTGGCCGCGACTGGACTGATCTTCTGAGGTGACGGATTAAAACTTCCAAACTATAAAAGACTATACCCATGCAAGGCACATTGTCACCTACTGAATGACATATACCAAGCGCAATAATTGAATAATCCGCATGACAGATCGGGCTGAAGCTTTATCGCTGATAATGTATGCCTATAAGCAGCCATAAAAAGAACACGTGTTAAATAAGTGATGGCTTAGATAGTAGTTTGCCACACCGGCCCACCGCCACGGAGGGGATACTCCGCTTGGAAGCAGGTCCCCCTGGGAACGGTACCACGGATTGTCGTATTAGTTTACCTGGGCATTTGTTTAAATCTGTATTTGTTATTGTTCCAATCTTTTCTACTTCTTTATCACCTTAAACCAGCCAATTACGTTAATGCCCGTTTTGTATCCATTACATAAAGCGTGAACAATTATTTATTTTGTGCGATCCCGCTGTACACATTGATCAGACCACATAGTTGGACTGTGCCTCGCGCCGCCGAGGAATATACCACTTATTTATTTATTCAGCTACCACCTGTAGTGCTTTCGGGGGAATATTGTCAAATCGGAGGGGACTGTGTGTGCGCATCGATTGCAACTTCCTCAAAATCGTCGCCGTACTAAAGGTGACGTGTGTAATTACTGGCGTCTGGGAGATTGGGTCAGGTATGTTACACATGCTTCTAGCACGTCGGAACATTGGAGCATAATGGAGCAGTTGGCTGCATCCTCGGCAATTTGAGCACATCCATCTGCTGATATTAGTTGGGGAACCGCGCTTCTCATTCCAGAGACTGTCGATATGTCTTTACAGAAGCATTTAGTTAGCACAACTATTTTCCGCGATTTTAGTCCAACTGCGGTCCATAATGTCAAATACTGAAAATGCACCCATCCGGGTACGTGAAACTCATCTTGACATGACTAAACTAGTGACGTAGTATCTTGCTAAACTCACTGACTGGAAACATTGAAGGTGAGGAAGTCACATCTTCAAGTCATTTCGGTAGCTCCGTTACTGTCACTAGTCAACGATATCCAGACTCCCAAGAGTTGCAATCTCACCCAGTACACGTCTGGTTTGCATCCAGTTTGATGCAGGTAAAGTGATAGCGCATTTGCGTGTTGAATAGTTGCATGCTTTACGTCCTTAACAAGTGCTTATGTTACGAATAAAAAGAAAGAAAACGAATAGAAAGAGGAGAATTATTTTCAACCACTTAAGTGGCACTAAACGCTGGCTGCCTATGTTGCGGAAGATGTGTCTCCTGCAGTGCATCGTCGCTAGTCGTTGGCCATGATAGCCCCACTGAGCATAGGTTTCTGTCTGTAGCGCATTTAATCCAAGGAGATACGCCAGTTCCCGTTGCACCGGATGTAGCGGATGGAAAGTGACAACCCCAATGATAGCAAGGACTTGGGCACTGATTCCAACAGAAATCTACAATTTGCAAGGGGCGGGGATCGGGTGCACCATTCTAGTGGTAATGCTAGTCGTAAAAGAAGTTAGCAAGATGGAATAGATTTTGACACAGCTATCGCCCTGTCTACGTAGGCTTTCAGTGGTGATGTGCAGGCAGAGTGATTGTAGGACAGCCAAGAATATACTATCGCTCTCAACCGCGTCTGTTCTACTCGTCTTCCCTAGCAGTACAGTGAATGCAGGCTGAGCGACAGCGTCTTATGGCTGTTCACAATAAGGGAGATAAGCAACGAGAGAAACAAATGGTGAAAACGACCATCACACAGTTGTTGAGCCTACTACTGATATTACTACTACTTACTACTACTACTACTACTACTACTACTACTACTACTACCAACAACAACAACAACAACAACAACGACAGTACTATTGTTACTTTTATGTGACGCTGTTATCGGACACGAGAATAATGCGCTTTGATAAACACAGTTCAACGTCATAGTATGAGAATTAGATCATCGCTGTGGTCAGCAACATGGTTTTCCCCAATTTAGGTGAGATGTGCGTGGGATTAGGTACGCGACTCTGGGGGTGTCATTCCTGAATGTGCGTCCGCTTGCCTTCAAGTGCCGTGAGTGTTGCTGATGGAGCAGGATACGTAAGTGCATGGCATTATGGGACTTGGCATAGCACACCTACATAGCCTCCCCGAACGACCATACCTGGGATGTCTACACAATGCAAAGGAACCACTGTGTCAAACTCGTCCGGCAGAATAAACTGAAGAACCAACAAGGTCTAGTGGAAAAGTTTTGCTCCAATCCCAAACTGCTATACAGACAAGTAAACAATTTGCGCCGTGCTAAGCGCGGTATTCCTGTTCCGCACACAGCATGCGGGTTAGCCCAAACCGCATAAGAGGCAGCCAACGTCCTTGGACAACAATTTGGCCGTACCTTCCAAAGCGTGCAGTCATCATATATCTTGCCTAAGCAGATAACGCTGCTATCAGGGCCTAATCACATATCGTTCACCTCCGCAGCTGTACTGAAAAGGCTGATGCCTCTGCGCGAGTTCAGCTCCGCGGGTGTGGACGGCATTCGACCGAAGGCGTTGAAAGTTGCTGCCACGAGTTTGGCAGGACCATTAGCAATTTTCTTTCAAAGATGTCTGAACGAAATGCACGCCCACACGATGTGGAAGCACGGAATCATCACGCCTATCTACAAAAGTAGTAGCCGTACTGAACCAGCAAATTATCGCCCGATAACACTACTGCCTGTGATCTCAAAGGTTATTGTGTCCATTGTAGCTGAGGCTTTAATGCGGTACCTGGAGAACAACCAAATTCTCGTTCCGGAACAGTATGGATTTCGCCAAAAGCACTCCTGTACAACTAATCTTTTGGTTGCTCGTGCAAGCTGGACGGAATCTGTGGACGCTGGTGTGGGAGTCGACGCGGCCTACTTGGATTTCTCAAAGGCATTCGACAGCATGGACCATCGCATTCTCTTCCACAAACTCCAGAAATATGGAATCGGCGATGCTGTTCTGGGCTACATGGGAGACTTTCTCGTGCAACGTCACATGAATGTGAGGGTTCGAAGCAACCTATTAGAATCCATCGAAGTTCAGTGCGGCGTATCTCAAGGCTCGGTACGTGGACCCCGCCTGTTCCTGGTTTTCATAAATTATCTCGCGAGTGTGCTATCTTCTAACTGTTTGTTATTTGCTGATGACCTAAAGGTATGGCGCAATATAGCTGCAAAGGATGATCACATGGTGTTACAGGAGGACCTGGACAGAGCGTACACATGGTCCATCGATAATGTGCTGCATTTCAACGTCACCAAGTGCAAAGTTCTCAGTATACGGCACAAGATTATGCACAACTACCGCCTAGGACCACAACTTCTACAGCGGGCTTCTCACGAGTGCGATCTCGGCGTGCTAGTTCAAGACGACCTCGGTTGTTTGAAGCAGACTGAAAAGGCAGCTAAAAAAAGCAAACCAGTACCTCGGTCTTCTTCGCCAAGCTTTCCGGAAGTTTGACCATTCGATGTTTCCAAAAATGCATAGTGCGTACGTGAGGCCGCACGCGGAATACGCTATTCAAGCGTGGCAACCCTAGCTCAAGCACCACCTCACCGCGCTCGATACGGCACAACGTAGGGCACCGAAGAGCGTCAGAGGTTTGACCAGCCTCCCCTACCCACTCAGGCTGAAGACCCTCAAAATATACAATGGACGTTATCGGCGTCTAAGGGGCGATCTCATAATGGTGTACCAGATCCTGAGAAACCCCAACCACCCATGCCATTCCCTACTAATACTCAGTCAAAACACTTCGCTAAGAGGTCACCAGTTTTAGTTAGTCACGCAGTACAGCCGCCTGGAATGTCGACGAAACTATTTCTCCCTTCGAGTGTCACAGCCTTGGAAGGCCCTTCCGGAACATGTAATTAGTGCACCCACCCTATCCCTTTTCAGAAAACGCCTTGACGATGCTCTGTCACATTTACACTACGTGCTATAGCTCATGACCACAAGATGCTGGCACTAACGCACAACAGACAGTGGATAGTGTCATAACCCTACTCGAGAATGAGTCACTCCAAACCCCTTGCACGAAATTTGATAGACGCTACTACTTTAGAAACTGAATTTCTGTATCCTGTCGACCTAAGATAGTTGCACACGAGTAAGCGTTGTCCTTGCTACGTTTTTATTTTTCTCGCCTATGATGTGAACAATAACCACTCCCCTGTTGCTTTGTGTGCGTACATTCTCATTTCAAACTCGCTTTATACGACAGTGCAGTTACGTCTGTAAGCGCCCGAACTGACGCCTCCATTATCCCTTCGCTATATTTTTTTGTCACGTTATACACCCTCCGGAACATGTCAAGCACCTGCCTTTTTACCCGTCATAAATCATTGTTCAGTGTCCGCTTGTCTTCAAGTGCCTTGAATGTTGCTGCTGGAATACCTAGCTTGTCCATAGGATGACCAGTCTGGGTCATGTTCGGAACATTTTGAGTGACCACCGCGCTATGCGACACACGGTGTGGAAAAGAATAGTAAAGTGCAGAACACTACATCAACTTACTGAGTAAGTTGAAGTGACCGTTTTTACTGGCCCCTGTCGAGCAAGTGCGGGCCTTTACTACGGATTAACGTTCATGCGCCAAAGCTCACTAATACAATCGCCAACGTAGAGTAAGCAATTTCCCCCTTAAACATATTTTCTTAATGTGCTCCGCATGAAAATGTTGTCATTCTGGGTTGCTACTCGCACGCTTGATTCGGACCGTTATCTATTTTGAGCCAAACTTCGGCCACTACAACCACCGGGACCGTAGTTCCATGGTGAAAACTGCTCCGTGTTATTTCCATTGCTGCACGCTACGAGTCAGTTTCCTCCTCGGTTGGGACTTGTAGCTAAAGACATGCCGATGTGAAAGTGGGACCCAACAGAGGGTCATGGGGCTGCGCCGGTTAGGTTCAGTACACTGGCTAAAAGTACATCGCTAGGACGGCAAATTCCGCCGTGTATTGATTGGAGTTGTGATACGCCTCAAGCATTGTGTCTTTAGTTTCACTCATAGCTCCTGGTGTCACGACCTATAAAGTACAAATAAGGATGAAATAAACCGTGGAGTAGTGTTCGGAGCCCGCCACAAGGAAAACAAGCTAAGACTTCATGTGGATATTTCCTAATACCAGCGACTGAACGTCCACTTTTGTTTTTCGGTATTGGTGATTTCCTTGGCATATTTTCTACTCTAATGTCAATCATTTGGAGTGAGTGATGTGTTTTCAGCTTCGGTTATTCGCTTAGTCCAGGTAGAGAGCTTACGTTGCAATCTGGCGGCACGGGTTCGAGCCTGCGTAGTGACAGGGCGACCCTCGCAGTATCCTTAGCCCAGGTGCGACCAAAGGTAGTTGCGCGGCAGTATTGCGTCGGTACGTAGTACCGACGCAATGCTGATACCCTACTCGGTGGCGTTCAATCATCGCCGATATTCCGGGGTTTATTCACCCCCGAAAACCTTATCTGGCCTCTGAATTTCACTACAGTGACTAGTTGTAGGTTTCCGTCTTATCTACTGAGAATTTCAAAAACAGCCTCTTGAAGTTATTGAATTTACTAACTTTTAGGGGACAGTCGACATGTAATCTAGCCATGGGATACTCGTGTTTAATGGCACCAGATTTAGCAATCTGTTAATTCAACACACTGAGCGATACTCTTCTCAACACTTCTGCTAGCATTAACAGCGACGCCCGAGTACGTTAACCTGGGTGGCATGTGCGCCCCCACCGTTTCTCAGCGTTTGGGTGTCAATGAGCATTGGTTCGATAGTGAGAATTTTCAACCTACACATCTTCTCAAAGAAGTGTCCCTAAAAGAGCTAATGCACACATTTGGCTCACCCGATTCAGCGTCTCCCATAGTGATTAACATGCCCTTGGTAAGCGGTCGGTTCAGTAGATCAGATGCTTGGTGAAGCACATCAATAAACTTTTGCAGAGCACATGAAACATAAATGGTGTTTGCCAGAAGGCTTCGACACCAACTTGTGGTAGTTTTTCATGATAAATTGGCTAAATCAGGCAATGCGGTTTCTCTGGTCACCAGCGTTGTAACCATCCTATATAAGCCTTTACAACCGCTTGAATGTACAGACAAACCTTTCTGCCTGGCCATTCGACTGTGGGTGAAACGGCGGCGAGCGAATGTGCTGGACGGCGCATTGTCTGCAGAACTCCGTAAACGTTGCCGAAGTGAATTGTGTACCACTGTCAGTTACAATTGTCGCAGGACAGTCGAATGTGCTAAAGGTTTGATGCAGTTGTGATACAGTTGCATTGGTGGTTGTGCTATCCATGAGAAATACTTCATGCTACTTGCTGTATGAGTAGACTATAGTAAGGAAAATTCTGCCCTTGATCGGTTCTGCAAAGTCGACATGGATGCGGTACCATGGCTTAGTAGCTTTTGGCCATGAATAGAGTTCTAATTTTTGTGGCGCTTTCAAGACATCGGCGCACTTTTGGCAGTGTTTAGCTATTTCTTCTAGCTGTTTGTCCATGAAGAGCCAGTATACATAACTGCTGGCAAGCGCCTTCATCCGGTTGATTCCAGGATGCCCGGCGTGGAACTGCCGCATAAGGCGCTCCTGAAGTGCCTTGGGGATGACCACTCTTTCCGAAAATAACATGCAGTCGTTTACAATAAAGCGCTTGTTTCTTCTCTGGAAGTACTGTTGCAACTCCGCAGATGGACAAGAACGTGGCCAACTCGTTCTGTGGAACTGTGTAAATTACTTGAGTACTGGGTCCCGAAGCGTTTCGTTTCTTACAGCTTCTGCTGTAACTGCTAGACCGTGCAATGCATCAGTTACCAGATAGTTGACGTCAGGTTCGATCTCGACGGAGGCAATGCTTGTATCCTCATGTTCTTGCTCATGGGCGTCAATTAGGCGTGACAGTGCATTTGCTTGGCCAATGAAAATTGTCGACTGGTAGTGGATCTCGAAATCATACCTCATTAAGGCAAGAGCACAACGTTGTAGCCGGTCGGCTGTGTAGGCCGGGATTCCCTTTTTCGAACCCAAGATAGCCAGCAAGGGCTTGTGAGCTGTCAGAAGCTTGAAGCGGCAGCCGTACAGTATTTTGTGGAATTTCTTGACCGCCTACACTATAGCCAATGCTTCTTTTTCGATCTGACTGTAATTCCTCTCGGCCTTCGTAAGTGTTCTGGTGGCATGGGCGATTGCTTCCTGAGGTCCATCGGTGTATGTGTGTGAAAGTAATGTGCCAATCCCAGAGCTTGATGCATCTGTGGTTAGGTACGTCGCCTTGGTGGGATCAAAATGAGTCAACAGCAAGTTCGAGGCCAGCAATGTCTTGACCCGTTCGAAGACATTCTGGCATTCTGATATCCAGTTCCAAGTTTGGCCTTTGGCTAGTAGCATGTTTAACGGGGCACACATGTGGTGCATCTCAGGCAATAATGCGCTGTAGTGGCTGATGAACCCACCAAAGGAAGGCCAGGACTGTAGATCTGTTGGTGCAGGCATTTTTATAATGGCTTTACTTTTTCCGGATCTGGTCGACGTCCATCCTTTTCGAGGATAAAACCGAGATATTTGATGCTTGGTGTGAAAAATGTGCATTTGAGGTCTGGACTTGGGTCTGGACTTGCTCCAACTCGGTTGAAGATCTGAGTCAAGGGCACCTCAAGGAGTTGCAACTTTTCAATCCAGTCGAGACTAAGAAGATTCAAATTCGGCCGGTCTGAAAGGTAGCACTTTCCCGACTTTTTCATACCTTTGAAAACAGTCATGCAGTTAAGTTCGCCCACTAAGTTTAACACATAGCCGGATACATTATGTGAAAGTTTCTTAGACTCGACCGTATTCGGCCTCTTCATGTGATTCCATGTGCTCCTGGAAATAATCGTGATGTCCGAGGCCGTGTCGAATTGCAGTTTCGATGGGATCCCATTGATCAACACCCTGATAAATCGTCGTCTCGGTTTACATTCACTTTGGAATGCGGCAACTATGGACAGAGACTCTGTGCCATCCTTCCTAGAATTCCCCTTTCGATAAGACTTCTTCATGTTCTTCGACCGGACCTGACTGCAGAATCCCACCTTATGCCCACGCTTATGGCACGTTTGGCAAATACGACTTTTGAAGGGACAAATGCGCGCGAAATGCCATTCGCCGCATGACCAGCATGCTGTGGGCGGTTTGTTCGTAGACCTCTTGAAGGGTTTGCTTCGGTTGACAGTCCTGGCATTTTTCACTAATTCTATGGTATCTGGTGGTGCGAGACCATCCCGTTCGACCATGGTAGCATCGTGTTTTAGAGTGAGAAGCCGTTTGTATTCGCTTTCGAAGGTCTGCAATGTCAGATCTGGATCCCGATCCAGCTTAGCTAAAAGTCGCGTGCAAATCTCAGCGTCACTGGGGGATTGTAGAGCGCTGACGAAAATGAAGCACTTAAACTGATCGTCCGTTAAAGAGTGTAGTTTGAAACGCTCACACTCACGGTTAATCATGTCTGCTAGAGCCCCAAAGTCGTCTGATTCCTGTTTGACAATTTACAGGCATTGATAGCGTATACTAAACAAGGATACCGACTTACCAAAAATTTCCTTCCGCTGCGACACTGCTTCTTCAAAGGTCAGATCCCTCGGGTGTTTGGGCAGAATGTGGTCTATGAACCTTGAATGTTCACTTATTCCGAGCTTGCGAAGTAGCAATCGCACCTTCCAGGAGTCGTCCTGACGAATGAAATCCGTGCGGAACATATCCTCACAATGTTTGAACCACGCTTCGAATGTGCATCCAGAAGCTACGTCATAATTGAATTCAGTGATAGCAGTGGGGAGAAGATCAGCAGAACTCGACTGCATGTCCCGCGCCGCTGCTACCGTTGTCTGCAAACTCAAGCATCGTGTCAGAATTTCGGTCATTTTCATTTGTGCCTCCATTTGAGATTGACGTTGGAAAAGCAGATTTTGAAATTGTTCAGCAGAAAAACGCATCACATTTCCAATTTTCGCTGTCGCCATTTCTTATAATCTTCTTACTAGACGCAATTACGAAAGTGACACTTTACTGATAAACAAAACTTCTAGCCCAACCGAAGGAAAAAAGCAGAACGCCAATGACCTTGACAACATAACGTATTAATCGCCGCCAATAAACACTGTACGACTATTGCGGACTTTGGCTCTAATTATAGGGCTCTTACTGACCTTCAGCTCCTAGACTTGGAAGGTCAGCTACCAAAGTTAGTGGTTCCCTCTAGCTTTTTCGAGGTGTCAGATGGTTTTAGTCATTACGGAAACTAGAATATTCCAGAACTTTGGAAATCGATGCGCAAATCGTTAATAATCGATTAATCGATAAAATAATGGTTTTTCTAGGCAAGTCTCTCGGACACTCATCCTCTTCTTGTCTCTGCACTAGGACCTCCGGCTTCTCCCAATCAAACATGTTCCCTTCTTCGTCAACGTGTGTCGAGACCAATGATGGTGAATAATGGTTGCAACAGGCTCGCTTGTGTTCTTGTAACCTTGTAGATAACTTTCTCCCTGTTTGGCCCACATAGTGTTTATCACAATTTTTACACTGTATCCAGTAGACATCATTCCGACATGCATGTGCTCCCGTCTTCCCCTTCGGTCTAGATAGGGTTGTTTTCAGATAGTGGTTGGTATGTGGTAGGACTTGAGGAGTCCGACAGTCATTTCCGATACGTTCTAGATGTAGGGCATGCGACCTGTTTCGTTGTTGTTGGTTCAGGTGTGGCCTTTGTAGTCTTGCAGGTTATGTATCTTCGGATGAAATTGCGTGGATATCCATTGCGCATGAAAGATGCAAACAGATGGTTTTCTTCTCGTTGTGCTTCTTTAGTATTAAAAAGTGATTCTATCCTGCGAAACAAAGTTCGTATACAGCTGATTTTGTGACATTTTGGATGGTTGCTGTTGAAATTTAAGATTTGATCTGTGTGCGCGTCTTTCCTGTGAACTGATGTCCGTAGTTCCCCGTCCGCTGTTCTAGTTACCAGTACGTCCAAGAAAGGCGGTTTGTTTTCCACTTCTGACTCTATGCTGAAGTGAATGCCGTCCATTGCAGCGTTCAGCAAGCCTTGGGTAATCTGCAGCTGGCTGCGTTTGAGTATTACGGACGTGTTGTCAACATATCTGAGCCACAATTTCGTGTTCAAGACTGGAAGTAGATTTTCTTCTAACTTTTGCTTGACGATCTCTGCAATGAGTCCAGATATAGGGGACCACATTGGGGATCCTTTCAGTTGTTCATAGAATGCTCCAGCGAAGTTAAAGTACGTCGTGAGACATAGGTCGAGAAGTTCGCATATACTCTCCGCCGTCAGGTTCCCACTTATTCCTCCACCAGCATTCAGACCTTCTCTGATGCTTTCGTTCGTCACTTGTAGGTTGACAGAAGTGAACGGTGCAGTAACGTCGAAGGACACCATTGTTTCTTCATGATCGATTCGCAGTCCTTGGAATTTCTCCGAAAACTGCTGAGCGTTGTTTACGGAGTACGGCGATCATCTAGTCAGATGTTTAAGGCGCCTCCATAGTTCTCTAGCCAAGTTGTAGTTAGGCGTACCAGAGAGTGACATGATTGGCCGAAGTGGTACACCAACTTTATGCACCTTGGGAAGTCCGTAGAATTGGGCGATGTTTGAGTCATGAGCTTTCATTCTATCGTGCTCTTACTTAATGAGCTGCTTCAAATCGTTGAGTCTTTTCAGGGTCTTTTTATTTTATTTGTTAAGTGCATTGTTGGATCGGTTTCCAAGCAGCGGTATTTTGTACTGTCGTTCACGAGGTTCCTTGTCTTTTCAACATATTCTGTTTTATCCATTATAACAGTCAAACGTCCTTTGTCCGCAGATAGGAGCACGACAGTTTCATCCGCCTCTAGGCATCTTTTTGCTTTCTTCTCTTGCTGTGATAAAAAATTTTGTTGCCTGTTGTGTGTTAGGAGAAGCATGACGGCATCTTTCACTTGTATTTTCGTCTCTTCGTCAAAGCTATTGGATTGTAAAACATTCTCAAACCCGGCAAGAAATTCCGTGGGTCGGGCGGTCACAAAGTTATAGTTTAACCCTTTGGTCAGCACTTGCTTTTCAGCATCACTGAGCGTCCGCCTGGACAGGTTCCTGACCCAGATATCATTGGTGACTTCGAATTTGAAGCCGGTTAATCTAGCCAAATTGTCTTGCAAAGCAGTCTGCTTCCGCGCTCTAACTTTCGCTGTTCTGCGATCGATTGCTATGCTTAGTTGTTCTGTCAGATATCGTTCTAGGGCATGTAGGCAGGCAGCTGTGTGTTCCTTTAGACAACTCTCAAATTTCTTGATGTGATAGTGAGCGTCCACAATCATCATTCTTAGCATACGTTTGCCAAATTGTTTTGCAATGGCCCATGCTTGCTGGTGGTTGATTAGCAGCTTGTAGTTGACACTTTGAGGAAGAAGGTCATTTCGCATACAGCATGGGAGAAAGTAAGTTGCTGCCGGGTTGCGGCATGGCTGCAAGCGAAATCCTTCCATCGGCAAGCAGTGCGGAGCGTTGCACGCCCATAATCATTAGCACTAAAGCGGAATAGCTGTAGCTCGGATTGTCTGTTCAGGTTTAGGTTTGTTCTCCGAGCCGACATATTTCGTTGCAGACGTTTTATCACTAATCGAGGTGACTTCGTCAGTGCGTACTAATCAAAAATTGACCGATTAGAGAGTGATGCTTGAACTTGGCCATTTCGATTCACGTTCCGTGACCACTGCTAGTTTGCAGTTTGATCGCCACCTACTTTAGACTCATGTGGTGTATGACCCGCCTTAAGTTCTTTTTTGCAGTTGATGTTGGCTCACATACCAACCGTTACTTTGAAAGCAACCCTATCTAGACCGAAGGGGAAGACGGGAGCACATGCATGTCGGAATGATGTCTACTGGATACAGTGTAAAAATTGTGATAAACACTATGTGGGCCAAACAGGGAGAAAGTTATCTACAAGGTTACATGAACACAAGCGAGCCTGTTGCAACCATTATTCATCATCATTTGTCTCGACACATGTTGACGAAGAAGGGAACATGTTTGATTGGGAGAAGCCGGAGGCCCTAGCGCAGAGATAAGAAGAGGAAAAGAATTTCTCGAAGCGTGGTTTTCTACAGAGAACTCGATAAACCTGCGCATTGAGTTAGACCCGATCTACCATCAACTGCATAAGAAGGACATAAGGCGGGTCATGCACCACATGAGTCTAACGGAGGCGGTGATCAAACTGCAAACTAGCAATGGTCACGGGAGGTGAATCGAAGTGGCCATGTCCAAACATCACTCTCCCATCGGTCAATTTTTGTTTAGTACGCACTGACGAAGTCACCTCGATTGGTGATGAAGCGTCTGCAAACGAAATATGTTGACTCGGAGAACAAACCTTAACCTAAGCCATAGTTGATGGCTGCTGACCTGCGTGACTGATAGTTGAATACAATATGGCGCGACTCATCCTCCGCTGCCATGTCAGTCATAAACTGTGCGGAGGAAAATGCTTGGCACCAACGCTGCTTTAACACCTACTGCGTAATGGAAGTATGGTTCGTGTTGCTCCGTCACGGGCGGAAACCGCCATTATCATCTTTCCTTCTGGTTTCCCTGTTCTTCGAAAAGCGACGCATGCGAATAACCATTGGTAGCTTGGTCACAACCGCTGTTAAGACGATGCGAATGGCTATTGCCAAGATGATTGATTTGGCTCAATTATCTGCTATAGTCGCTTCTTTTCATACCCGTTCAAACAGGTGGGTCGACGCTGTGCGAGAGAAATCACTACCGTTTAATAGCATGAGTGCAAGGGGATCTGTGACCGACAAACTGGAGGCGATTGAGCATTGTGTTAGCATCACGAGCTTCAGCTTCAGATAATGCATGTAATCCAACTGGCCGTGCCCAGCCTGTATCACCTGAACACCATCCGTCCATAGGCCAGGGGTCAGCTGAGCTACTTCTGAAACTACACCATGAGAACAAGTGCATAGTTTACCAACGCTTATATCGTTCGTGTTCATCAGATTCGAAATGTCGGCTGCATAAAAGCGGCAATACTG
Source organism: Dicrocoelium dendriticum (assembly GCA_944474145.2). Lineage (NCBI taxonomy): Eukaryota > Metazoa > Platyhelminthes > Trematoda > Plagiorchiida > Dicrocoeliidae > Dicrocoelium > Dicrocoelium dendriticum. Next base: position 212,431,632 of record OX104064.1, read on the forward strand.
TGAATGAGCCATAACAAATGTTACGGTTGAATCTTCTATTTGGAACTTTGCCGACACTGGCAAAGATTGCCGCTTTTCAGTGGACGTACATGGCGGTTGGTTGCAGTGTGATTGAACATATCACTCAGGAGTAGATACAAGTTGACAATTAACGTCTGGCATGTATCCCCACTGCAGTAGTGAAATATCGTGCACACTAAGTCAAATGACACTGAACACCTATACGTCGACCATTGACATATAAAAGCCCGGATGTATCTCAACGAGTGAGAACCGAGTTTTTCCATCCCCACAATTTCCAGTGCATATTTCATACTTTTTCACGTAGCATTGTGCGAAGGGGAGGTAGTTAGTTCCACATGACAAGTAAAACCTAAATCACTTGTGATCTGACACTAAGGATGTGTTGTTCCTTCTCCGGAGAGAGCTGCAGCCGAAAGCGGAGATCATAACTGAACTTCTGATACTCTGACGTTTTCCGTAGTCATGCCTTGGGAAATCAGCGTACAAATGATGCATGGAATTCTGTTTATGCCCTCCGTAATCCAGAGGTGCGTCTCCGACTGATAGTTATTGTGTCACTTTAATGAATGGAACATCATATATAGACTTTCATAGTAAGTATCTCAATGAAGATAACTTGCGGATACGTATGTCTTAGCCCTGGCACAGCAAGTTTTGTGGTTCGACACGGAAGTTGGTCTGACGCTATGAGTTCAGAGAGGTTTGGAAACAATCGGTTTTTATGGTAGTTTGGTAATGCTTCGCTCTTGACACAAGGGCTTCGTCAGACCAGGTGAATCCGTGTGCGATTGGAGTGGAATTTTATAGCGAACAGGGGCGATAACCGCATTACCCGAGACTTGAGCCAAGGTGTCATTACGGTAACAGTTCGTGATGTCACTCCAGTTGCTTCAAACACAGTGGGAATAGTCCAGGCGTTCCTTTGTGTGTCATGGCACGTTGTATCTCCATGTATGTTTACATGCTGCGCGCGTGTGTTGGGAGACCTCAGTTCATGTGATCCGGTCCAAGGCTAAACAAAGGGACCACTATAGTTTACGATTCAATCTAGCCCTAGTAACTGTGCTTGCGTACACGGACGGAGGCACTGCACGGTTGACGTGTCCACATGACCGGGAAGAACGAACACAGGCAGGTTAGGGAAGAGAGACAACATGCGCTTTGGATTGCCACTACGGAAATGGGTTCGTGAGGACAAGAAATTGCGATAGGTTTTGGGCCCCAAGAATCTCGCAAGTTGGGTTGCCAGGTCGGGAGATGAACTAAGTGGTGTCCATTGTGTTTGCTCAGACGCCCATTGTACTGGTTTCGGTTCCATACCTCCTTTTGGCCAGTCACGCGGGATAAGTTGGACTGGTGCCAGGGCATTTAATGGCAGATGTGTTTGTGCTGACTTGGTCAGGTGATGCAGGCTGGTGTGCTGATGAAAATGTGGAATCGCCATTCAGGTATAACGATGATGTGCAAGGTACTAACTGAAAAAAATGTGTACCTTAGACTGGGGAGATAATTCGGGAGGAAAAACGGGATCAATGTTTCAGTAAGTAAGAAAATTGGTACTTGCATCGGCTTTGGTATCAATCGACGCTTTCCGCACCTATTAAACAAGCAAGTGTTTGAACCGAGTGCACATAAACCTGAACATAGATCGGACTGTGACATGTTGTCTAGACAACAAAGGTATGTAAGTGGATGAAAACACGAAGAAATGAGTAGACGACTTGAGAGCCAAGTGGTTTGTGTGCGGTGTGATACATTGTTTGTGCAAGCACATTGATAACTGATTCAATTTACACGCTAAGGTTGATACATTATTATTGCGACTTTTAACTAAATTTTTATCAACAAAAGCAGCTTTCAATAAGAAATCTTTAAATATTTACTACAGAGCATATTCGGTAAGTGGCATGTAATTAGTAACATCGATGTCCATCTGGCTCAGCTTGGTCGCACCCACCCGCCTATTGACTGATCACCATAGCTGAGGTGCAGAGACTGCAACGGGTTCAGCAAGTAGCTACCCGGCTCATCCCCAGTATACGGGGTATGTCGTATGAGGACCGATGTAGGAGACTAGGCCTTTATACCATTTCATATCATCGGCTTCGGGTTGACCTCATTATGATACACCGGATAGTGCACCTGGGCCACTTCCCTATGTTGAAGCCGCTGCTGCACGTTCGCACACCAAGCAGCACACGCGGACACCGGTACAAATTAGTGGTACCGGATGTAAAGTACATCGCTCACTCTCTATGCTTCGAGGGTCGAGTGGTGAAATATTGGAACAAATTGCCGAGGCGAAATCGGTGTCGGAATTTCAGAGGTTCCTTGACGCTCACTGCGGACTACAGGTATAGGGAGCGTATCGCACCAGAATAAGACGTAGTGCATCTGTAATATGCCGTCGCCGCGCAAGAATGAGCGACGTGATTCCGCGCAAGTGCCCGATCCACCTACGATGGAGCAACAAAGATTTTTATCTATTCGGTCTCTATTCTCAGTATTCAGTATTCACGCTGTGGTGAATATGCTCCGAAATTACCACTCCAAGATATTTTTGTTAAATGTTGTCATTGTTTTCGTTGAACAAGCCTGTTTACACTTGTAGCAGTTATGCCCTGATCTAGTAATTCCTAGTGCCTACTACGATTATCCGTAACAATCCCAATAATCTGCGGGGATTTTAAACGCACTGGTGGCAACTTCCCTCCCTCTGTAACATTACAGCTTATGTACAGTACAAACGAATATTATTCATGAGTCCATACAAATGCGAGGATGATGGTGACCTTAACCGCTGGAGATGGCTACACTAGAAGATATTTACCAAGGATACTGCTTCAAAATGCTGGACAACCGCGATAAAGTAAAAGTTAAATGGGATCTGAATTGGGCATGCACTTCGTGATTCAGGTGCACAACTGTTGCTCCGAACTCAATCTGTTCTGGCGCAGCTTTGGAGCCTAAAGTCCATCCAAGAAGTGGTTGGTCTTGTGCGGGAGGGGACAATATTAAGAGAACACGCTGCGCGAAAGTGTTTGGAACAAGTTTGGTGTAGGTTCTGGGCGTATTAACTACCTTATTGTATCACTATCACCAGCATGATGATAATCAGAACCAGCAATAGCAACAAACTTTGAGACGACAGACTGAAACACATGTGATCTTTGTTAGGGCTAGAGTCTAAGATGATCTCAGGTCGAATGGTGTGCGTATAAACCGAGGGGCGTCTAGCCACACCAGCGGGCCTTCGCTACTAATGTTCGCTTGAAATCGCTGCTAATCTGTACACGGTCAAAGAAGAGGAAGCACTATTACAGCACTGAAGACCGCGCGAGAAGGCGTACAATGTGATTACGGATGATGGATTCTGTCTAACTTATCCGATCAGGTCTTGCATCCACAAACTCTCAGATCTGACACTAAGGAATCACTGGAGTTTATTTAATGCATTTAGGTTCCAGAAACAAGTCCCACTTGGCTCAATCGTATTATTTCGCATTAGAAAGGCCATAGTGTGTGTGACAGCGAAGCATCTGTTCAAAGTTATTTTCTACATCCGTTGTTGATGATGCTAGAGATGAGTGCCACAGACTTAAGTCTACCCGACGTAGCTGGAATACATTGGATTGACATCTGTCGTAGTTTGTAACTCCAAGAGGATAACAACAGTTTCTACAGTAGAAGAGGCTCAATAACTAATCACACTGAAGCTACACAATTGTGTAGTAAATTCCGACTCCAGTTCTACATTTGATTTCTGTATGCGGCCTACCGCCGTGTATCACATCGTTGCTATTTTCTCAACCAAATGTCATACAATACCATGAATTTGGCGTTTGTATCGAAAATGCAGCTCTGTCCAGCAATAATACTTGACCATCCGTTTCGTGTACCTACCCAGTTCCAGTGCGTAGCGAACTAGCTGTAGTCAAAATTCCGTTCTGCCACTGAGTTGACTGCCAAGATACCACCAACACAATCCTTGAAGAAACCGCATAATGTCGTTCTCATCTATTGCAATCTTCACCATAAAACATGATCGTTTCTAAACTCATTTTACCCCGCAACTGTGTCATTGCTCCCGACGATTGGTTGAACACGATGTGAACAGTAGTGTTCCTCCCCTGCTAGTATTTAAAGTTCTGGCTGTACTTTTAGTTTGCAGTTCTAAAGCGTTGTGGCCAGTAAATGTTCGAATATACCAACGGCCAACGACAAGGTATATAATCGCAAACCTAGTTTACAGCTTACAGGAATTTGCACATTCACCATAATCCGCGAATTGTGTAACGCTGCTTTTAGATATCTTCTGACTGCCATACAGAAATTCGCATCTCCCAGTTCAATCTTGGATTGCAACCTGTTGCAGCTCCGTTTCTTATACTGCTAAAGTTAGTGAAGCAAATACGGATATCAGGTAGTTAAGGAGTCAACAAGGAGTCAACGAGAAACGATGGCCGCTGCGGCTCCGATTGACAGGAACAAAGCGATTTGGTAGGTGGCTGCCAGCGTTTTGGCGCGCAGATGTGATGGTCAGATCCACGTGGATGTATTTGAATGTACTTCAAACTGAATTATGGCCAGTCACGCAAGCGGGTGGGCGGACGGCCCGTACAACCGGGGAGTTTGGATCGATACGGCTGAGCCAGTTTAGCATACGTTTGTGTGTGATTGCGTGCGGAAGGACTATTGAACCGACCGCCCATCTCCCAACACCCGTCACTTCAGACCACTATGTGAGAAGATTTGCGATACGAAAACAACACGGCTAATTTTTCAGATTGACAGCCCGGACGAAACTACCGCTAAGCCGACAACGTACACATGTTCTTTCAAGTTAAGTCAAATCAAGGATGTGCTGTTTGCACCCATGTGTTTTGGTCAATGTTCAAGGATACGCTTGGGATAAAAATAAAATAACCTTTAGTCCTACATGTTTCGAAGCAATTAATTGAGGGAAACTGTAAATTACTGGCTCGTTTGGTTTATTGTAGTAAGATACGGCCACAACCACTTGCTTACCTCAACTTAACCGACTATTCATCAACGGAGTAGCGATCACGAGCCGCAGACCAATACTTACTATCTATCCCGTATTGGAAGCCACAAGTTCTCGTGTGCTGACCTAGCCACATTCTCGTGGACACTCAAAATATCCGTTTTCATCTTGCTAACCGGCGAGTAGCACAGCGGAATTTAACCATCTATCACCTGATAGTCACTCATGTCCTCATCGCTCACTCTACCAGTGTAAACTGTCCCCGACAGCTAACGATATCACGTTAACGGGTTTCTCATTTAAGTGTGGTACCTAAGCCCCACTCAAAAATGACCCACCGATACGCGAAAGTGCAGTGGTTTCAGTGTTGAGTACTTCGTGTCGTGCCGGTCGGAACACTGCTCAAGATCCGCTTGTACAGTGCATTTGAGAAGAGTCTTTCGTTTTTGCTCAGTCGCCGCGCTGGTCAGGGGTAGATTGGAACGCACTAATTTGCCGACCCACCAATGGCATGTACGTCTACTGTATTTACTCATCCACGCATGTCTGGGGGTGTGAATACGACGTGAGGACGCATTGCGGTGCATGTGTCCTTGAAATATGTTAATGACCCTCGTCGATTTCGACAAAGGCCAGCTCAGATTGGGTCGATGCCGACGTTTTTGGCTGGTGGTTTGCAACATCTCGACAGCAGTGCATAATGCACTGGCTACCGTGTTCAAATGTTGATGGCGCTTCGACAGTTGCTTAATGTTATCCCAGCAAATGATAAAAGGGTTAGTGACAACGCTGTTGTAGACTGAATGTTACCTTCACATAAACCACCTTAGCAAAATAAGAATTCGTAACAATTAGGCGGTGAAAATATGAGATGCTACTTCTGCATAAATGAGTCCGGAACAATGTCTACCAGCTACTGGAGGCTCATCGGATCTATTTGCAAGTGCGCGGCCGCCTAAGGAGTTAATTCCAGCAGAATACAGAAATAAAAAGAAAGCTGAGTGCAGTGCCTTTTGAACAGATTTTATCAAATCTCATTTTATTCCATCAGCTTGGAGAATTAAATCAAAATCAGTTTCGCAATGAGCACGAGAAGGAATTTTACAGTATTGGTATGGTAAAAGAATCCTAAAGTAGATAAAGAAGCGTTTAGGTCAAATCTAATCACCCATTTTAGAAAGAAAGGTGATGGAAGAATCCAGCGCGTACGATGCATTTATTTGATTAAGCCAGTCTGTTTACGGCGGAATATTCAAGCGTTGTTGGTGTATTAAGCATTTTATTGACTTGACTTGAGTTCCCCGCCTTGGCAGACTTGAATGTTTAAATATTCCTTATCGCCCAGATACGTATCCGGCCAATTTGGAAAACCTTAATATGCCATGGTACTAGAATTTTTGGTATTTTAAGTATCCATGGAAACTGTGTAAATAGATCACTGAGGATTCACGTTCAACCGTTTGTTCCACGGTCATGACACATTCAGTAGTTGCGAATGACTTAACAAGCGTAAAAGTATTGCCCATTAGTTAATTTCCGGTGGCCGGTGGGACTCTCTGGGACTCTTTTAACTTCCGATATAATTCCACGGGATGTACAGCTGAGCGGCTAATCGTACTCCCACAACGACCGAACAACAACAGATCATGGTGACGTGCTGGTATAGATTTGTTTTCCTATTTCGTTAGACTGCTGCTACCAAAAGAAATGCGGATGTTCTACGTGTGCCCTAAAGCTCGATCCACCTGAGTGTTGGCGAAATGTGGGTGGGTGAGATTTACTGTTTTATGTGAAGCTGCCGTTTGCACTAGTTGCAAAATACCCAAGACAAAATGAACCGTAATCGCTTTCAGCTCATACGTCCTTTTGACACGTCAAAGAAATAGAACAAGGGTTCAAATTCCCTACAGGCCTAGTGATCTGGAAGCAGAGAGTGCGGAGATGATATCTGAGATTGGGGCAGCACTACACGTATGCTGGTGGACTCGCACCAAACCGCAATCAGATCCCTCATGTATGAATTTGAAGTTGACGAGCTGCTAACAACTTGTCGTGGAGTGTGAGGCATGAATCCAGTAATACCAAGTGAACATCCAGTGGCCCTAGCTTGGCGAAAGCTGCTGCTGTCACACTCGCTTCCATAGCAGTCATCCTAGGAATACTGTAAACTGGCTTCCATGAACTTACCTGAGCTACAAATCAAGTGAACTGGTCACTACAGCAAGATTCATTTATCGAAGCAATATAGGCAATCCTAAAGGAGTATGGAAAACGATTGTGCGCAAGATCCGTAACCCTCAATTATCAGATGGTTGCACTAATGAAACTAAAATGGTTCGACAAGTATATTTTATTTCATTAGACATTGACGTGTACTAAGGAATAAATACAGTCCGATGGGTTCTGCCGCCGATTGCGTGGTGTCATAATCATGGCTGATTTCACGCAACAGCACCAGTGTTCGAAAATCCCAGCCACAACGAAGACGACCCACAAGAGGATCATTCATTAAGTGACGCTGCACTTGAGGAGTACAGATGACGGAGCAATGTTAAAGGGTTCAGCCGGGCAGTCCCTGACTTCCAGGAGGGACCATGCGTCGGCACTTGTGGTGCATTTCAATTCCTTATTCACAAATATTTAGGAGGCGGTACAGAGTTTGATTTGTGTAGGCCCTGCCCCTTTTGACAGAAGAATTTCGGCATAGTAGATGCTCGCAAGATATTCATTGGTAATTGGCGGTGCTTCACATGCTATACCTAACGATTCGCATTTACTTGTCTGCTTCAAATCTGTGCGAATCATGTTCCACATTGAGATTGCGGGTCGCATTGTGGGTTTGGTAGCATCCACCATTCAAATATGCTTCACTACTTGTCGGTTTGACGCATGTCCTCGCAAACCATTGCTGGTCAGGTTTTAGACTAAGATGAGAACATTGCAGAATGCTGAACTGGAAAAACCAGGTTAACTTGCCAACAAAAGTAATTCGATGGCTTATCAGTTCGTCTTCATTTCGGAAGGAAGAAGTGATCGTTGGAGACAATGAGATGAACGCTTATCGAACCATTAGCAATTTGTAGGTCTGTCGAAAAATGCAAGACTTGATAAGGCGCAACCTTAACAGTTTCTTTGTAACCAGTCATACGGATTAAAATATTCACCATACTTAATTGATTGTCACTTTCTATCTTTGTCTGCTATTCTATGTTGCTCTCATAAGTTGATCTCGCAGTCCACTGTTACGTTAATTCTGATGCAATTGATGTATTGCTTAGTTGGGAGCGTCATTGGTTGTAGCCGCTAGTCATGCACACGGACGCACATCTGTGAACCAACACGCAGTCCACTGATTGGTCTCGGCGCGATGAAATCCTACGCTGCGCTGAATCCTTGTAATATGATAACCAAACCGATCCATGTCAGTTCGCTTTCTTAGCAATGCCGAAGGTGCATGCACCGCTGTCCACGGTTGATCTGCAAACGAAGTCTCGTGACGTGCCAGTAGATCAGCGCGTAATGCTTCTACGACTCTATTTTGAGTGTCATTCCAACGCCGCAGCAACGGCACGACTCTACAACAATACGCACTGCACATTGAGGCCGGTTAACCCGCAGTACGTACTCCAACTTGTGAAGAAATTTAACAAAACTGGGAGCGTGTGCAACGCCAAACGAACTGGGCGGCCTCGTACTACCACGGATGAGATTTCCGCTGGTGTTGTTGTCGAAGAGGTTCGTCAAAATAGTCATCTCAGCATTCAGAGGATCGCCCAACACTGTGCCACTACACCATATGCTGTGCACCGGATATTGAAGGAAAGGGAATTCCGAAGGTATGGTGCATTGCAGGTGCAAGTGTTAAAACCAGACGATTCGGTGAATCGTCTTACATTCGCTCGCTTGTACTTGAATACCTTGGACGTGCATTCCATCATGTTTACCGATGAGGCCATTTTCCGTCTGCATGGTACACAAAAGCGGCATGTTTGGGCCACCAATAACCCACGGCAATGCATCGCCTCACGTGTGCAACATGGCACACAGGTCATGGCCTGGGCTGGACTAACAAGTCGAACAATCATCGGACCTTTCTTCTTTTCTCAAAATGTGACGGGTAAGTTGTGTAGCAGAACTAATACATCACACTTCTTAGCCTCTTCATACAAAGAAATGTTGCAGACGTGGGTGATTCCGCGGTTGCATGCGGAAGGACTGTTGAGTACGGTTTGGTGGCAGCAGGATGGTGCACCGGCCCATTCAGCACGAACCGTGAGTCAGTTCCTGGACGACACATTCGGTCATCGATGGATTGGTCGGGGAGGACCACTGGAGTGGCCGGCACGTTCACCGGATATGAATCCCCTTGATTTCTTCCTTTGGGGATACCTGAAACGAAGAGTTTATAAAGTGAAACCCACGTGTGTGGAAGAACTGAAGCGGAGCATCGTGGAAGAATGTCGCGCGATATCCGTTGACACATTGCAGAGGGTTATAGCCAACAGCATCCGGCGAATGCTGCTGTGCCAGCAAAACGGCGGTGGGCATTTCGAGCATCTACTTCGTTAATTGTTCGACTTGTTTTACGTACTGCATTTCAATACATCTGTCGCATAACCATTGACTTCAGGACTAAATCGCGGCTATGGCTAATGGTGCCGATATTGCGTCGGTGTGGAGGGAATATCGTGGGAGTTGCCTGAAGAGAACAAGACGTTAACGTGAGCAGCGTACACGGAAGAAATCGTTGTACCTATAGATGGGCCTCAGCGCCGAAAGGTCTCGTTGGCGGACAGGGTTAGGGTGATAACACTGGCTAGATCGTAGATAAACATACCATGGCATTCCAAATAGCCCGTCAAAGCGTCGGCCAGAATTTCTTCCATAACTTTGGCGAACACCGGGAGAAGATGACCGGGCGGTTATTGGCAGGCTGGTACCGACTTGCTCCCTTGTGAATAGGTTTGATGAAACCTAGTTTCCACTTTGACCGAGCTATGTTGCAGTCCAGAGATGGCTGAAATAATCCGTCTAGGTGCGTGATTGTTACCTTTAGTGCTTTTGGGGTGGCTATTGTCCACTCCAAGAGATATGTGTGTAGGATGGTAATGGCATTTTCAGTACCGTTTCCGCAGTGAATGTTACGCCGGATCAAACTGCTACTTTGTGCACTTGTCCTCAAGCACCAAGTGCACAGAGTCGTCCGCCTGAGTTGCGTACACCGTCCAATTTTCTGAACTGCGATTGTTTCTATAACCATGCCAAGTCCGGTCCCTCAAGACCATATATTTTCGTGTTCGGCTTCTCTGAAAAGATTTCTTTTTTAGGGGAGGATGAAAAGCCAATTAAGGAACTACTCGCTGCACGTGTTTGTGGATAAGGAATGTTGATGAAATCGCATTGTTATGCTCGGTCATTGTCACTAGAAACGTTCGAAGGAGCTGTGTCTTTGCTATAGCATGCTAGATGCTAAGATCGCCATCTATTGCTCTATAATATCGCACCCTGTATCTGTTGCTATTCCAGAACCAGTCTTGGGACAAATTTGTGGG
>OX104064.1:212442712-212493879 GCA_944474145.2 Dicrocoelium dendriticum
TAGGCAGGGTGTAATGCTGCTTATTGAATTGTCAGTCCGTCATCCACGGGCAGGTGACTTTTGAAGGTGGCGATTTCGATTAGTGCCACGTGATCACTGCCCATTTGCTTCCACGACTGAACGAGGTCTTGCGATTCGCCGGAGATCTTTCTTTCGGAGTTGATGGTACACGGGGTCAATGTCGACGCGCATGTTGATCGAATTATTAGAGGAGTACCATGCTTCTAGGAACTCTCTTCCTTTCTGTGTTGTTGTTTGAGCTAAAATCACTGTTTGGTTCCAATTGAAGCTATGTCCCTCCTCATCTACATGCACTGAGAAAAGAGACGACGCATAATGCTTTTTTCAAGCCCTCTGATGTTCTTGTATTCTTGTGGATAATTTCCTTCCTGTCTGCCCCACATAGTTCATTTCACAATTATTGCAATTGATTTTATACACGACGTTTGTTCGTTCTTGTGCATTCCTAATATCCTTTGGGTTTGATAGTATTCTTCGCAAAGTAGCGCTTGGCTTATGAGCGACCACGATGTGTTGTTGTTTGAGCAATCTGGCAGTCATTTCAGATATGCTCTTCATATACGGCAAAACGACCCTCTTGCTTGCATTTGGTATCGGCTCGGTGTTCATAAGTTTATGGTTTAGACATCTGCGGATGAAGCTGCGTGGGTAGCCATTGCGCTCGAACGAATCGAATAGGTGTTTCTCTTCTTTCCGTTTGGCTTCCACTGTGCTTCAGTGTGTTTCAATCCTGCGAAATAGTGTCCGCGCGCAACTTATTTTGTGGCACTTTGGGTGATTGCTATAGAAGTTCAAAATTTGATCGGTATGTGTTCCTTTCCTGTGAACGGATGTTTCAAATTCACCATCGTTTGTTCTGATCCCCAATACATCCAAGAATGGGAGCATGTTTTCTGCCTCTAACTCCATTGTAAACTGAATCCCATCCATTGCATTGTTGAGCAGTCGGTGTGCGATTGCTACTTCACTGCGTTTCAGTATTACAAATGTATCTTCAACATAGCGTACCCACAACTTCGGGTTAATAGCTGGTAGTAGATCTTCTTCCAACTTTTGCATGACGATCTCAGCGATCAGACCTGATCAACATGCGCATCGACATTGACCCCGTGTACCATCAACTCCGAAAGAAAGATCTCCGGCGAATCGCAAGACCTGGTTCAGTCGTGGAAGCAAATGGGCAGAGATCACGTGGCACAAATCGAAATCGCCACCTTCAAAAGTCACCTGCCCGTGGATGACGGACTGACAATTCAATAAGCAGCATTACACACTGCCTATAACTGCACTGAAGATGCCACTTCGCATGGTGGTGAAACGTATGCGATTTCTTGATCAAGCTCGGAAAAACGATCAACAGGTGAGCAACCAAACCGGGCTACCAGTGTTCCAAATTATTTCAAAATACAACTCATGTGCGATATGTGCATACCTCAGTCCTAGTAGAATGGAGGCAGATCACACGGACGAGCCAACGTGTGAGTGCTTGCAACAGAAATTGTTGGATCTTGAACACCGAATTTCCAAACTGCATTCGAAATAGAGGAAGCGTTGTAGAGTCATTGGACTCCAGGTATAATTGTTGGTCACTACACCCAATTTGTTCAACCAAATGCACGAACGAACGTGGAATATTGTAAGCAGCAAGCGCTTGGTAGCCAGGAGTGGACGCAGCCCATTCACGCTAGCGGCGTCATCACTACCGCTGACTTTTAAGATGAGAATGTTTGAGGGTAGGCGACCAATCTAGAGAATCCATTAGTGTCCCTTCGAATCCGTCACATACACACACACAAGTAAGCGTTTTTGGCCTTTTAACTGTGCTTACAGAGGAGGACTAATTGGAGGGCTTATGTGTTGCTGATATTCACAATGAGCAACACTCACACCTAGACGTTTGAAGACAATTCGAGGTCGCAGTACGAGTTGAACTCTGGTCGGACACTAGGTCTGCATGGATTGTGAAGCTCCAGTGTGTGAGACTGAAATAACGAACGTGTTCCCATGCTTCTGTGCTCCGGTCACGGTGTGGATACTGACACCTAGGGATGGAAACCCGCAAAGCGCATGGTAACCTGCAATTTTGCCTTGTTATGGAGGCTGTGGGCCGTCTGAGCCAGTAATAACTGCGCCTTGTCATCGTGGACCGTAATAATGCGGACATGTATGACTTCGGTTTGGAGGCAATAATAACAACCAAAGTATTCATGCTATGAGCGCTTGCGCGTCGAATAGTAAAGCGAGCAATAAAAAGCGACTTACGGACAATATCGAACAATACCTGTGTTCCCTCTGGTTCACCACTGGCGTCTTTTTGGGTCCACGCAACTAGGCATAAATTGCTTCGTTCCAGCCATCCGTCACGACACAAAAAAACGCTGAGTTGGAGCGTGCTGGTCATCATACAGCATTCCCGGCCATTGAGAGCACCTCAAGCATAACACTACACTGCGCTGGACCAGAAGAATGTCGCGAATAGGCACACGAACGAAACCGTAGTAGTATGTGCGGTGGAGAAAAAGAGTAGTCAGCATTTAAAAGCAAACGAAATCGACGTAATTAGGTGCATAGAGAATGGTAAGAGGGGAAACCGGTTAAGCCCAGCTGCGATGAGGAAGCATGGTGCATGCAACATCAGCATCAACTTGGGGCAAAGTCCACTCATTAGCACATGGTATGGCGGCATCTGTATCCGGATTTGCCTGTCACCGTGGCCCCCGTGGGTACAGCCACAGGACGCCTGCGCCTACAGAGGGGACCATGGGTGGCTTGCGCTGCACCACCCACAGTCCCACCCACACACCCCATATCCGGTGTAAATCCGAAGGAATAAGAGCGGGAGGCATGTGAATGAGAGCCACGTTTCATCAACGGAGCCGGCCCACACTCCTTCAACAAACAGAACAGAAGCATTCCGGCCTAATTGGGAAATCATGCACACCAGACTTACACATGGCGGTGGCTGGACCGTAGCCCATTCCACACAGGATGGAACCATTCTCTGAGCCTAGCACCGTCACGAGGACGGTGCACTCCGTCCCCTCCAGCGACGACCAACCGTCTTCTGGAGCCGGTATGGATGAGGTAGTGGGTAATAGACGGGTAGGCACCTTGTCAACATTCACATCAAGCGCATCCACACCGGGGAGCTCAAACAACATCTACTTCTGAAATGCAAGATTACTCAGCACGCAGGCAAACGTACCACATCTGCCGCCTTATTGGCCTGGATTAGTAAATCGAATGGGGGCGTACGCATCATGCTGCTATTCCGCGTGCAATAGTACCTTCTCCTGAAACTGAGCAACCGCCTCTATAATCAGTCTACGGAGTTCGCATCGATCAGATTTGCTTTGGATTCGCAACACCTGAAATCAACATGAGTTTGTCACAAACTCACCTTCTTCATGTTCTGGCAATGTTATTTTCGGTTTGCTCGAGTGCCGTTTCCCTGCACTAAGTTAGCCGTACAAATGCGGTATGAGTATCCTCGTCGAATTCATTCGGTATACATATATACAATGATTGGCGTAATCCGTGTCCAATGGCAGTTCGAATACAACATATGCACATGCGTTTATCCAAACTTAAGTGTGAGCTGTCACAAACTGGATAGAGACACATTAGACATCATGATCAATGGTACGACAACCGTGTATGGGTTCGGTTTGGAGGTCAGCCTAACAGCCACTTTCGCAGGCATAACAAAAGTTCTCGAATACGAACTGTTGATGATTTCTTCAACATTTAGACGTGACCGCCTTAAATCGTGGGCATCCATATTTGAAGGAACCGGATATAGCAATAGTGAAGCAACTGCTAGATAGGATGATAAAGAAACTAGTTTTACAATGAAATAGTGTGCACTTAGGTGTCGCCCTCTACATGTACAGTCTGATTTGAGTAGCTGATGGGTGAGATGATCACACAGCATGCGAATGTAATGAAATGTCCAATTCTGGCTCTCTTTGTCGCCCATCTATCCGGTCATCTGCTACCCGAGGTCGAGGTATGTGCACATACTCAAAAAACGGTTGATATTGACAGGTGACATCAACTAAGTCCAGTTGCCCACTGGCAAACATGCGACTTCCAAATAGTGTTCGGATTGTTTTGCAAATGTCCAAGTATTCAAGCGTTTGTACATACGGATGTGTACTCTGCTGTGACCATAAACTATTTGATAAAGATCTGCATCGTACTTCTCGGGTGCGGCTATTGTGCGCTCATAAAATTATTGTCGCCATGCGTCGATTCCCTTCCGATGTAATATACTAACACACTGACGTATTATTCCCGTTCGGTTAAACCTTTTACTTCGACTATGCAACAGAGTGGCCATGTGCAATGAAACTTCTGATAGGCGTCTCTGCGCTTCTGCATTCCATCCGCTTAGTACGTGCGTTTTCAAAAGCCCCGGTAAATTCAGTATGGCTGAGGAACAACTGGAACTATAACTGTGCTCCCTCTCATTACTAACCTGCGGAGCGAAACATGAACTGTCGACATCGTGATAATTGCTAGTCGGTTAATTGTCGGGATCGTTCACTTGCCAAAGAATTTCCAGGACAATTTCTCTCCCAATGCATCGTCCAATGTGGTCACACGAGGGACAATCGTTCAGCATTTTGTTCCAAGTATTAAACTTTACACTGCATGCGTAGTGTAAGCGGGCAAGCGATGGTAACGTTTAAACTTAAATGTATCCATAGAACTGGAAACACAATCATTTGCCACCCTAGCACTGATCCGTATCAAGCCCACAATTCGTTCGGAAACACCGCGCGCACGTCAATTACGAATGAGCTCATGGACGGACTGAACCATTATCCAGCGATGTACAGGCTCTCTAAACGCCGTGCTACTTTGCATTGAGCAGCTGGTCAAGCTACGGTTATGTAATCTACAAATCGATTTCAAGGAGCAGAATATAGATAGCATAGTCTGGTGATTAATACACTGGAGTTTACCTAGTGATGTGAATTGCGGCCGAATAATAATAATAATAATAATAATAATACGAAGAGAAAGATGCCGTAGCTCATCGTCTCGGTATGTCACCATACTAGACTCCACTTGAGTAGGTAGCAAGAATAGCAAAGCCTAGGCCATGATGAGTAAAACATTTTAATGGGCAATACGTGCACTCATCGCGAAATGCAACCGAGTTAAATGAGCTCAATAAAAGGTAGGGCAGGTGTGGCTCATTCGTTCTAGGTAGGTGCAGTTACGATACCACATTGCCACCAAGTCCGTAGTTAATCATTCTAGAATGAAACTGTACCTAAACGCGACTTACATGCGGGATATAGAATAAGGATGACACAAAAAATGACGGAGATGGAGTAAGCAACTTTTCAAGTTAGCAGGGAAATGGTGCGATTATGTCCATTGCATGCTATCCGTGTGGTATGGTAAAACCAGAGCCCTTTATAATCGTCTCTTGTCTGAGATGAGCGAGAATTAACAGGGATGTAGAACCACCAGGCAGTCCATCGTATATTACTATTTATTTTCCCCTGGTCATTCGTTCTGACCGCTAGCATATCTCGACCAATTCATCAGTGTCTAGAACACTACGTATTCCCAAGCATTTCGATTTGAGTGTAAAAGTATTGCGCTGTTCCGGAATCAACCTTGATGCCTTCTCTGAATCTCAGTGCGTTTAACTGAAGTCGGCAGCAGCACAAGGTGGCGTACAGAGACACTTGAGATGGGATACATTGACCTCATATTGTAACCCGCAATATGTCACGATGTCACACGAGAAGAAATGTAATAAGATCCATCTGTCAAGTGGGAATATATCGCGACACGAACAGATGTTCGCGGGATTTGTACTTTAGGCAAGTTCCATTTAGACATCGAGCCAGCAGATAATGATGTTACGTGAGTGAAAATGCCATCAGTCTGTCAGGTTGAAGTGTGGCGTTTATAAGTGTTTCTAAAGGGCTTCCACTTAGTCATTCAACATGAGATATCAGTTGACATACCAAACGTCCGTGGTTCGAGGAGTTACATTACGGCAGTGTTTCGAACGGGCATTTGTTCACACTAGTGTATGGACTACCACAAACTGGATGGAGAAACAATAACCCTCATGAACCGTAACCCTACGTACGTGTATGAGCATAGATTGAATGAAAGAATAACAGCCCTTTTACTCTAGTTTTAGAAAATCGAAAGTAGAATTCTAATAATCAATACGACTGTCAGTGGTTACTTAACGTTTGGATCTGAACCCAAACGACAGCCTTAAGTTTAGTCAGAAGTGTGGGTATCAACAATAGATTGAGACAGATATGGAAATATGGAAGGAAACGCCATCAGTGTGGTTACCAGGTAGATTGATGCACAACTAAATGTACCGTAAAACACACCGATGGCTTATGGTTACCGTGTATTGTAGATGCTGTCTGCTATTTGCGTTAGTAGGCGATAATACCATACATTCTCCGATTGCCACTTTGACGCTACCATATCACCAACACATGTAGTAAATTTCGCTGCTCCCTTTTCTACCATCGGCTTTTGAAAGAGTGTGCAAACGTTTTTAGCAAATTTACAATAAGTACCTTGTCCAACCTCTAATTATCTAATATCTCAAATGAGTATGTGGTGGGACACCTGGGCAAGATGGCATCTCCACAGCGGGGTTTGGAATGGAACCACAGACACGGCTGGGAAAACAATGAAGGAGTAAATGTCCATACCCATGGTGTGATTTACAAGGAAAACATTGAGCATGGCATAGCTAATCATATGAAGGTAGACAAATATTGGGTATCAAGAGCCTCGACACATGGCGCAGATAAGGTGGTTAGCTGAACCTCTGATATTCCGATGGAAATTGGATTTCTCATCGTAATTTTACCGCTTACAATTTACTAACAATATTTCATCATACATCTTGGTTGCAGCTATTATGCGCTACAAACCAATTATCTCACTGTGTGGATTTATTTTCCAACTAAATATTTATTTAAACACTACCGTACCACCACAGTTGGACTAACCTACTTTTAAGTCAGTCTAGACAATTGGCCATTCTTTATTTAAATTGTAGCAGGAACGTTTGCTCTTTCGCAAGTTGTCTCGATAATAGCTGACTTATCCTAACTTCAGTATGAGCGATGTACAGTGGAAATATAGCTACACACATTTTGTGACTAATATATGAAACAGAACATGCAGCATCAACATCCGAATGTTAATCGCTAGTCAATGACTTACCGGGATTATTCAGTTTACACACGGAAGACCCAACGTTAGGACACTTGCAACAAAGTTTGTTTGGTCTTGAACACTGCATTTCCAAACTACATTCCAAAGCGAGGGAGGGTTGTAGACTACTTGGGTTTCAAGGATAATTGTTTAATCACTACACCCAATTGTTCAATCGAATGAACGAACGAATAGGAATAACGTGAGTAGCAACCGCTTGGTAGCCAGACGTTCATATATATACATATAAATGGTTGGCGGCATCCGGTTCCGGATTTGCCAGTCACTGTGACCAGCCACAGGACTCCTACGCCTACAGAGGGCCATGGGTGGCTTGCGCAGAACCACCCACATTTCCAACCACACGCCCCATCTGCAGTGTAAACGTGGAGGAATAAGATCTGGAGGCCTGTGGATAGGAGCCATGTTTCATCAACGGAGCCAGCCCACACGCGTTCACCGGTAAACACAGGCACGTTCTATTTGGGGAATCACACGCACACAGCGCCGTGGCTGGACCGTAGTCCGCTCCATAGTGAGTGCATGGAACCGCTCTTCGAGCCTAACAAGGCCGCAAGAACCGGGCATCCGGTCCCCTTCAGCAACGAACAACCATCTCCAAGAGTCAGGATGGACCAGATAGTGGGTAACAGACAGCTAGACACCTTGTCAACGTGCACATCAAGCGCAGCCACACCGGTGATTTCAAACAACGGTCAATCACTTGAAACGACAAGATAAATTAAATAAATCCAAAAATGTGTAAAGATATGGTGACATAACCATTCGCTAAATTAGCATATCAAGTTAGTTAGCAAAGAAGCCACAATAAGGAAAAAAATGTTCACAAGTCACTTAAAAATGTTACAAACGCAATAAAATTACTCAAGATAAGCGCCATTACCATAAGCAACGCGGCCAGTTAATAGAGGATTATTCAGGTAGGCAGAAACACCAACTAAAGTGGAATGAACATTATCTAGCATAAAAAGAACTAATTTAAGTGTAACCTGGTTTAGCCAGCTGCGTTTGAAGAAGTATCATGAATGCAACGTCAGCCGCAGCATGTGACAATAAATATATATATATTGCCATGAGTGAGGCCACTCGGGACCACTACCGAAGCGACGACGGGTCCTGCAGAGAACGTAGGCAGAACCGGCGCAGCGTTTGTAGGTACGCTGCATTCGATTTACTAACCGCGTGCTTGCATGCTAAGTCTCTTTATTTCAGGTGGTGGGTTTTCAATTTTGTCCTGATGCTTTTCTTTCTCATATAACTGTCGACCTGTACAAACCTATAAACTTAAACACGTCGCTTAAGCCAGTTGCAGTAGTTTCGATAACATTTTTGAGTGTGCGTCACTTCCGTAAAATATACTTTCTGACCTCATGAACTGATCTCGGATACGTTTGTAAACAACTTGTTTCATATGCTCATTAATTTAAGATTTATGTCACCGTTTCTTTATGCATTACTCGATTTATTTTATTTATCTCTCAAGTGATTGCCTGTTGCTTGATATCCCGGTGTGACTGCGCTTGATGTGTATGCTGACAAGGTGCCAACCTCTTTATCACCCGCTACCTCGTCCATACCGGCTCTAGGAGACAGTTGGTCGTTGCTGGAGGGGACGGGGTGCACGGTCCTTGTGGTCGTGCTAGGCTCGAAGAGTGGTTCCATGCACTCTGTGTGGAGCGGACTACGGTCCAACCACCGCCTGGTGTGCGGTTGATTCCCCAAATACAGCGTGCTTGTTTTTGCCTGTGAAGAATTGTGGGCCGGCTCCGTTGATGAAACGTGGCTCCCATCCACATGCCTCCCGGTCTTATTCCTTCGGGTTTACACCGGATATGGGGTATGTGGTTGGAGCTGTGGGTGGTGCAGCGCAAGCCATCCATGGTCCCTCTGTAGACGCAAGGAACATCATTATTGCCTATAAGCGAGAAGGCTCAAATACACAGCGCACCTGCGGTGGAAACGATAGGGAGAAGCTGACTCCCAATGTATTGCAGAGCGTCGAAGAAGCGGTTGAACGGCACTCTGAGGAGACGTTGGTGCAGCTGCAGATGCGCCTGAGAGGGAATGGGACAAACCTATTAGTATCCTCTGTCTTCAACGCCCTCAGAAGACTAAAGATAACTCTCAAAAAGTGTCATTGCGAGCTCGACCGAGTCAACAGTGCCACGACAATCGCTAGCCGACAGGCGTACGCTCTCGAGTTCTCGGCAAAACACCTTCTAACAAGGAGAAATGCATCTTCATAGATGAGAGTGGTTTCAACCTTCATCTGAGGCGAACTCAGGCTCGCTCAAGAAGAGTGACGCGCGCGAACGTCGTGTTACCCACAGTCAGAAGTCGCATGGTAACCCTGATTGTTGCAATGAATAACCAAGGCGTCATCCATTCAAAGGTAATTAACGATGGCACCTGTAATGGCGCGAAGTTCTCAGCGTTCGTCAAGGAACTGGTGGCGCGTATAAGCTGCATAGTGGAAATGAACAGCGCGTGGCTGATCATGGACAATGCCAGGATCCATATGCCTGATGAGCTAAGGAGGATCCTTGGTTCGTCTTATCAACTGCAGTTCTTGCCGCCCTACTCGTACATGCTAAACCCGGTAGAACACGCCTTTTCAAAAATGAAAGCGTCGGCGAAACGC
Organism: Dicrocoelium dendriticum; assembly: GCA_944474145.2. Classification (NCBI taxonomy): domain Eukaryota; kingdom Metazoa; phylum Platyhelminthes; class Trematoda; order Plagiorchiida; family Dicrocoeliidae; genus Dicrocoelium; species Dicrocoelium dendriticum. Next base: position 212,452,620 of record OX104064.1, read on the forward strand.
CTGATTATTAACCCCACACCTGAACAGACGCTGAGCACGGTCATTCAGGACAGCGTTGGGATGGTAACGCAGCAGGACTGCATGAACTGCGTTCTCAATAGGATGATGAACCTGACGAAAGCGACAGCCGGACAACCCTTCGTCAACTGATATTTGCTATGGTTACTGCCTCATTTTTTGTTAATACACCATTTCAATTTCAAAATGTGCGTTTTCAATATTAACGGTTGACTTAGCGTATAAGAGCAGGACGGTCACCGAGAATTCGAGAGCGTACGCCTGTCGGCTAGCGATTGTCGTGGCACTGTTGACTCGGTCGAGCTCGCAATGACACTTTTTGAGAGTTATCTTTAGTCTTCTGAGGGCGTTGAAGACAGAGGATACTAATAGGTTTGTCCCATTCCCTCTCAGGCGCATCTGCAGCTGCACCAACGTCTCCTCAGAGTGCCGTTCAACCGCTTCTTCGACGCGCTGCAATACATTGGGAATCAGCTTCTCCCTATCGTTTCCACCGCAGGTGCGCTGTGTATTTGAGCCTTCTCGCTTGTAGGCACTAATGATGTTCCTTGCCGTACTCGCATTAACACCGGCGACTTAAGCGGCTTCCCGAGTAGTTTTGCCGTCGACCAGCACAAGTTTTGTGAGAATTTCTCTTTGCGTAAACGATGTTCGCCTGCAGTGCCGTCGCGTCGGACACCAGCTCTCCTGTTGTTCGTCACTCATTTTGGTCGTTTCGTGCGGCACGGAGCTAATAAAGCTAAGTTGGGTTGAGTGGAACCATTATCGTATGCTCGGCTCCAATAGTGGTACCGCTGCATAGGTCGGTCCACACACCCAGACAAAACACACGAATTCCTATGGGGGGGGGTGTAGGGGAAAATAAGTCACCGATTTTGACCGAGGCGAACGGCACTCATGTCAAGAGAAGGGCTTACACAATCACCCGCTACGTACGCAGTTCGGTTACATTATCGTGACCACAATGTGGCCTGAACATCGTGTAATCGGCCCACTCCTCAGTAGTTGATATGTTGCAACAATAGGCTATAGATCTAGACTGGTTTTGCTGGGGGTCATTACAGCCTACGCTGATACAATAACGTGGCAGTTGCGAAAGCTAATAGAGAGACGGGCGAAGCTGAGACACCGCCTACCTGCTTCATCCGACATGGTCCCGTTGACCGAATCGGACAAGGTTCCCTCTAATGAGAATAACGGTGCACATTGAGTTTGCGCATCGCAATCCACTCACAAAATGATTGATACACAATTACGATTCGGACGTCAGATTTTCCAATTGTCACACACCTACACAGGTTGATGCGTATGGGCACTGCACACCAACTAGGCGAATGTCAATGGGAGAGGGGAGCGTAGTTCAGAACTTCGGTCGCTGCTCACGATCAAGGAAATGTTTTACAGTGTAGCCCGCTGCTTACACAATGCCGGTGTATTAGCGTCATCACAATGTATATTCTGAACATCATTCAGCAGTCTTACTGCTCGTTTCTTACCAACAAATTGGCGAGTTGCTACTTAGATTGCAACGTGTCCAATTTGTTTTGCAAAATGTCCAGTTTGGTTTGCAAAATGTCCAGTTTGATTTGCAAAATGTCCAATGTGGTTTGCAAAATGTCCAATGTGGTTTGCAAAATGTCCAGTTTGGTTTGCAAAATGTCCAATGTGGTTTGCAAAATGTCCAATGTGGTTTGAAAAATGTCCAGTTTAAAGTGAAAATGGTATATATAGACGATAGACTCATTGTGAGTCCGGAGTAACACGTAAAAACGCCCTGGTCCAACCAAGACGTTAACTAGAGTGAAATTAAACGAAATACAACTCAAGTGCAATATGTGCATACTTCAGTCCTAGTAGAACGGGTGCAAACCACACGGACGAGCCAACGTGTGAGTGCATGCAACAGAAATTTTTGGATTTTGAACACCGAATTTCCAAACTGCATTCCAAATCGAGAAAGCATTGTAGAGTCATTGGACTCCAGGTGTAATTGTTGGTCACTACACCCAACTTGTTCAACCAAATACACGAACGAATGTGGAATACCGTAAGCAGCAAGTGTTTGGTAGCCAGGATTGGACGCAGCCCATTCACGCTAGCGGCGTCATCACTACCGCTGACTTTTAAGATGAGAATGTTTGAGGGTAAGCGACCAATCTAAAGGATTCATTAGTGTTCCTTCGGATCCGTCACACACACACACACACACACACACACACACACGCAAAAGGTTGTTGCCTTTTAACTGTGCTTACAGAGGAGGACTAATTGGAGGGTTTATGTGTTGTTGACATTCACAATGAGCAACACTCGCACCTAGACGTTTGAAGACAATTCGAGGTCGCAGTACGAGTTGAACTGTGGTCAGACACTAGGTCTGCATGGATTGTGAAGCTCCACTGTGTGAGACTGCAAGAACGAAGGTGTTCCCATGCTTTGTGCTCCAGTCACTGCGTGGATACTGACACCGAGGGATGGAAACTCCTAGAGCGCATGGTAACCTGCATTCTTGCCTGGTTATGGAGGCTGTGGGCCGTCTGAACCAGTAACAACTGCGACTTGTCATCGTGGACCGTAATAATGCGAACAAGTATGACTTCGGTTTGGAGGCAAGAATAACAACCAAAATATTCATGCTATGAGCAGTTGCGCGTCAAATAGTAAAACGTGCAATAAATAACGACTTACGGACAATATCGAACAATACCTGTGTTCCGTCTGGTTCACCACTGGCGTCTTTTTGGGGTCCACGAAACTAGGCATAAATTGATTCGTTCCAGCTATCCGTCACGAAACAAAAAACGCTCAGTTGGAGCGTGCTGGTCATCATGTAGCATTCCCGGCCATTGAGAGCACATCAAGCATAACACTACACTGCGCTGGACGAGAAGTATGTCGCGAATAGGCACAAGAACGAATCCGTAGTAGTATGTGCGGTGGAGAGAGAGTAGTAAGCAACTAAAAGCAAACGAATCGACGTAATTAGGTGCATAGTGAATGGTAAGAGTGGAAACCGGTGAAGCCCAGCTGCGATGAGGAAGCATGGTGCATGCAACATCAGCATCAACATGGGGCAAAGTCCACTCATGAGCACATGGTATGGCGGCATCCATATCCGGAATTGCGTGTCATTCTGGCCACCATGCGGACAGCCACAGGACGCCTGCGCCTACAAAAGGGATCATAAGTGGCTTGCGCTGCACCACCCACACACCCCATATCCCGTGTAAACCTGAAGGAATAAGACCGGGAGGCATGTGAATGGGAGCCACGGTTCATCAACGGAGCTGGTCCACACTCCTTCAACAAGCAGAACAGAAGCATTCCGGCCTATTTGGGAAATCATGCACACCAGACATACACATGGCGGTTACTGGACCGTAGCCCGTTCCACACAGGATGGAACCACTCTTTGAGCCTAGCACCGTCACGAGGACGTTGCACTCCGTCCCCTCCAGCGAGGACCAACTATCTTCTGGAGCCAGTATGGGTAAGGTAGTGCGTAATAGACAGGTAGGCACCTTGTCAACATTCACATCAAGCACATCCACACCGGGGAGCTCAAACAACATCTACTTCTGAAATGCAAGATTACTCAGCACGCAGGCAAACGTACCACATATGCCGCCTTATTGGCCTGGATTGGTAAATCGAATGGGGGCGTACGCATCATGCTGCTATTCCGCGTGCAATAGTACCTCTCCTGAAACTGAGCAACCGTCTTTATAATCAGTCTACGGAGTTCGCATCGATCAGATTTGCCGTGGATTCGCAACATCTGAAGTCAACATTCTTCATGTTCTGGCAATGTTATTTTCGGTTTGCTCGAGTGCCGTTTCCCTGCACTAAGTTAGCCGTACAAATGCGGTATGAGTATCCTCATCGAATTCATTCGATATACATATATACAATGATTGGCGTCATCCGTGTCCAATGGCAGTTCGAATACAACATATGCACATGCGTTTATCCAAACTCAAGTGTGAGCTGTCACAAACTGGATAGAGACATTATTCATCATGATCAATGGTACGACAACCGTGTATGGGTTCGGTTTGGAGGTCAGCCAAACAACCAACTTCGCAGGCATAACAAAAAGTTCCCGAATGAAGCAGGTGCTGGCTACACATTCTACTGGGTGGGCAACGCCGCCTCAGCACCACGTGAACATGGGGTCGGATTTGCAATATCCGATCGCCTCCGTGGCCAGCTGGTGGGTGAACCAACAGGCATCAGTGCGCGACTGATGACTGTTCGCCTATGACTCGGAAGAGGTAAGTTTACCACCTTTATAAGTACCTACGGTCCGACCATGTGTTATCCTGATGACACGCATGATCATTTCTACACTCAGCTATCCTCTGTGATACAGTCTGTGCGGAAGAGCGACCGACTATTTCTGCTGAGTGATTTCAACGCGCGCGTTGGGTGTGATACATCGGTGTGGACAGACGTTATCGGTCTGCATGGCATTGGTTCAGTAAATGCGAACGGTGACAGGCTGCTCCCACTGTTTGCCACTCATGACCTGACGATCACGAACACTCGATTTGCACTGAGTGCGAGTGATATAGCAACTTGAACGCACCCACGGAGTGGTCACGCTCACCTGCTCATCGAGTGTCAGCGTGATATGCGTGAAGTGCGCATGACACGTGTACTGCGTGGAGCTGAGTGTGGCACTGATCACAAATTAGTGCGGACTAAACTGTACAAATATTTTCGTAAATTTATGTGTTGCACTCTTGCCATGAACCGACGTAAATTTAACATTTCTTCCGTACTGTGGAGAAACGTAGTGAGCTGGAGAAGGCGATGGCTGCACGCCTGTGTGATGTGGACTGCATAGCCACAGTGGGCGACCTGTGGCACCACATTCGCGACCAGGTGACAGCTGCTGGCGAGGACACAATCGGGCGCGCAAATTGTAACCGGTCTGCTTGGTATGATAAGAACCATGCGACGATTGGCGCATTAGTGTCCGAGAAGAATGCAACTTTGCTGCACATGTGGCAGACCTCCGTGACTTGGGGAAGAGTAGCCAGTTTCGCAAACTTCGACGGCGACTGACCCGAGAACTCCGTCGCATTAAAAATGCATGGGGGACGGAGGAGGCGAAGCAGATGGAATGCTACGCCGAACGCTGCCAACACAAGGAATTCTTTGACTCCTTGAAGGCGGTGTATAGACCGCGATGGGGCCGTTGAGGACGCTGATCGATGGTAGCTCAGGCGCTACCTGCACAAACACTGCAGACATAATGCAGGTCTGGCAAAAACACTTTGACTGTCTCTTTAACAACCTTTCAGAGATCGAGTGGCACACATTGAACGGCCTTAAGCAGTACGATGTGAAGGCGGGTCTAGCAGACACGGCGACATTGGACGAGACGTAGGGAGCACCTGCTCAACTGCGAAACGGCAAGTGTGCCGGGGCCGACGGGATCCCACCTGAAGTATTGAAACACGGCGGACCCGCGTTGGTGACTGCACTACACTACTTGGTGTAACGCGTATGGAGTGAGGAGGAGATGCCTCCTGAGCCGAAGGATGCTCTTGTGCTACCATTGTACAAGGGGAAAAAGAGCAAGCAATGTTGCACGAATTATCGTGGCATCAAGTTGCTGAGTTGTATGGGCAAGGTGATTGCTCGAATCCTACTCAACCGCCTCGTCAGTCAAGTTGTGGAACGTATCGTGGCCGAGTGTCCCCCGGTGGCTGAGCGATCTGCGCGTCTGGTTTGCAACTATACGATAACCGGTTCGAATCCGCGTAGGGCCGGGCGTCCTCGCGCTATACTCAGCCCACACGCGACTGGTGGTGGTCGCTTAGCAGCGAAGCGCCGTTACGGCGTGCAGCTGGCGATTTATTATTATTATTATTATTATTATTATTATTATTATTATTATTTTGTGTCTCAGAGAAGGACACCAGCCTTCGTACTAAATTATTGTTAATTTCACCAAGGAATTTGATACGGTGAACTGCGAGGCATGGTGGTTGGTGTTGGGGAAAATTTGGTTGCCCGCGTAAGTTTGTAACTTTATTTGAATGTATGCATAGTGGTATGCGAGCGAGGGTGCAGCTGAGTGGAGAGACCTCGGATGACTTTGCAGTTGTCTCTGGTGTGAAATAAGGCTGTGTCTTAGCTTCTGCCCTGTTTAATATTTATCTTCATGCAATGGTGTCTTGTACTTCTGATGCCACTCCTGTTGACGGTGTTCGTGTGGAGCACAGTATTGATGGTGAGTTGTTGAACACCCGTCGTTCCTACGCGAGAACTCTAGTCTGTGAGAGAAATATAAGTAGGTTGCTGTTTGCTGACGACTGTGCGTTGTTTGCACACAGCGCGGATGAGTTGCAGCACATGACTAATGCTCTGGCTTCGACAGCGGTCGAATTCGGGCTGACCATCAACACCAGCAGAAATGTCTGTCTGTTTCAGCCATCACCAAATTTGCAATCTGAAATATTGCCGCGAATCAGCATTGCGTCTACAGAGGGACCATGGATGGCTTGCGCTGCACCACCCACAGCTCCAACCACATACCCCATTTCCGGTGTAAACCCGAAGGAATAAGACCGGGAGGCATGTGGATGGGAGGCACGTTTCATCAACTGACCCGGCCCACACTTCTTCACAGGCAAAAACAAGCACGCTGTATTTGGGGAATCAACCGCACACCAGGCGGTGGTTGGACCGTAGTCCGCTCCACACTGAGTGCACGGAAGCACTCTTCGTGCCTAGCACGGCAACAAGGACCGTGCACCCAGTCCCCTCCCACAACCACCAACTGTCTCCTAGAGCCGGTACGGACGAGGTAGATGGGAATAGACAGGTAGGAACATTGTCAACATGCACATCAAGCGCAGCCACACCAGGGATATCAAACAACAGCCAATCACTTGAAAGTGAGCTATCCAAGAAAATAAATCGAGCAATGCATAAGGAAACGGTGAAATAAATCTTAAATTAATGAGCATATGAAACAAGTTGTTTACAAGCGTATCCGAGATCAGTTCATGAGGTCAGAAAGTATATTTTACGGAAGTGACGCACACTCAAAAATGTTATCGAAACTACTGCAACTGGCTTAAGCGACGTGTTTAAGTTTATAGGTTTGTACAGGTCGACAGTTATATGAGAAAGAAAAGCATCAGGACAAAATTGAAAACCCACCACCTGAAATAAAGAGACTTAGCATGCAAGCACGCGGTTAGTAAATCGAATGCAGCGTACCTACAAACGCTGCGCCGGTTGTGCCTACGTTCTCTGCAGGACCCGTCGTCGCTTCGGTAGTGGTCCCGAGTGGCCTCACTCATGGCAATATATATATATGTATTGTCGCATGCTGTGGCTGACGTTGCATTCATGACACTTCTTCAACGCAGCTGGGCTAAACCAGGTTACACTTAAACTAGGTCTTTTTAAGCTAGATAATGTTCATTCCACTTTAGTTGGTGTTTCTGCCTACCTGAATAATCCTCTATTAACTGGCCGCGTTGCTTATGGTAATGGCGCTTATCTTGGGTAATTTTATTGCTTTTGTTTCATTTTTAAGTGACTTGTGAACATTTTTTCCTTATTGTGGCTTCTTTGCTAACTAACTTGATATGCTAATTTAGCGAATGGTTATGTCACCATATCTTTACACATTTTTGGATTTATTTAATTTATCTTGTCGTTTCAAGTGATTGACCGTTGTTTGAAATCACCGGTGTGGCTGCGCTTGATGTGCACGTTGACAAGGTGTCTAGCTGTCTGTTACCCACTATCTGGTCCATCCTGACTCTTGGAGATGGTTGTTCGTTGCTGAAGGGGACCGGATGCCCGGTTCTTGCGGCCTTGTTAGGCTCGAAGAGCGGTTCCATGCACTCACTATGGAGCGGACTACGGTCCAGCCACGGCGCTGTGTGCGTGTGATTCCCCAAATAGAGCGTGCTTGTGTTTCCCTGTGAAAGAGTGTGGGCCGGCTCCGTTGATGAAACATGGCTCCTATCCACATGCCTCCCTATCTTATTCCTTCGGGTTTACACTGTATATGGGGTGTGCGGATGGAGCTGTGGGTGGTTCTGCGCAAGCCACCCATGGCCCTCTGTAGGCGTAGGAGTCCTGTGGCTGGTCACAGTGACGGACAAATCCGGAACCGGATGCCGCCAACCATTTATATGTATATATATGAACGTCTGGCTACCAAGCGGTTGCTACTCACGATATTCCTTATTCGTTCGTTCATTCGATTCAACAATTGGGTGTAGTGATTAACAATTATCCTTGGAACGCAAGTAGTCTGCAACCCTTTCTCGTTTTGGAATGCAGTTTGGAAATGCGGTGTTCAAGACCAAAAAAACTTTGTTGCAAGTGTTCTAACGTTGGGTCTTCCGTGCCTATACTGAATAATCCCGGTAAGTCATAGACTAGCGATTAACATTCTGATGTTGATGCTGCATGTTTTGTTTCATATTTTAGTCACAAAAAGGAGTGTAGCTATATTTCTACTGTACATCGCGCATACGGAAGTTAGGATAAGTCAACTATTATCGAGACAAGGTGCGGAAGAGCAAACGTTCCTGCTACAATTTAAGTTAAGAATGGCCAGTTGTCTAGAATGACTTAAAAGTAGGTTAGTCCAACTGTGGTGGTACGGTAGTGTTTAAATAAATATTTAAGTGGAAAATAAATCCCCACACAGATACAATTGGTTTGTTGCGAAGAATAGCTGCAACCAAGATGTATGATGACAGATTGTTAGTAAATTGTAAGCGGTAAAATTACGATGAGAAATCCATTTTGCATGGGAATATCAGAGGTTCAGCTAACCACCTTATCTGCGCCATGTGTCGAGGCTCTTGATACCCAATATTTGTCTACCTTCATATGATTAGCTATGCCATGCTCAATGTTTTCCTTGTAAATCACACCATGGGTATGGACATTTACTCCTTCATTGTTTTCCCAGCCGTGTCTGTGGTTCCATTCCAAACCCCGCTGTGGAGATGCCATCTTGCCCAGGTGTCCCACCACATACTCATTTGAGATATTAGATAACTAGATGTTGTGCAAGGTACTTATTGTAAATTTGCTAAAATCGTTTGTGCACTCTTTTGAAAGCCGACGGTAGAACAGGGAGCAGCGAAATTTCACTAAATGTGTTGGTGATATTATAGCGTCAAAGTGGCCATCAGTGAATATATGATATTATCACCTACTAACGCATATAGCAGACGGCATCTACAATACACGGTAACCATAAGCCATCGGTGTGGTTTACGGTACATTTAGTTGTGCATCAATCTACCTGGTACCCATACTAATGACGTTTGCTTCCATATTTCCATATCTGTCTCAATCTACTGCTGATACCCACACTTCTGACTAAACTTAAGGCTGTCGTTTGGGTTCAGATCCAAACGTTAAGTAACCACTGACAGTCGTATTGATTATTAGAATTCTACTTTCGATTTTCTAAAACTAGAGTAAAAGGGCTGTTATTCTTTCATTCAATCTATGCTCATACACGTACGTAGGGTTACGGTTCATGAGGGTTATTGTTTCTCCATCCAGTTTGTGGTAGTCCATACACTAGTGTGAACAAATGCCCGTTCGAAACACTGCCGTAATGTAACTCCTCGAACCACGGACGTTTGGTATGTCAACTGATATCTCATGTTGAATGACTAAGTGGAAGCCCTTTAGAAACACTTATAAACGCCACACTTCAACCTGACAGACTGATGGCATTTTCACTCACGTAACATCATTATCTGCTGGCTCGATGTCTAAATGGAACTTGCCTAAAGTACAAATCCCGCGAACATCTGTTCGTGTCGCGATATATTCCCACTTGACAGATGGATCTTATTACATTTCTTCTCGTGTGACATCGTGACATATTGCGGGTTACAATATGAGGTCAATGTATCCCATCTCAAGTGTCTCTGTACGCCACCTTGTGCTGCTGCCGACTTCAGGTAAACGCACTGAGATTCAGAGAAGTCATCAAGGTTGATTCCGGAACAGCGGCAATACGTGACATCCAAATCGAAAGGCTTGGGCATAGGTAGTGTTCTAGACACTGATGAATTGGTCGAGATATGCTAGCGGTCAGAACGAATGACCAAGGGGAAATAAATAGTGACACACGATGGACTGCCTGGTGATTCTACATCCCTGTTGATTCTCGCTCATCTCAGACAAGAGACGATTATAACCGTCTCTGGTTTTACCATACGACACGGATAACCTGCAGTGGACATAATCGCACCATTTCCCTGCTAACTTGAAAAGTTACTTTCTCCATCTCCGTCATTTTTTGTGTCATCCTTATTCTATATCCAGCATGTAAGTCTCGTTTACGTACAGTTTCATTCTAGTATGATTAACTACTGACTTGGTGCAATGTGGTATCGTAACTGCACCTACCTAGAACGAATGAGCCACACCTGACCTACCTTTATTGAGCTCATTTAACTCGGTTGCATTTCGCGATGAGTGCACGTATTGCCCATTAAAATGTTTTACTCATCATGGCCTAGGCTTTGCTATTCTTGCTACCTACTCCAGTGGAGTCTAGTATGGTGACATACCGAGACGATGAGCTACGGCATCTTTCTCTTTGTATTATTATTATTATTATTATTATTCGGCCGCAACTCACATCACTAGGTAAACTCCAGTGTATTACTCACCGGACTATGCTATCTATATTCTGCTTTTTGAAATCGATTTGTAGATTACCTAACCGAAGCTTGACCAGCTGCTCCGTGCGAAGTAGCACGACGTATAGACAGCCGGTGTGCAGCAGGTAATGGATCAGTCCATCCATGAGCTCATGCTTAATTAACGTGCGGGCTTTGTTTCCCAGAAAATTGTGTGCATGATACGGATCAATGCTAGGGTGGCAAATGATTGTGTTTCCAGTTCTATGGATACGTTTAAGTTCAAACGTTACCATCGCTTGCCCGCTTACACTACGCATGAAGTGTAAAGTTTAATACTTGGAACACAATGCTGAACGATTGTCCCTCGTGTGACCACGTTGGAGTATGCATTCGAAGAGAAATTTTCCTGGAAATTCTGTGGCAAGTGAACAATCCCGACAATTAACCGACTAGCAATTATCACGATGTCGACAGTTCATGTTCCGCTCCGCAGGTTAGTAATGAGAGGGAGCACAGTTATAGTTCCAGTTGTTCCTCAGCCATACTGAATTTACCGGGGCTTATGAAAACGCGCGTACTAAGCGGATGGAATGCGGAAGCGCAGAGACGCCTATCAGAAGTTTCATTGCACATGGCCTCTCTGCTGCATAGACGAAGTAAAATGTCAAACCGAACGGGATTAATACGTCAATGTATTAGTATATTACATCGGAAGGAATCGACGCACCGTTCGCACTCTCGATTCACCCGGCTGGAATAGTCGACCCAGTCTTCGTCTTCTTTTTTGGTTATTGTCAGACACTTGTACCGGATGTTGAACAAAGAAGTCTGTTCTCCGAAAATCTGCGACAGGACTGCAACCACTTCGTCGAAGGACAAATCGGTACTCTTTTTGGGTAAGATAAAATTGGTGAACTTCTCGTGTTTCGGCAGCACCCAGCTTCCGCAACATTAGTCGAATCTTCTTTTCTGCTGTAGGTTAGCAAAATCAACCCGGAACATATCTTCATACTTGTGGAACCACGAAACAAATGTTATGCCAGCATCAGCGTCATAATGAAACTCACTGATCTGCTGAGTCAGGGTTTCTGGTGACGGGGCACCTTCACTTGTCGCTAACCCTGGGCTTGACTGCACTGTCATCTTCTGAGTTAACATCTCGATCAGTTTGGTTTGGGATGCTTCAAACGGCGCCTGTTGTTGCTGCAACAGCATCTGCAACAGCATCTGTCACGGAGGCGAAAAAGCTGGCTACGATGGTGCACACTAACGGGCGAGATCGCCAGATCACGTGAGCGACTGACAGACTCGTTGTCATGGTCAAACCGGAAGCTGACGAAATCAGACCGTCATTGCCGCTCGGGTTGCTATGTTTCGGACGTGATCCTACCTACAATCAGACAGTGATGGCCGCTACCAAACTCGATCTGTTCAGACAAGAGATGTGAGTCACCTCAGTGATAGCAGCGAGGTAAGCGCATGTGACCTATAAAAGTAGCCATGTTCTGTGCCTAATATACTTCGGTCTAGCAGGCTCTGCGTTTTGTTTTCCCCGGCTGGTTGGTAGCGCAGAGAGACAGAGAAGCAAAAGGGCAGGTTTACAACAGTTGCAGAGTCCCCTTGGGATCTGCTTGAGGTCCATCACACGCAGCCTTTGAAGATATGGGAAATTCATGTGTTTTGCGGCCGTAGTAGGATACGCACCTGCGATCACAACCATACGCAGGATGGTTTTGGCGGGTTTGCACCAATTTGACCAGAGCCTGCCTGGCTTAAGGCTGGCAGTAGCAAACCATTGAGCACCCGGAGATGCTCTCCCACCTTCAGAGACAATGCGTAGCACTCATGCCCTACGCTAGTCGAGTTGTGAATTTATAGCCCGTGGATCTTGTCTCCTCTGGCTAGGTGTTAAGGGAAGATGGCCATCGACCACTTCCTAGCCTCCGAAGAGAATAGGGTTTTGGACCGGGATACTGGCAAGGCGCCCACACATGAGCGCCAAAGCTAAAGTCTTCGATTAAATATATACCCGAAAGGCAGCTGGTCTAGCACGTGGCCAGTTCACTAACTCATTAGTTTCTTCGCATGAGTCATGGAGAAACTAATGATCGACATAGTACCAGCGTGCACTCCATGTGGCTGCAGCAGTCACGTGACACTATTGTGCACCTACATGTACTACGCAGGACACCTTAACGATGGCACAGAGGAATCTCACCACATGACCAACTATGATACTTTGTCCGACCTCATTGGTGTAACAAGCTGGTTTCTACTAACCGTGCGGTCCCCGTGGTGGCATGGGGGACTTTACTACTACTACTACTACTACTACTACTACTACTACTGCTACTACTACTACTACTACTACTACTACTACCAAAAATAGTAATAATAATAATACGAATACTAATAATGTGTATTCCTTACTTTATGGAGCAACCGTACTCACAAAGGAACGGATCGTATTTATCAACAGATGCTGCAGTCTAGTGGCAAGCAAATCAGGAACCAAAGTCCATCACACAAAAAACGTTAAATCGTTGCTAAGGAACAATACACGTAAATACATAACATTGAGGGACTGGGCTTGGCTCGCCCCCATGGCATTTCCGAGCGAGGTTACCTAGGGTGTTTGTACAAATCAAAAGAACCACTGCATCAAGCTCAGCCAGAAGGATGGAGTACTGTACGAACAAGACGTCGTGTTAATATCTTACCCTAAATTCAAGCAGCTATACAGACACATAAATAAAGTTCGAAGAGTTAAGTGCGGAATTCCTGCCCAGAACACAGCACGCAGAGTACACCTGGTACAACAGGCGGCCAACTTTCTTAACAAATAACTTAGCCGTATATTCCAAAACGTACCGTTAACTTACCTCCTGCCTGCGTAGATTATGTCGTCATCAGAGGTACTGAAGCGGCTGATGTTATCGCGCGAGTACAGATGGCCTGGTGCAGACGGTATTCGCCCGAGGGACGTTGAAAAGCCTGCAATGAGTTCAGCTGAAGCGATAGCAATATTCTTTAAACGATGTCTTGACGAGATGCAGGTTCCCGCTATGTGAAAGCAAAACATCATCACTCCAGTCTACAATAGTGGCAGTCGTGCAGAACCAGCGAATTATCGCCGATACCACTCCTTCCGATGGTCTCCAAGCTCCTGGACTCCATTGTTGCGGAGGCAATCATGGGGTGCCTAGTGAGTAATAAAAGTATCACTCAAGGGTAGCCCTGCTTGCTCTAAAATCGGTCATATTCTACTAACCTACTGATCACTTGCAAACTTTGGACAAAATCTGTGGGTGTTGGTGCAGGAGAAGGTGCCGCCTATTTGAAGTTCTCGAAGGCATTCGGCAACCGGGAACATGGTATTCCATATCAAAAGCTTCAGAAATATGGAATCGGAGATCCCGTTCTGGGCTGGATAGACGACTTTCTCGTTTAACGTCACCTGGGTCTGAGGGTTCGCTGCACCCTATCTGCACCTACTAAAGTCTAGTGCTGTCTACCTCAGGGTTCGCCACACGGGCCCCGCCTGTTCGTGGTCTTCCTAAATGAACTAGTGAAGGTACTGTCTTCAAATATTCTATTACGCGCCGGTGGTGTAACTATATGGCGTGCTATCACTACCGTGGAGGATCACACATCCCTGCAGATGATATGTATAATGCATACCCATGGTCCGCCAACGCTTCCAAGTGCATAGTTCTGTGCATACGCCGTCAGAGCACTCACGACTAACGGCTAGGTCAACGATTCTTACAGCGCGCTTCTCATGAGTGCGATCATGAAGTGCTCGTACAAGATGACCTTGGTGGTTTGAGGCAAACTGAAGACGTATCAAATAAAGCATATCAGTATTTCAACCTCGTTCGTATGGCATTCGGGGAGTTCGACGCCTCAGTCTTTCCGCAACTGTTTGGCGCATAGATGAGGCCGCAGGTGGATTATACATCCAAGTGTGGCAACCCTGGCAGAAACACTACATTAGCATGCTCGATACTGCACAATGCAGGGCGTCGAAGAACGTCAGAGGTTTGTCCCGCCTTTCCTACCCATACAGGCTGAAAACTCCAAAAGTGTACTGCGGACGTTATCGGCCTCTTCGGCTTCAGACTGCTGCTCAACACCTCGCCGGACATCAAACAACAGGCGGTCACAAGAAATGACTTCTACGCATATTTGTCAAGGGACATGAGAAGTTATGTCTCTAGGTGAACCTAAAGGAAGGAGTGGGTGGCTTTAGAAGACACGTCAAAGTCGAGAGGCAAGTTAAACATCCTTCCTAAAGTGCTCATGATCTGCGTTTGGTGGGACTGGGAAAGCAATGTGCACTGGGAGAAACTTGGGAAGAATAAAAGCGTTGACAAGCATCTCTATATCGATCACCTTCACGGTGCGAATCAGGCTAATAAGCATAAAAACCCGATCGACCAAGTCAAGTCAATCTGCTCCACGATAACGCCAGGTCCCATGTTGTAAGCACCAGCAAAGCGGTCCTCAAAACAGCTTGCTTGGGAGGTGTTCCAACATCCACCTTATTTTCTAGATATTGCGCCGATGGATTATCATCTTTTCCGTTTGCCATCCAACTAAATGAGGTGTGTAATCTCCTATAACGACGAGTAACTTAAAAATGACTAAACAGCTCCTTCGTGTCCAAGTCCGAGGATTTCTGACCAGACGGTATTGATGAATTAGTCGAGAGGTGGGAGCAGGACGTAGAGAGTGACGAGGAATACGTATTTGACTAGGTTGTTGTTACGGTCGTTGTAACTTTCAATAGTATAAACGGCGGGTTATATGTGTAACAACCTAATAGATTAGTTTTCTTAAATGCTCCATAAAACTAGGCGCTTTTTGGGCCATTAGATGATGTACTATCGTTATGGTTTCTCTACTACCAGATATATTCGGCTGGTAGACAACTAATCAAATTGTGTGTACAGCTAACTGATGAAACGTAGTTAACCCTCTCTGTATACGCGGGTGCTCTCTCTGTATTGGGTCTCGAACAGGGTCGCCGATTGTTCTTGAGGTGACCCAAAAATTATGGGTTTCTCATCGAAATTCTGCCACTGTTTCCAGCTGTGAGTCGATGAAGTAAAGTTGTCCGGCATACATAGATTTCGTACTAGTGATTGAGTATACGTGAATGAAGTTGCATCCAATTTGCTCAGTACAGTTGGTGGTGATTGCATCTTCGGAAGCTGACCAAGAAAGCCCATTAAGATTAGTAGTCCAAATCTATCGGACCGGTAAAGGGGTTTTGCATCAGTGCTTGTCGACAAACGACTTAGCAGCAGATGCCGGGACGGGTGAAATGGTACACTACATTCGCATCCACAACTGCCCAGAACAGACCAAGATGTACACCAAATAAACTGCAAATTTCCGTGTAGACAAAATAGGAGGTGGGAATAAACCTTCAAACTACCAATAGTACCACTTCTCCCAGTGTTATCCATGGTCATGGAATCCGTAATCGCTGATGCGCTGCTGGCCAATTTTGAAAACTACATTATTTCTGTCAAACAGCATGGTTTCCGTCGACAGTAATCAGGCACCACAAATGTACTAACTTCATGGAGTATCTGAACTAACACTGGACTTTTCGAAAACACTCGATCACCGGGTACTTATTCACAAGCTCCGATAATAGTATGCAGTTGACGGTACTCTGTTGAGCTGGCTCGCCAACTTCCTCTTCCAACATGAATTAGTAGTCAGAGTAAGGAGAACCTTAGTTGATTCCATAAGAGTCAAACACAGTGTACCGCAGGGCTCAGTTCTATGTCTCTGTTCGCTTTTGCTATACACCATTGACCCAGCGCAGATTATTGATTCAAAGTTCTTGTTTTGTTTAACACATCCCAACATGTCTTCCTCGACAGGTGATCAGTATTTACACCAATGTGACTTGGATAAAGGACATTAGTGGGCAAGCCGAAGTCTGCCGCAATTCAACGTGTGCAAATCCAACGCATCCTCTATACGACACCAGAGATTCTACTCCTATAAACTCGGAACGCATGCACTGCAGCAGTCTGCTGTTGAATGCGACCTGAGCACACTGTTCTCCAATGAGTTGAATTGTTTCATGCAGTCTAAAATGGTATCTAAAGCTGGAAACCAGGAGGTCGGGCTGTTCAGACGGACGTTCGGGTCACCGAGATTTCCATTTTACGGCAGATGACCAGTTCGTCATCCTGTCGAATAGAAATTTCAAACCTGGCAGCTATGGCCGAAGCACGATGTCACTGCTCTGAAGTAGCCTCAATGTTGAACTTCCAAATGCGTCATTGGAATGAGTAATTTTCCACACGAACACAGGCAAAAACACCTGGGAGTATTCAGTAGACGTAACGTTAATTACGAGGCGACCTGATAATGGACCATATGAACCTGACCGATCCAAGCCATGTGTACTAATGCCTACTGCAGCTCAGCAAAAACATTAATCAGAGAGCTCATTCCTTGAACCTGGTAAAACGGAGGTTGGAAATCTCGTTGAACTTTCGCTTCAGTTCGTGTATGTCCCCCCTGGAACGCACGCTACACATATGTTGTTTCCGCATTGACGTTAACAATGTGTATAAGGTGCTTGGATGTCGCATTCAGTCCCTTTTATTTCATCACTTTACGCCCTTCGCACGGCTGCACTCGTGGGGAAAAACGCAAGCGCCACCACTCGTCGTATAGCCGCATTGTGCAATCACGAGGAGAGCTGAATACGTAAAATGGTTAGTCCTGTGTGAGCTACTGATAGTACTAACTGCTTTCATTTTTAACTTTTTCGTTGACTGCGGCAGACCAGAATTGTAAAGTAACGCTTCTTAGCCCGTGTAAAATCATTGTTCTTTGTTTGATCACACGTGCATTCATCGAATTGATAGGTTGGGGTTAGTCTGCTACATCAGTTCAGGCTCATCTGCATAGTGCTTTAGAATTTTTGGCCATTTCAACTTCGGGTAATTGACGCCTAGGTAAGATGTGCTCCGACAATAACGCGGTGATTTACAACAAGTCTTTGGTTTTTTGTGGCGCTTATCACACGGAAAAGATATCTCCTTCTGTCTGCTTTTAACCAGAATTATGGACTTGAAATACCAGAGCGACTGATGTGATGCCTGGTAACGGTCTTCGGACTGCTCAGTGGAATTCGCTGGCACGGTTGCTCACTTTTAACACTATGTAATTGTCACCGGATGAATTAGCTCGGATCATTTTCCAGACCTGGCGAGTCATTACCAGTTTCATTCACCTGCAGTGCCGATGGGACCCGTGGTACTCTCTCCGCCTCTTCAATCGTTTTGCCCCATAACACTGCAAATTGAGGAGTTCAACCTAGTGGCTATGGGGTGCCGCCTACTAGCATGGCTGTCAATCCGTAGTTGCATTTTGTTTAATTACACTTACCCATGGTGCATTGCTACATAAGTCAACAACTATATTTCCATCTTACTGGAATGTAGCACAACTGTCGCATCAGTAGTCGTGAATTTCCCTGGGTAGAAATCAAAGCAGTACACCTTGGAAAAGTCCCTCAGTTGAATCACCAGTTAACACGATTGTTTCCTTTATCTTCTCAAGCACTTCATCGCTGTACTTTGTTTGTGTTCATTGATGGCAACTAGAGATGGTAGCAGTTTGTTCCGTTATCCCTTGGATGGGCAGATTTTCGAATGGTTCTCAGGTAGTGTGCTCGAAAGCACAATTCATTGTGCAAGTTATCGGGTACGGTTAACAAACTCGTAATCAAGCACTGAGTTGGTACTATGGATGGCAGGTCGTTAGTCGACCATAAAGAGATGCATCTGCTCTACGCAGGTACTGTTTACCGACGTTTCACTGCCGCAAAATCACTAATAGTTGTACGTGGTCTATGGATACTGCGAGGGTCACTGGGTCCCCTACGCAGGATCGACCCCGCACGCGCATATTATAAGGCAGGTTCGTGATCCTTAAGGCTATGAGAATATTTATATGTCACACGCATGCATAAGAATGATAATTACTGTATTAATGCGACAGCCTCCTGCACAATTTGAAAAATATGCGCATTATTATTATGGTTAACTATGTCTTGTGATCCTCCGTACATGTCAGCATAGGCCACCAGACGTCATATGGGGAACTAACCGTGATTCACATCAAAACAAACAGGCACTTATTCGATTTCTAATCAGCCACCTTCGTGCTGTACGAATCGTGCGGTTTTTTGCCTGCAGGTTTGATCTACACAGCAGGCTTCATCTTGGCTTCATGTTCGGGTACAAGCATTATGGCTGAAGTTCGGACTGATGACTTACCAATTGAAAGCCTTAGCCACTTGGTTAGAGGGATCAAGCAAACTAAACTTGATAGGGAGCCCATACCTTCCTCTGACCAATAATAAATTGCTGTTGCCACTCGGTAGTGTGTTATAGGCCTTGTCATGTAAGCTCAGTCGGAATTGACTGTACATTAATGTCAGACTCGATAGGCAAGGGCATAACGAACAACTATGACTTGGAAATATGTGTGACGCTACTCGTTCTCATCATAAAACACTTTCATCAGTTTTATTCCTGTTTAACCGTCTTAGTGAGAGTTGTTCTGCAGATTTTATGAATGTGAGACTTTTACGGATAAGATCGCAACTAGGCGCACACGTGCTTAACTCGTTGGCAGGATTGATCATGTCTCAGTCTGATCCCTATTGATTCTGCCGGTAGATACATGTGTGTCAGCAGTTTTCAGCCCACTTGCGTCACCTGTTTCCTCCAATTAATTTAAATGCTGAGAATCACTGATTCTACTGCCTCAAGTCCTTGCCATCTCTGAGTGCACGGTATAGTGACATACTATTTTAGTAGTAGGACGCACGTCTTCAACATCATCAAAAATGCTTAGAACCTATAGAAAAGCCATGATTTTCGAATGGTTTGAAAACGAGTTGTTGGTAGAGATTGTGTGCAACGTTTCGGTTTTAACATTAAAACTCCGCCAGACCGAATGAACAACTGCAGGATTGGGAAGGTAGAAGGTTGAACATGCTACAGGTCAAAGTGCTACTTTATGTGGTCGTTAGAATGGTCCCAATTGGTCCACGTTACAATATCAGCACACATAAGCCGCTGTCAGTGATGGGTGTAATACTGAGTTGACGTCCACTCTCGCCTTCAGATATGATGTGTAACGTTACTCATGCTTATACAACACATTATCGTGTCGTGTGGCACAAATTCTTTGACTATGATCTAGTTGCCAGCGGAGTCAACGACGACGAATAGGATGTTTCCAATGCAGCCGAATTATCCCTCGTTGTGTGCTCATAGACATGATCTAGTTAAGCTCCATCTCATGCCATACAATGGCTATTCTGGACCATTTGAAACGTTCATTGTGCGGATGTACTGCGACACGCCATCTCACTCTGGTAATGGGCACACGTTGAAGGAAATCTTTGTCAGTCCAGTCACTGAGACCGTAGCTGAAACAGATAAGTGTCAGTTGCTGCCTGTTCAAAATGCCGCATTACACGACCGGTTTCGTGCTATTTTGCACCTCACAAACTATTCCCATGGAGCACGGAATTAACAATTGCGCGAAGAATATTCTTTTGGATAAATCGCTTTAAGGATCTACAATTGAAAACAAAAGCTGGATGTAAATAAAATCATGAATGCTTTGCCAAGGCTGGATTAGGGAACCTAGAAGAAATAGCACTGGAGTATAGGTTAATAACGAATAATAATATTACTATTAAAAATAATAATACTATATTTCTCTTGATGAGAGAAACTGTGTCTATAGCGGCACAGATCAATTTGTACAGAAGAAGCCATGCTAGTGCATGGATGACATGCATAGGTGAAGTATTGGGATATGCGGTTCATGTATTAACATTCTGGCGGATGGTTGAGGCTAAAGCCTAATTATGAAAACACTGATGTTTAGATATATTTGGGTTCCACTTGGAATAGCTCATCGCGGGATTTTCCCAAGTGAATATAGAGCTTAGGGTAGTTAGATCAAGGTAATTGGCGAGTCTGCTACTACATGTTACCATATTGTCACATGACCTGCGCGTTATTGGTAGTTTATTCCATAGATAGTTATACCTGACCAGGAAGGAATTAGAGCGGACGTTCGTTCTAACCTTCGGTATATTCAGTGTAAAACCATTGTTGCGAAGCGCTTGAGTTCGACAATGTTGTAAATTGAGTCTAGGCAGGTTGGAATAGGTCATTTGGTGTAGCATGTTGAAAAGCGGCAACAAGTTGTGCTTTATTCGTCGAATCCAAAGTGGTTCGAAATAAAGTTCATTGCAACGTTCTCGATAACTCATAGCAGTGTTTACCAATTAGGTGTTTAGTAAATGACCTCTGCAGGTTCTCCACAGCTATTCTGTCACTCTTTCTCATGTTTCCGTATATTATGCCGTAGTATTCAAGAATAGGGCGAGTGAGAAGCTTGAAAAGTGCTATTCTAGTACGAGTTGTATGTATTTTGTTTGATATATTGAACATGGGCTGTCTGGCCCGTGATACTTGGTATTGGGCTTGTTCGGAGAAATTGAAGGTAGACGAGTATCGAATGTCAAGATCTCGCGTGGACAACGGTCTAGGGAAGCGTTCATTGTTTAGACTGATAGATCCTTCGGGATGCAGCAGCAGTAAGACATGATGCTTGATTTCTTAGCCAAGAGGTTCAGCACCCATGTTCAGCACCATGACTCAAGGGAATGTAAATCATCTTGAATGAAGAGTAATGTCCCGTGAAGCACGTCACGCCGAAACTTATAGACTAGTTTGATGTCGTCAGCAAATAAAAATGATGTAGCATGTTGTACAGATGTTGTGATGTCATTGATGTCGAGCAAAAAGGGTAAGGGGCAGAGCACGCTCCCTTGAATCTCTCCAGTGGTGATTGAGTGCTGGGAAGAGCGATAATCCCTTAAGGTGACTACCTGATGACGATCACTCAGGTATGACGAAAGCTAACCGAGTAATGGGTCCCGGATCCCAAAGTTGTCCAACTTTTGTAACAGTTGCATGTGCGGTACTCGGTCGAAAGCTTAGTGTGTGTGTCAAGAAACAACATTACTACTGCATAGACGGACTCGATTGATTCTAAAATGTGATTAAGGTAATGAAGTTGACAGGCGGTGCACGATCGCTTATTGAGAAAACCATGCTGCAGATTATTGGTCAGGCCAGTAGAATCAACAAAGTTCATCATCTCTATTCTGAGCAGCTTTTCAAATAGTCGAGTGATAATCGGATTGTGGTGGATTGGTCGGCAGTTTTCAATCGTTTGTTTGGGACCTCCATTAAGCCGATGCATAATAAGTGACGTTTTCCATTGGTCTGGAAAATGGCCGGATTCCAGCGATCGAGTGAACATGCTCATCAGCAGTAATGGCATATCAGGTCCTCCTAGTTTAATGGTGGTCGGTGAAATGCCATCAGATCCCAGCTTGGAAGATGGCCTGATTAATTTGATAACTTAATGGATAGGGTTGAGCGAGATATCGACTTTGCTTAAAAGGTTTGTTACTGTGAGGTCTGTGCACACAGCCGCCGGGTCAGCTTCGCGACTAATGATAGTGGAAAAATGTCGCTGAATGCTTCACAGATTTCAGTTGGGTCATGGAGTAAGTGACCCTCACCAACAACAATTTTGGTAATTAGTGGAGAGCGGTCATTCGTTCTACGATGCCGTATTTTGACAATCTCCCTAGCTTTGCAGCTTATCCGTAGGGCTATATGTTCTTCATTTTTCCGTCGTGTTAATTACGTGTTTGACTCTGGTGGTAAATTCATACATTTGTAAGACAAGTGAAAAGTCATGTGTCCTTCTGTATTTTGCAGCCAACTTTTTGTTTTCTTGCTGATTAAGTGCTCGGCGGAATCTTTGGAGACATGAGGGATATGAATACATTGTGGAGCAAGGAGGACTATATCGTGATGGATTTCTTTGTAAAACTGCTCCACATCGGTGTATACACTGGTAGAGAGGAAAAATACATCAATATGGAATATCAAACAATGATTTGTTCAATCGGAACAAACAGCACACGCAAACACACAGGAACAACGCTGGGTAATTAATGATGAATGGAGGTCTTGGCCAAGGCAAACTGAAAGTTTGTAACGGTATCCGCTGTTTACAGTTTTGGTTTCAACAAGCTGATTACGATGGCTTTCATGATGACCAACAGATATTTCTCAAACTTATGTGTGTAGCATCTAGTGACGGTCTAGACGACTTTAAAGGACTCGTCCAAACGAACTAGCTGACCACTTGCAAGCAAGTGTTATATAATGGAACTGTTCATGTTCCTCACCGTGTCTTTTCGCAGTGATGCAGGACAGTGTTCAGTAATGCGTTTGAACAACCACCTGGCCGTGTATCAAACATAGGTTGAATCACAAGTGCAAGTGAATAAAGATGAGATGAAGAATTCGGACAGGATCGGGAGTTTGTCCATTGGGTGCTGAGGAGTCAAAGGTTTTGTTTGTGCAAGTGGTTTTATATTGGCAACTGGATCCGTTTGGGACACTAAGGTTGAACGTGTTTTATTCGACATGTCGAAAGTATTATCACCGCAAACTGCTCCTCACCCCTTTTACTGAAAGTAATCAAACCACTGTGTTCCCCTAACGGTGCGACTGTGCGGGAAAAGGCTGCCTGCATATAACATGGGAGACATATCGGATTTCACATGAACACACGCAAGCTCACAGGACAATTTGTGCACTTGACCTCCAAACAAACCGTGGATTCACAGTTTAGATACAAGCAAACGGTGTACCAACATGACGGTGAGTTTCTGCTTGGTACTATTCGTCGAAGCAGACCTAGGTGTCAGCTTCTACGCCGGTCGAGAGTTAACAACTCAAGGACAGGATACTGAAGTCGAATATTTCCTTCTGCGTGTACCACGTTCTTGCTCTTGTTAAGTAATTTACATTGGAAAGACGATCCGGCGACTGTCTGAGAGTCCGGGTACATTGCCCGGCCTGGCTATACACAAGTGTGAAAAAGACAGTACCGAGCGCAATGCTGTGGCACGTAGCCGACTCAAGTCACCAAATCAACCTGCGAGAGAACTACTAGCCAATTTAGTGGATGTCTGGAAGCCGCACGCGAGCCATCCGATGTTGTCTATTAACGACAGCAGAGGCGGTCGTTACTCGGCGCCATAACGCCAACTTATATGTCCAAAAGAAGTTAGTACAGGCTCTTGATTTGCCATGGCCTCAAGTCGCCCAGTGTAACGACGACGCACTTAAAACTTCGTAGATATTGTCCTAATCAGTGCCGTTATTGAACCCCATTGACCGATCAATTCGCTTCACTGATTCTTCGCATGTTAGTTGTAATCCTATCTTCGGTGGTGCGCTAGCCTAATGCGAACCAACGAAAACAAGCTTGTTCGCCTAGTTGTATTTTGCTTCGGATATATATATATATATGTATATATATGTATGTATATATGTATATGTATATAATTTTCATCTCATCAGGTGGAGACAGTAGGTATCCACCTGATGAGATGAAAATTATAATGGCGGGAGAGCCTATGATGCGCTGAGGCTGGTGGTGGCTAGATCCTGACAGATGTTCTACCCACTGCTGCTACTGTTGCGCCATAGTCTCATGTCCTGGGCGCCTCCACGTGGCGACCGCTGGGTGGGAGTTAGGTTTCGCCCTTCTCCCTGCTAAGATCCAGGACACCAATCCGCATGAGTCAGCTAACTGACCATGTGCTAGACCCGCTGCCTTCCGGGTGTACATTTCATCGAAGGCTTTGGCTGAGGACCCGAGTCGTTCTCCTGTCAGGATTGGGCGCCCTGGCAGTATCCTAGTCCATCCTCTCCGGAGGTTAGGAAGTGGTCGATGGCCCACTTCCCGTAAAACCTAGCCATGGGAGACAACAGGTTACGGGTTATATTCTCAATGCTCGATTGGCGTAGAGCACGAGGGCCACGCATTGTCTCAGACGGTGGGAGGACACCTCCGGGTGTTAAATTGGTTTTGCTACTGCCCGCCTCAAGCCAGGCAGCCCCTGGTCAAATTGGCGCAAACCCGCCAAAAACCAACCTGCGTCTGGGCGTGGACGCAGGTGCTTATCCGATTACGGTCGCAAAACCTATGATAACTGTTCCAGAACCTCAAAGGCTGCGTGTGAAAGCCGTCAAGCAGATCCCAATCTGTCTCTGCAATCACATTCCCGAGCTGGCTCTGCTCTACACTGCCTGGTGGGTCAGGCTATTGAGCCAAAGGCTCGGCGGCGTCCCTCAAGCAAACCTCCAAACCACCCACTGCCTTGTGGGGCAGGCTATTGAGCCAAAGGCTTCGGGTGGAGTCCCTCAAGCAAACCTCCGAAGCACAACGACCACCTCGCGTGCGATTGCCCACCAATGCAATCATATGCCTGCGCGCAAAGCACTCATCATCGGGTGCTGCAACGTGCGCACACTACTGGACCGGAACTCGAGCGAGCGCCCGGAGCGACGCACTGCACTGGTCGCAATGGCGCTGGCGCGCTACCACATCGATATTGCGGCGCTCAGTGAAACTCGGCTCGCTGAGCAAGGTAAGTTACATGAAGCAGGTGCTGGCTACACATTCTACTGGGTGGGGAACGCCGCCTCAGCACCACGTTGAAATGGGGTCGGATTTGCAATATCCGATCGCCTCCGTGGCCAGCTGGTGGGTGACCCAACGGGCATCAGCGCGCGGCTGATGACTGTTCGCCTATGACTCGGAAGAGGTAAGTTTGCTACTTTTATAAACACGTACGGTCCGACCATGTGTTATCCTGATGACACGCGTGATCAGTTCTACACTGAGCTATCCTCCGTGATACGGTCTGTGCCGAAGAGCGACCGACTATTTCTGCTGGGTGATTTCAACGCGCGCGTTGGGCGTGATGCATCAGCGTGGACAGATGTTATCGGTGCGCATGGCATTGGTTCAGCGAATGCGAACGGTGACAGGCTGCTCTCACTGTGTGCCACTCACGGCCTGACGATCACGAACACTCGGTTTGCACTGAGTGCGAGTGATAGAGCAACTTGGATGCACCCACGGAGTGGTCACGCTCACCTGCTCGACTATGACATCGTACGTCAGCGTGATATGCGTGAAGTGCGCATGACACGTGTACTGCGTGGAGCTGAGTGTGGCACTGATCACAAGTTGGTG
This sequence comes from Dicrocoelium dendriticum, assembly GCA_944474145.2. Classification (NCBI taxonomy): domain Eukaryota; kingdom Metazoa; phylum Platyhelminthes; class Trematoda; order Plagiorchiida; family Dicrocoeliidae; genus Dicrocoelium; species Dicrocoelium dendriticum. Next base: position 212,478,506 of record OX104064.1, read on the forward strand.
CGGACCAAACTGTACATATATTTTCGTAAATCAATGTATTGCACTCCCACCGTGAATCGGCGTAAATTCAGCAATCTCTCCCTCGGTACTGTGGCGAAACGTACTGAGCTGGAGAAGGCGATGGCTGCACGCCTGTGTGGTGATGTGGAATGCATAGCCACAGTGGGCGACCTGTGGCACCACATTCGCGACCAGGTGACAGCTGCTGCCGAGGAGACCATCGGGCGCGCAAACTGTAAGCGGCCTGATTGGTTTGATGACAACAATATGACGATTGACGCATTGGTGTCAGAGAAGAATGCAGCATTTGCTGCACATGTTGCAGACCCCAGTGACTTGGGGAAGAGTAGTCAGTTTCGCAAACTTCGACGGCGACTGACCCGAGAGCTCCGTCGCATTAAAAATGCATGGTGGACGGAGAAGGCGAAGCAGATGAATGCTACGCCGAACGCCGTCAACACAAGGAATTCTTTGACTCCTTGAAGGCGGTGTATGGACCGAGATTGGAGCCGCTGAGGACACTGATCGATGGTAGTTCAGGCGCTACCTGCACCCAGACTGCAGACATAATGCAGGTCTGGCGGAAACACTTTGACTGTCTCTTGAACAACCGTTCAGAGATCGACTGGCCTACATTGAATGGCCTGAAGCAGCACGATGTGAAGGCGGATCTGGCGGATACGCCGAGACTGGATGAGACGCAGAGAGCACTTGCTCAGCTGCAAAACGGCAAATGTGCCGGAGGTGACGGAATCCCACCTGAAGTATTGAAACACGGTGGACCCGCGTTGTTGACTGCGCTGCACCACTTGGTGCAACGCGTGTGGATTGAGGAGGAAGTGCCTTCTGAGCTGAAGGATGCCCTTGTGCTACCACTGTACAAGGGCAAAGGGAGCAAGCAATGTTGCACGAATTATCGTGGCATGAACTTGCTGAGTTGTGTGGGCAAGGTGATTGCCCGAATCCTGCTCAATCGCCTCGTGAGTCAGATTGTGGAACCAAACGTGGCGGAAGAGCAATGTGGATTCCGTTCGGGTCGCAGCACTATAGATATGGTGTTTGCGGCTCGTTAGTTGCAAGAGAAGTGTAGAGAACGACACCAGCCATTGTACTCGCTTGTTGTTGATTTCACCAAGGCATTTGATACGGTTAACCGCGAGGCACTGTGGCTGGTGTTGGGTAAGTTTGGTTGCCCGCGTAAGTTTGTAAGTTTAATTGAATGTCTGCACAGTGGTATGCGAGCGAGGGTGCAGCTGAGTGGAGAGACCTCTGATGACTTTACAGTTGTCTCTGGTGTGAAGCAAGGCTGTGTGTTAGCTCCTGCCCTGTTTAATATCTATCTTCATGCAATGTTGTCTTGTGCTTTTGATGCCGCTTGTGCTTACGGTGTTCGTGTGGAGCACCGTATTGATGGTGGGTTGCTGAACATCCGTCGTTTCGGTGCGAGAACTCTAGTCTGTGAGACAACTATCCGTATGTTGCTGTTTGCTGACGACTGTGCGTTGTTTTCACACAGCGCGGATGAGTTGCAGCACATGACTAGTGCTCTGGCTTCGACAGCGGCCAAATTCGGGCTCACCATCAACACAAGCAAAACTGTCTGTCTCTTTCAGCCTTCACCGGAGGTGCAATCTTCAATATTGCCGCAAATCAGCATTGGTGCTGAAGTATTGGAAACCACCTCCCGCTTTTGCTACCTTGGGAGTGTGATGTCGAATGATCAGCAGCTACACGTTGAGTTGCGTAATCGCGTGTCGAAGGCGGCAACGGCATTCGGGAAGCTTGAGTACCGAGTGTGGAACAACCATCAGCTTACCATTGGCACGAAGATGATGGTGTACAAATCCATGGTACTGTCCGTTCTTCTATACGGCAGTGAAACGTGGACGATGTACCGTCGGGATGTGCGATATCTCGAGCGGTTCCATCAGCAGTGTGTGCGACGAATTTTGCGGATCGGCTGGGGCGCCAGAGTCGCAGACACGGAAGTGTTGCGCCGAAGTGGGATGTATGCAGTGGACTGCATACTTTTATTGAGACACCTGAGATGGCTCGGTCATGTGAGCCGTATGGATTCGACGCGGATACCGAAACAAGTTTTATACGGTCAGGTGAGTATAGGGAAGCGGCATGCTGGGAAACCAAAGTTACGTTACCAGGACATGATTAAAGTGAGCCTCACACGTTCTAATCTTGATTGCAGATCACGGGAATCGAAGGCGGTTGATCGGCGTGCATGGCGCGATCTAATCACGAAGGCAGTTGCTGAGGTGCGTGAGAAAGCCCTCATGCATGCAGAGAAGAAGCGGCAGTTGCGGAAGAGGCAAGCACCGATGAATTGTACTCCATCGACATCAAGCGCATGGTGCTGTAGAACATGCGGTCGCGAGTGCCTTAGTCAGGCAGGCCTAGTGAGTCATGAGAGAGGTCACTCGGGACCACTGCCGAAGCGACGACGGGTCCCGCAGTGAACGTAGGCAGCACCGGCGCAGCGTTTGTAGGCACGCTGAATTAGATTTACTAACCGCGTGCTTGCATGCTAAGTCACTTTATTTCAGGTGGTGGGTTTTCGGTTCTCTCCTAATGCCTTTCTTTCTCATATAAATGTCTAGTAGGCCATGCGCTGTGCCATTTGGGGCCACTACAGAAGCGACGACCGGTCCTGCAGAGAATTACGACGAGCCGGCGCAGCGTTTGTAGGCACGCAGAATTCGATTTACTAACCGCGTGCTTGCATGCTAAGTCTTTATTTCAGGTGGTGGGTTTACAGTTTTACCTAAATGCTTCTCTTTCTCATATAAATATCTCCCTGTACTCTATTCCATTAACTTGCACACATCGCTTCAGCCAATTGTATTCGATTTCCATAACATTTTTGTGTTTGTGGCATTCCGTGAACTATACTTCCTGACCTCGTGCACTTAGCTAGGATTTGTTTGTAAACAACTTATTACGTATGCTATTTAATTAAGGTTTATATCACCGTTTCCTTATGCATTAATCGAGTTTTTCTCTTTTATTTTCTCCCTCTCTCAAGTTTTTGGCTGTTGTTTGATATCCCCGGTGTGGCTGCGCTTGATGTGCATGTTGACAAGGTGCCTACCTGTCTATTACCCACTACGTCGTCCATACTGCCTCCAGGAGACAGTTGGTCGTTGCTGGAGGGGACGGGGTACGCGGTCTTGTGGCCGAGTTAGGCTCGAAGAGTGGTTCCATGCACTCAGTGTGGAGCGGACTACGGCCCAGCCACCGCCTTGTGTGCGCTTGGTTCCCAAATACAGTGTGCTTGTGTTTGCCTGTGAAGGAGTGTGGGCCGGCTCCGTTGATGAAACGTGGTTCCCATCCGCATGCCTCCCGGTCTTATTCCTTCGGGTTTACACTGGATATGGGGTATGTGGGTGGAGCTGTGGGTGGTGCAGCGCAAGCCATCCATGGTCCCTCTGTAGGCGCAGGCGTCCTGTGGCTTGCCACAGTGACAGGCAAATCCGAAACCGGATGCCGCCAACCATATGTATATAATGTACTCCATCGACATCAAGCGCATGTTGCTGTAGCACATGCGGTTGCGAGTGCCTGAGTCAGACAGGCTTAGCGAGCCATGAGCGAGGTCACTCGGGACCACTACCGAAGCGACGACGGGTCCTGCAGAGAACGTAGGCAGAACCAGCGCAGCTTTTGTAGGTACGCTGGATTCGATTTACTAACCGCGTGTTTGCATGCTAAATCTCTTTATTTCAGGTGGTGAGTTTTCTATTTTGTCCTACTACTTTCCTTTCTCAAACAAATGTCTACCTGTACGCTGTTCTATAAACCTGCACACTTCCCTTAAGCCAATTGTAGTTAATTTCGATAACATTTTCTTGTTTGTGTCATTTCCGTAAAATATACTTTCTGACCTGAACTTATCTCGGATCCTTTGTTAACAGCTTATTTCATATGTTCATTAATTTAAGCTTTTTGTCACCGTTTCCTTATGAATTACTCGATTTGTTTTCTTTGTTATCTTTCTCTCAAGCGATCGGCTATTGCTTGATATCCCTGGTGTGGCTGCCCTTGATGTGCATGTTGACAAAGTGCCTACCTGTCTATTACCCATTACCTCGTCTATACTTGCTCTAGGAGACAGTTGGTCGATGCTAGAGAGGACGGGGTGCACGGCCCTTGTGGCCGTGTTAGTATCAAAGGGTGGTTACATGCACTCAGTGTGGAGTGGACTACGGTCCAGCCACCGCCTTGTGTGTGTGCTTGTGTTTGCCTGTGAAAGAGTGTGGGCCGGCTCCGTTGATGAAACGTGGCTCCCATCCACATGCCTCCCGGTCTTATTCCTTCGGGTTTACACTGGATATGGGATGGGTGGATGGAGCGGTGGGTGGTGAAGCACAAGACACCCATGGTCCCCCTGTAGGCGCAGGCGTCCTGTGGCTGGCCACAGTGACAGGCAAATCCGGACACGCATGCCGCCAACCACATATATATATATATATATATATATATATATATATGGGATTGATTGATTGATTGAGGCATCTGTTTCAGGAATTGTCTGTCACTGTGACCGTGAACAAGCACAGAACGCCCGACCTTACAATGGGACCATGTACGTTTAGCTCTACAAACTATGTGCAGTGTAAACCCTAGGGAATTAGATCACAGTCTTGTAGGTGGGAGCTTCAAATGATATGGAGTCATAACACGCTTTTCTTTATGCATATCATCCACAACCACCCCCAGACGTACATACGTCGGTGGCTTAGTCGCATTCTGTTCTGCATTTGGTAAATATATTCCTCAGCAATTTGGTAATTTTTCCTCCATAAACTCCACGTATCAGTTTGATTATAAGAACCTGATTGTGACGTACACAAGCCCACACACTATGCACCTCACAATTCATGTAATATAGCCTGTGTACACCATTTGTAAGCAGGTCAATGCTGTAGCCGCTTTGCTTCCACCTGGATTAATGTGACCCTCATAGCTTGGCCTCTAAGTAATCTTTCCGTGGCACAGAAACTAGCGGTCAGTAGTGCAACGCTAATCTGACCAGTTGTCTGTATAATTCCTGCTTGTTCACATGCGAATTATGCGTGACTCCAGTGGCATCAGCTCTGCTCCGTGACTCCATTCTCCCTGACAAGCGCTCTAATCCTAGACCACCTGCCCTTTAACCTCTAACAACGACAGCTAATCCGGTTGGATTGTGTGTGTTCGTGGGCATAACCACGAGGAGTCACGGATCGCTGTACCACAACTACAATCACTTTTAGATATGGCTGATCGGTTCACGGATCGGGCTGCAGGAATGGTTAAGATGTTTCCTCTCCCCACCTTCGCCGTTGTCAATGAACAATGGTTTATCACGGGATAAAAGCAAGTGCTTGAGACGTTCCGTAGGATGATTGGGGTGAATACGATGGAATCAAAATGTGTGTCATCTCAATATCTTGGAACATATTTGGAACCGATCGGGAAGTCATCATTTCAGAAAACTTGGTAAACGACCGGTTAATGTATTTATGATGATACACAACGTTTCGCATTTGACACAAATGCTTCATCAGGCGAAGTGAATTATCTAAACATTGGCATTTTATAGCGATCATGGCTAAACTACATACAAAGACGAATCAATTTGCAGTTCATCTATGAATGATTACAGCGGTCAAAGGTCAATATGTTCGCGGGTACACTGTAGTTTGTTTCAGTCAGGGTCAAGTGGGGGAAAGAAATTGCCGGTCCGTGGATAATTACATTGTGGTTAACAATCTTAATTGAACCGTTGCAGGGAACTTGGACACTGATAGAATTTGGCTTTAGTACTTCGGAGTTTGGTGGAGGGTGGGTCGATAGTTCATTCCGACTTGGGATCCATCCACCGATGCTTACAAAGCTGGCCGGAGTAAGACTGGACGCCAGGCACTGGACAGCCCTACTCCGTCTATTCTATTCACGCAGTTGTTAGCCTTGGTTATTTCTATAGCCTCAGCAATCAGCCTTTGTTTGGCTGATCGTAATCCCTTCCTGATTACCTCCACATTTTCGAAGTCAATTTTATGCCTCGTGTCTAGCGCATGCATTGCTATTGCTGAATCTCTGAGTAGAGCTCCATACTCTAGCTCATTTCGCGGAGGTCGTGATATGTGTCGCCTATGTTCTGAAATCCTTGTACGTAATTCCCTCGCTGTTTGGCCTATATACACTTGTGTACAATCTTTACATGGAATTTTGTAAATACAGTTAGTTGTTCTATCTAAAGGGAGTGTATCCTTCAGGTGCACAAGTGTGGACCGTAGCGTTCGACCCTTCTGGAAAACTACCCTTATCTTCTCCTTATTCAGTACTCTCCGAATCGCTTCCGAAGTTCCTTCTTTATACGGAATACCCACTGTCGCTATCCACTCTGTGGTTGGAGTTGCGCGTGGGTTGAGACATTTCTGTAGCTGTCGTTTCACCAATCGTTTCGGATATCCGCTAGCTATTAAGTTGTGTCATCTATCAAGTGCCTATCGAGGTGAATGCTTTGAGAAATAACGTCAGTGTAAGATAACAAAAATCGAGCGTAAGCGTACAGGAAGGCACGGGTGCAGTGGTCATTGATTCACTGCGTGGGAAAAGTAAAATATGGTCACCCACTTATGCACCGCCTTCCTGGATCCGTGTGACACATAAATCCGGTAGAAGTGCTTGATTGGCGCAAGCCAAAATGGCGTAATTTAGGTAACAAAATGTTGGCAGCTAAAAACAACACCTAATCGTTTTTTGAAAATGTCCAAGGGAGGAGAGGATACAACTGAGTCTGGGAGTGTGTTCCAGGGTTGGCAAACCCGAAGGAAAAAGTAATTCCGTCGACAATCTAGACGGCCATATTGTTCTTTCAAATTTAAGCAGTTACCCCTGAGCTGCGTGTTGTGGCTAAGTTTCAGCAAATGGCGGCATACGTGGTTGGGGTCACTCAGTATCTGATAAGCTAATATAAGATCCCCGCGCAGACTTCGATAGCGTCCGGTGAATTTCCCAGCAAATTCAGCCTTCGGTGGTAAGAGTGATTTCGCAAGCGCTTTGCTTTCTTTGTTGCTGTTCGTTGTGATGCTTCTAATGCTTCTAGATCACGCTACAACCAAGGCTGCAAGCTTGGATAGTGTATTCAACGTGCTGGCGCATGTAGGAATTGGGAAGATTGATGGGTAAAATCTCCCGAATACCCTTCGCATCATGCCGACATGCTTGTTGTCTATTTTCGCATCTACCTCAGCGTGTTTGGAACAGTTGAGATCACGCTGTAGGGGCATACCAAAGTCACTTCCCTGCGAGCTGGTCTGAAAACCGTTTGTCCCAAGCAAATTGGTGTAGTCATGTCCATGGTGTAATTGCGCCACTCGAAAATTTTCACATGCTATCCGATTGCAGGCGTTTCGTGAGCGATTGAGGGCATATCACCACTTTACTCGAGAGCGAAGCATCCGCATCGAACTGTTAATCTGGGTGAAAAAAGCAATATCTGAACATGCAATATTTCGGACGACTGCGAGCTTCCCGAGTAACGCAGTCAATAAAATTGCAGACGGACTTTTATGCTTACGTCACGTGGCCATACCAAGGGGGAGGGGCATTTCACTGGAATCGGCTTACGCTTGACCCATTGTTCCGAAGCTTCCTAACAGTGACATCCCTTGAGTGCCAAAACGACGAGGCATCACATAGATGGATCGAAAAAGTGGCGGGATACACACGGTTATCTATAGGTGAACGTTACTGAATAGGCATATCACCAGGATGGTGAGGGCTTGAACATTGCTTGCTATCATTAGGCCAGTATCCTTTGCGTGTGCAATGGAACGCAAAATTTATTAGCTCCCACCATTCCAATGACTTAGGGATCACGGTATCAGTCGCCATCCATTAGGTCCGGGTTTACGCTACTTGCTCCGGCTATCTTTATTTCAAGAGAGCAAGTAAGATCAAAACAGGTCAGTGGTGGAGTGCAGTGATCCGAGAGAGATGAACGCCGAATTCTATCCATTTCGGATAAGGCACCAGTAAATTGAAGTAAGCCGATAAAAAGACAAAGTATGTTGAAATATACATTATCCGTAGCAGTTATTCCAATAAGTCACGGCTCAAATTTAATCCACAGATCACAATCCAAACCTATGGCATGTACTCCGGGAATGTTCGTAGTAGTTTCGAGAAGGCCACCTGGATAGTGACACTTTATCGATCCCTTTCGTTGCACACTTTGTACCTAAACCACAACTGACTCACGGTGGTCTACCATTAGCTGAGTTCAACTAGCGTCCGCAGAAGTTTTCTCTTCCTTTTGCTGGGGGACATAGACCTGTAGTGATTTCAACTACAACACTTCATCATGTTGGTTTTCGTTCATGAAACTCGTTCACACTTCTTGGCTATTGGGTCTGGCTTTGGACACGTCTCAGGTAGTTAACGCCCCCCTCCCAGTATTGAACACGCTAGTGAATCAGAACTACCGTGAGCAAGGTACCGTGCTGAGTAGATGTCGGATGCATGCTAACGAAAAGTTGCTTCTTAACTGGTCATAAACTACGGTTCAAGGGATAAGAAAAAGAAACACATTTGCTTCTGAATTTCAGACAGCTCACAGCACAGTATCTGCGGCTCAGTTGGCATGGACCGATACGCAAAGTTTTACTTTGGCATTTTCCAAACACTAACCCATAATATAGAAAACATTAGTGCAAAAATGTTCATGGCACCCTTTGATGAGGTTTTGTATCACCCGTTGTGGGGAATTCGCCACGCTTGCTACCATTACGGTTTACATTTGCTCTGCGAAAGTGCTTGGAGGCTGCCTTGCTAAGAAAACGTCTGAAGTGAGAAAATTCGTAGGCCGTTCCTTTTGCTGATACATCATATAGTTGGTTTCGTCCTCGTTCAAACACCTCGGCTGGGATTCGAGCTAAGGAATGTACAGATTGCAGATGGATTACTTCCCTGCTACATTCACGATGGATCCGGACACTGCTTGTCGTATTTACTGAGCTGCTATTGGTCCAGTTCAGAATAACTGTTGTATGAAGAAGATGTGGCTCGTAATCTCAGTTTGAAACACGCTTCACCCCACGGTAAAAGTCGGTCAGTCAAGAAGTACGGGATCGTACCTGAAGTAGCTAAGTGTTGTTCATGTCAAGTTGCAGATACCGTATTATTCGAACGGGTTCGTTCTTGTTTGGATGCTTCGTGCAGAGATAAGCGATGGTCCTGACGTCTGTCGCAGAACACAACGTACCCTTTCCACTTTCACTTGGATTACTTACGTTTGAAGAGGCCAAGTAAGGATTATTATGACCCTCAATCGCAGTGCTCGAGCTGGCAACACCTAGGGTTCATCCGCTTCAGGTACATATCCACTTATCCTACTAATCGAGGTCCAGTTTACCGCAAATCGCAACTCATATTTTGTTTTCCCGTCGCCGTTCAAATAGAAGGCCGGTGCTCCGAAAAGAACACTACTAAGTCTCTAATCCGTGTGGTGTGACCAACTTTGTGAGCGGAGATCAGTGTAGTAGCAGCGAAAGTATCTATGCAGACACTTACCTCCTTGAATCGAGCTGTAGGTCCTACTATCACGGTCAGAAAAGGCTAACCATGAATGGAGCGGAAGTACAATGCATCTTTTGTGGTACCTACTCTCTAGTAGGCATCTCTGACATTCTTGTGGAAGAGAGCGAAGTAGCCTGATAGCATCTAGCTGCAAAATCGTGGGTACCAATTCAGTTACACAGTGAAGAGGTAATGCATTGTCGCACCTCGGCGCATATTCGACGTCAAGTGCGTAACTAAGGCTCGCACTGATCTTTGTTGGAAATTTCAATTGCCTTAACTCATTTCCTTCAGCGGTTCATCAGGTCTACGGGAGCAAACGGATTCTGTGCCATCGATACAAGCAAACCCAGCGGCAGCAAAGAACGAAAGGCATGATATGGCATCGCGTACATTGCTTGACTGTAAGACTATGGGTCCAGGGAAGATGGAAGCCAACGTGTTTCACCGTCAGTCTTGAATCGTCGCCTTGGCCGTGCTGCCGTTGTTTTTAGAGCAAAGTTGATACGAAATGATTAACGAAGGACAAGCCGTCGGAAATGCGAGTTCAAGTGGACTCGTGTCCTTTAATATATATATTAGAATATGTGCCTGGACTACGCATCAAAGTGGCGCCTTGTAACTTCTGATGACAGTTGTTCCGTTTAGACTCTGGAGCGTGATTGCCAACTTGCTTGTGTTTCATGGCAGTTTGATCAGATTCTTTATCGTAATGGTGATTCGTCCGGAGTAATCAGCAAAGACATTATGAAAGCATGGTTAGGGTATGGTTCGCTTCGGAGCCTCTATCTCCTCGGGCAAACCGCGCTTCCCGCCAACAGTTTTTGTAGCCTTCCGCGTTCGTACTCTCCATGCCATACATCTGTGAGTGCATGTTGGGTTTCCTGTCCTCAGGTCTCATTCCTCTAAGTTTGTGCTAGATAACGGATGTGTGGATGTAGTTGTGGGTCCGCAGAGTAAGCCACTCACAGCCGTGCTGCGAGTATCCGCTGTCACGGGGACAGGCAAATGCGGAAACCGATGCCACCAGCTACGCCAAGTGTAACCGCATGCGTGCTTGTACTCTAAACTGATATACTAGGCTGAGTGACAAATGTGATATAGAGAATGTGCTTACCGGTCCAATGGTGTCAGTTCATACACTTCATCTAGTAGGATGATAACCGCTGCACAGGCCTCGTGATTCCCTAAGGAACAAAGAGCTGTCTGTCACGGAATGGCCTACCGTCAGTTGCTTCCCTACGTACCTCAACCTTGATATCAGTCCTAGGCCTGTAGTAAGCAAGTAGGTCGGCTCTAAATCAATCATGTCTCCTGTTCCATGGTATACGCAGGATATGGGATATGTGAGTGGGGATCTGGGCAGTGTGGCGCAGGCCCCCATGGTCACTGGGTAAGTGTTGTCTTCCTGTGCTTGCGAATGGCCACAGTATCAGGCGAATCACATAACAACTGCTACCAGCTATAGCACACAAGTTGACATGCTCAGCGTAATTGCAGTGACATTTTCACAAACTCGTACAGCACAACTGTCATTATGTGCAAGTCGACGCCACCATGGCTATCGATGGGCATAGGTGACGCACTGGGTTACTATGCAAGTGCTTGGTGCAAGTCGGTCACTCGACTGGCGCGCACGTGAATATGACACCGGTCGGATGTTTATTCAGTGTTGAACTTTCGCTTATTACTCCTGTATACAGGTGTTGCTTACGAGTGTCAGGGACACCATTGCGACTGGAACACAAATTGTGCGTCGGCGAGTAACGCAGCCACGGAATCAACGTGGTTGCTGTGGTCAGCGTTTTGTGCACCACAACGCAGCACAACACAGCGCAACGCAACACAACGACAACGACGCTTGTGGTGATACTGCTGTACCGCATTCCACTGGCCTGATGATCGGATGAAACTCGACACAACTTGTGTTTGTCCTCCAGCAAACAAACGGGAAAGTTGCACTGATGACAATGTGGAACACAGTGGGCTCCCTACATTTCATGTTTGAATCGGTGTGATGAACACGAGTTGTAATGTGACATGCGAGATATGCATGGTACCTTCATCACAAGTCTATACAACAGCACGGACTGATAGGTCCCAGACTCAGGTAGCACAAACTATCTCTGATGAGCCACTTATCTTCTTTTTTAAGCAGACTGGCAGAGTCCGCTTTCGGTGGCGTCTGCACGGGATGCGTGTGGATTATTGTCCTACCCGAGTTTTATGGTGTACTATGTGTCGAAGAGTTCAAAGCCGAGAACCATGTCTGTCTGCCCCTAGTGGATACGAACAACCCGAAGTAACTGCTAGTTTCAGAATATTAATGAAAGAATACATTATCAGTAATGGGGTTCCACATTTCCACACGACCATGACGTAACTGCAAAGCCCTAAATCGCTTCTGGTGGGCAACAATAGTAGGCGTTCCCTTTAATTAAGGAAGGTATTTACCGATATTGTCACTCGTATTCTGGTATGATCGGAGATCAAGTGGCTTGGTAATCAAACACCTCCTGGACGACAACGACGTAGTGCACTAGTGATCCAGTCGTTACGGTCTGGCTTACTCGGGTGTATAACGATATCTGTCTATCATTTTAACCCAAACGCCCGACTGCTTGGATAGTGGGACTTGCAGGAGGATTCTAAGAAAGTGTTCCAGGAGCCCAGATTCCGACTGACCTAGTTTAGGTGCATGTTTTTCGCTTACTAATGCGCGCAAGAGCAGATCGGATAGATTTATTTTATCTTGCTCACTTGTTTACACCTAACTAATCCAGTGTATCATGCGTGATGTCATGGATAACTAGCATTCACGGTAGTTGCGTATTTTACATACCAAGAGGACTGTGAACCACTGAGTAGCCCACAACGTGTACGAGAAATTAACAGCACAACTCAAATTCGGTAAATGAGTTTTCCGCGAATGGAACTAATCGGATAACCACAACCGGCTGATGATAAAGAGTACACCGATACCTTCTTTGCAGGTGTGTATAAATTTTCCGCCCGGTGAGACATGTTAACTCTAAACTCTGCTACTGTTAGAAGGGTTTAGATCTCTGCAACCAATAAGACTAAATTACTAGTTGTGGTATGGCCTAATTCATAGAAATGTGGTTTTCTAGAACAACAAGAAAGTGGTCTGATCAGGGTCCTTGGTCTGCGAGCGTATAGCATGTAGTTCGGGTCGTTGTGTCCTATACTTACGATAAAGACAACCAAATCCTGGGATTAATAGGTTTATTACCATATAAATATCGCTTAGAGGTGGGGGCCCGTGAATCCTGTTAAAACCAATCCAAGCCGAGTGTGATGCACCTCAATGTTCGCAATTTCTTAAAATCAGTCGAGGAGTCGGACGGCCTTTAGGAGTTTCCGCGCGCCCTTGCAGTCTTCAAATTGTCTAGTCTACAATAACCCCCCATTCAATGTTGACAAGTGTAGGTTCTATCAGATACGCCACCGACACGGCTGCATTAAATCTTGCGGAGAATGCAAATTACGGATCACTTTAAGCGATGCAAATTTTACGTGCCCTTACAGGACATCCAGGATTATTCAGGGCAATTCATTTGGTACAAAAGGAGTGAGCTCTACATCAGTCTGTTACTGAAAGTGTTCAGGAGTTTTGATCCATCCATCGGGCGGCGTAGAATGTCATAGGTCTGTGCCATCGCTTATACCAGCATTGTCTGAATGCACTCTGTGGATAAGAGGGGTACCACCTATGGCTAAGTGGTAGCCTCATGATAGCCTACCACCTACTGACTGCTTCTAATCACGAATGTCATCATCTACTGAAGCTCGACGACAATGGAAATTGAAGAGACGACAAGTTGTAACTGAATATGGAGTACTGCTTGTGAGCTTTTCAGTAATCTCATAACCGCATCCGTTTTTGTTCTCACAAGCGCTACCCTGAGAAGGTGGTCGGACGGTGTCCTTTGGGCCTGTCCTCGGTTATTTATCTTGTTGAATTTGGGTACTACACGGATAAACGAAATGTAGTACTTCAAGTGTCTACAGTGACCCCATGCACCATTTCGTACGCTTCGATTCAGCTCCGAACCCCGTCATCTGTAAGGGCACCTTGAGCTTGCGGTTCATCTCCAGTAAAACATCATTGCCTCTTTGTTTCGCTATTGTTTTATTCAACTAATGAGGGGTGTATTTTGATTTCGCGCCTTTTATCGAGTTCATCCTAAGTAGTCGTTAAAAGTAACCTTGTTCATCTCCAGTAAAATATTGTTTGACATTTTCAGATTCATTTTGCCTTGTTTTACTTAACGACCTGTCCGACAATCCACACTCATAAAGGTGTATTGAAAAGTGAATCCAGCCTAAACGCTTTACCACTGCGACCTCACCATTACCTTTTCCTATCCAAATCCACGCAAGTCAGAAATCACCAGCTGTAAACAAGGGCCAAAGGAAAGCCACTGAGCCCACCTAGCCTCTAAGCCATTCCGTAACGCGCAATACATTTTGCTCAATCACGTTAATCGGATATTGAGTATGAAAAACGTTTCGCCACCCTGTCCTGCATTAACTCCGCACTTTGTGCATGCTCTCTCTCTTTACTCGGCTAGCGCAGGTGAAGATTTGTAGATACCTAAGGAGATACATTGTTGTACTATCCCCAGCTTTCTCCGTCTTCTATCCTCATAACAGAATTGCTCCAAGTACAGGGTATTTGCCACTCACAAATAAATTGCCTTGTGCTATTCTTAGTCTTCCGTGCTGTTCTTCATTCTTGACTGTGCATTACAGGTCTGATTTCGGTTGACGACTCCAATCGTTTCAAGTCCTTTCACGAACTCGCCGTCATCATGGTCTCCTGATGTGTACCGGAACCAAACAACCGAGAATGCCCGTGGATTGATCGAAATTGACAGCGAAATCCCCAAAAGAAGATATTCACGAAAAGTCCCTCTTGAATCCTTGCAGAAAAGGCACGCGTGAGCATATTGCTTTTTTCAATATCTGGAACGCCAGGATGAGGTCACCCCGTAGACAGCGGTATCTTCCGTCGAGGAGCTGGAAAATATTGTTCACTAGTTTGTTGAATGTGGGATTGTTGTCTAATCGCATTGAGCTCAACGTATGCCTTCCCATTCCCCTATCACCCCCAGGTTAATATTCAGGTATTACACATACTCGCTAAAAAGTGAAACACAAACGGCATTGATGTAAGAACGCCTGCAGTTTATACATTCGACACAAATTGTGAAACCCATCTTTTGCAACACAAACGGGAGTAGCATGCGTGATCCCACTTTTACTTCAACAAGTATAAAGTTCATGTCACACAACTTCCCCTTAGTGATTTGGTTTTGAGGGAGAAAGGGCGAACGGCGTCTCAGGGATGAGTGACGAAAAAAATGTTTCTAATTCACATCTACCATGAGGATTCAGTTCTGTGTCACCTATCCAAGTACGTTCACGGACCAGTTCAGAGGGCTCTGTCGGCATGAAATATTGTAACGTGCAATCAGGAAGAAGTCCAAGTGCCGAGCCAGAACTTGTAGCATCGACACATAGCCAATATAAAGGAAAACAAACATAAGTATAAAGAAAAAGAAAAACGTTCCGTTTGACAGTCTTCTCTGTCTTCTTACTCCTCTTCAGTCACAGCACAAGCGCGCAGACGTGAAGGGCAGTGGGGAGGCGCCGTTGTAGCAACGGTTCAAACTTAGTTCACGCACTACTGTTTCGATCGTTGTCTACAATATCTCATGTGCATCTGGTAGGATCGGTCACGTGACGAAAAGGAATGAACTTCGGTCAGC
>OX104064.1:212494377-212513287 GCA_944474145.2 Dicrocoelium dendriticum
TTGCACCAAATCTTGACGTCATCCGCAAACAGGAGGAAATTAGTTGTACTTGTTTGTGTGAGGTCATTGATAAATACCAAAAACAATCGGCGATCTAGTACTGAGGCTTTAGGCACAGCACATTAAACTTGTATGGGATTAGAGGAAAGGCTACAAACTCTGACCACCAATTGATACTTAAGGAGATATAAAACTTTCACTTTAAACTGGACATTTTTCAAACCAAACTGGACATTTTGCAAACCAAAGTGGACATTTGCAAACCAAACTGGACACTTTGCAAACCAAACTGGACATTTTACAAACCACATTGGACATTTTGCAAACCACATTGGACATTTTGCAAACCAAACTGGACATTTTGCAAACCAAACTGGACATTTTGCAAAACAAATTGGACACGTTGCAATCTAAGTAGCAACTGGCCAATTTGTTTGTAAGAAACGAGCAGTAAGACTGCTGAATGATGTTCAGCATATACATTGTGATGACGCTAATACACCGGTATTGTGTAAGCAGCGGGCTACACTGTAAAACATTTGCTTGATCGTGAGCAGCGACCGAAGTTCTCGACTACGCTCCCTTCTCCCCATTGACATTCGCCTAGTTGGTGTGCATTGCCCATACGCATCAACCTGTGTTGGTGTGTGACAGTTGGAAAATCGGACTTCCGAAACGTAATTGTGTATCAATCATTTTGTGAGTGGATTGCGATGCGCAGTCTCAATGTGCACCGTTATTCTCATTAGAGAGAACCTTGTCCGATTCGGTCAATGGGACCATGTCGGATGAAGCAGGTAGGCGGTGTCCCAGCTTCGCCCGTCTCTCTATTAGCTTTCGCAACTGTCACGTTATTGTATCAGCATAGGCTGTAATGACCCCAGCAAAACTAGTCTAGATCTATAGCCTATTGTTGCAACATATCAACTACTGAAGAGTGGGCCGATTACACGATGTTCAGGCCACATTGTGGTCACGATAATGTAACCGAACTGCGTACGTAGCGGGTGATTGTGTAAGCCCTTCTCTTGACATGAGTGCCGTTCGCCTCGGTCAAAATCGGTGACCTATTTTCCCCTACACCCCCCATAGGAATTCGTGTGTTTTGTCTGGGTGTGTGGATCGACCTATGCAGCGGTACCACTATTGGAGCCGAGCATACGATAATGGTTCCACTCAACACAACTTAGCTTTATTAGCTCCATGCCGCACGAAACGACCAAAATGAGTGACGAACAACAGGAGAGCTGGTGTCCGACGCGACGGCACTGCAGGCGGACATCATTTGCGCAAAGAGAAATTCTCACAAAACTTGTGCTGGTCGACGGCAAAACTACTCGGGAAGCCGCTGAAGTCGCCGGTGTTAACGCGAGTACGGCAAGGAACATCATTAATGCCTACAAGCGAGAAGGCTCAAATACACAGCGCACCTGCGGTGGAAACAATAGGGAGAAGCTGACTCCCAATGTATTGCAGCGCGTCGAAGAAGCGGTTGAACGGCACTCTGAGGACACGTTGGTGCAGCTGCAGATGCGCCTGAGAGAGGATGGGATAAACCTATCAGTATCCTCTGTCTTCAACACCCTCAGAAAACTAAAGATAACTCTCAAAGAGTGTCATTACGAGCTCGACCGAGTCAACAGTGCCGCGACAATCGCTAGCCGACAGGCGTACGCTCTCGAGTTCTCGGCACATGCACCTTCTAACAAGGAGAAATGCATCTTCATAGATGAGAGTGGTTTCAACCTTCATCTGGGGCAAACTCAGGCTCGCTCAAGAAGAGGGAGGCGCGCGAACCTCGTGTTACCCACAGTCAGACGTCGCATGGTAACCCTGATTGTTGCAATGAATAACCAAGGCGTCATCCATTCAAAGATCATTAATGATGGCACCTGCAATGGTGCGAAGTTCTCAGCGTTCGTCGAGGAACTGGTGGCGCGTATAAGCTACATAGTGGAGATGAACGGCGCGTGGCTGATCATGGACAATGCCAGGATCCATATGCCTGATGAGCTAAGGAGGATCCTTGGTTCGTCTTATCACCTGCAGTTCTTGCCGCCCTACTCGTACATGCTAAACCCGGTAGAACACGTCTTTTCAAAGGTGAAAGCGTCGGCGGGACGCCTGCTTATTAACCCCACACCTGAGCAGACGCTGAGCACGGTCATTCAGGACAGCGTTGGGATGGTAACGCAGCAGGACTGCATGAACTGCGTTCTCAATACAATGATGAACCTGACGAAAGCGACATTTGGACAACCCTTCGTCAACTGATCTTTGCTATGGTTACCGCCTTATTTTTTGTTAATACACCATTTCAATTTCAAAATATGCGTTTTCAATATTAACAGTTGGTTTAGCGTGTAAGAGCAGGACGGTCACCGAGAATTCGAGAGCATACGCCTGTCGGCTAGCGATTGTCGCGGCACTGTTGACTCGGTCGAGCTCGTAATGACACTCTTTGAGAGTTATCTTTAGTTTTCTGAGGGTGTTGAAGACAGAGGATACTGATAGGTTTATCCCATCCTCTCTCAGGCGCATCTGCAGCTGCACCAACGTGTCCTCAGAGTGCCGTTCAACCGCTTCTTCGACGCGCTGCAATACATTGGGAGTCAGCTTCTCCCTATTGTTTCCACCGCAGGTGCGCTGTGTATTTGAGCCTTCTCGCTTGTAGGCATTAATGATGTTCCTTGCCGTACTCGCGTTAACACCGGCGACTTCAGCGGCTTCCCGAGTAGTTTTGCCGTCGACCAGCACAAGTTTTGTGAGAATTTCTCTTTGCGCAAATGATGTTCGCCTGCAGTGCCGTCGCGTCGGACACCAGCTCTCCTGTTGTTCGTCACTCATTTTGGTCGTTTCGTGCGGCATGGAGCTAATAAAGCTAAGTTGTGTTGAGTGGAACCATTATCGTATGCTCGGCTCCAATAGTGGTACCGCTGCATAGGTCGGTCCACACACCCAGACAAAACACACGAATTCCTATGGGGGGTGTAGGGGAAAATAGGTCACCGATTTTGACCGAGGCGAACGGCACTCATATCAAGAGAAGGGCTTACACAATCACCCGCTACGTACGCAGTTCGGTTACATTATCGTGACCACAATGTGGCCTGAACATCGTGTAATCGGCCCACTCTTCA
Organism: Dicrocoelium dendriticum; assembly: GCA_944474145.2. Taxonomy (NCBI): domain Eukaryota; kingdom Metazoa; phylum Platyhelminthes; class Trematoda; order Plagiorchiida; family Dicrocoeliidae; genus Dicrocoelium; species Dicrocoelium dendriticum. The sequence continues at coordinate 212,497,518 of OX104064.1, forward strand.
GTAGTTGATATGTTGCAACAATAGGCTATAGATCTATACCATTTTCCATTGAAGTTGGACATTCGGGAAAAACATTAACGCCTGGGGGTCAACGGGGTTTCTCCTTCGGGGCAATCAAGTTGAGTCTTCGCAATGCGGAATAGAACCAATCACTGGCATGGTAGGGGCTGTTTTATTGGCCAAGCGTCTGAGGTCGTCGTTGCTGAAGCCGCTTGACTAATGAAACAGCCCCTACCATGCCAGTGAGTGGTTCTATTCCGCATTGCGAAGACTCAACTTGATTGCCCCGAAGGAGAAACCCCGTTGACCCCCAGGCGTAACTGTTTTTCCCGAATGTCCAAATTCAATGGAAAATTGTATAGACTGGTTTTGCTGGGGGTCATTACAGCCTATGCTGATACAATAACGTGACAGTTGCGAAAGCTAATAGAGAGACGGGCGAAGCTGGGACACCGCCTACCTGCTTCATCCGACATGGTCCCATTGACCGAATCGGACAAGGTTCTCTCTAATGAGAATAACGGTGCACATTGAGACTGCGCATCGCAATCCACTCACAAAATGATTGATACACAATTACGTTTCGGAAGTCCGATTTTCCAACTGTCACACACCAACACAGGTTGATGCGTATGGGCAATGCACACCAACTAGGCGAATGTCAATGGGGAGAAGGGAGCGTAGTCGAGAACTTCGGTCGCTGCTCACGATCAAGCAAATGTTTTACAGTGTAGCCCGCTGCTTACACAATACCGGTGTATTAGCGTCATCACAATGTATATGCTGAACATCATTCAGCAGTCTTACTGCTCGTTTCTTACAAACAAATTGGCCAGTTGCTACTTAGATTGCAACGTGTCCAATTTGTTTTGCAAAATGTCCAGTTTGGTTTGCAAAATGTCCAGTTTGGTTTGCAAAATGTCCAATGTGGTTTGTAAAATGTCCAGTTTGGTTTGCAAAGTGTCCAGTTTGGTTTGCAAATGTCCACTTTGGTTTGCAAAATGTCCAGTTTGGTTTGAAAAATGTCCAGTTTAAAGTGAAAATGATATAGTTGGTGATCCAGGTTAGAAGTGGGGCACGGATCCCCTAAGTCTGTAGCTTGGAAAGGAGTATCCGATGATCTAGACTGTCAAATGCTTTCGAGAAATTCAAGTAGATCACATCTATATCCTCTCCAGCGTTAGTTGGCTGTGTCCAGCTAATCCCTGCTAGTAACAAATTTGATGTGAACGATTGATTTAGACGAAAGGAGTGCTGTTCATAAGTAATAATGTTAGCCGTTGCCAAATAGCCCACCAGCGCATCGGCCATGATGGATTCCATCATCTTGGACAGTAGAGGGAGAAGAGAAACTGGGCGGTAGTTTGAAACATCGGTTCTGCTTCCACTTTTGCCAATGGATCTTTTTATTCCAAGCTTCTAAATGGCAGGAACTTAGTTTTGGTGTAATCAACGCTAGAAGAACTGAGGCAATCGAGCTGCCAGTTGGCCTGTTGCTGTTCCCAGTGCCTCTGGGCAAATATTATCGTACTTGCGTAGAGTGGTCAGCTTCAGCAAGGCAGCTTCGGTATTTAAGGTTATTCGAGTAAGTTTTGGCGGCAAGGCGATAAAAGCTGGAGAATTTCTTGATGGTAATATTCTCTGAAATGTTGGGGCGTATTATATCCGCAGCGCGGTTGGTGCCTCCGTAGCCGTTCGTGCTGGGTCATCAGCCGTCTTGATTGGTGGAACTCGTTTCCTCACCTTCCGTAGACCATTGACGTGCTTATACAGCAGTTTGTGATTGTCACTGACGGTTTTTGTCATGTTCTGCTGATGCGAGGCATTTTCTTCTCTGAGCACTTGAGTGCAGTGGTTTCCTTGGACTACTTACTTATCCCAGCTTCCTTGCCAGCTATCTCGCCACGCTGCGTTGAGTGCTGTCAGCAATTTTCGAGTTATGCTGATTCGTAAGTAACTGTTTCAGACCGTTTGTGAACTTTGTTCTCTGAAGCATCCATAACCAGCCGATCGAGGTTGTTTAATAACTTGAACCATCCGGGGGTTCTTCAGCAAGGAACGACCAGGTTGTGGCACTGACGAGGTGGACTATACGATCGTGGCATATGATGGTTCGTGTCGTGTCGTGGTCCTCATCTCGGTATTCTGCATAACAGATGAATTTGAAACTAATAACTACATGGTTACTGCGACCTAACGGGCAGTCCAGTACCACGCGCCAGTCATATATTCTTTGTTAGTAAGCACAAAATCAAGCACAGATGGCCTATTGCCTGTTCTGAGTGGTCCTCCGCTAAGCAGATCGAAGACTTTATGCTGAACCATACCTTATTTTACACCAGATATTACTATTGCTGCACCTCTTCACAACTGCCTTCCGCGCTGGCTATGCACTTGTATTCTTTGGTTCGCGTTCCTCGATTCTGGGTATTTAATTGAACCGCAACCCGTTCGCTACGGAGACGTCGACTGCCTCTGCGGGCCGTCTCTCAGGGCTCGTGTGTCAGTTGTCCTACGCTATTCAGCAGGCACTTTGCGGTTTGTCGCCTTGACACTGGGACTCTCCTTTTGACTCCAGGTGATGCTGATTGCTTGGGGTCTGACATGTACGTTGCCTCGCTCAAACAGTGATTCTCTACCCGCGGATCTTCTTTGCTTCTGATTGATCGTCAAGTGTATTAATTTTTATACGAAGTGCTGCACCCTCCGGTTGCTTGCTTGAGTCTCTAGCAGACGGCCTATACTGCTGACTGGCAGCAAGGTGTATGGATTACCCCCATAGTCTACGTCTCTGTCTGACTGCCTAATGTCTCGGCCACCCCTACCAGAAATCCTGTGTGTGCTGTTGATTGGCAGGTAGGCGTATCAACTTCTGCTACAATCGGCATAGACCGCTGTTGGTTCATTACCGTCTGGCTTTCTCGGTAACTCTGTACCATTGACTCTTGGCGAAGTGGTACCTGCATTTGGCAACCACAACGTGACAACAATAGCAAAACAGCCGTATAATTGTATGCAAGAATAGTGCATATGGTACAGGTTCTCTCATGGTGCGTAGACTTTGGTTCCTATGGGAATTGCTCGTTTACTTATGTGTGCGCAATTGAGCAGTGCGTTGGTTTGAATGTCGGAAGGTGCCTGTACTTCATAACGCCTTATATCAGTAATTTCCGTATCTTCTCTACGAATTTTAAGCAAACGCCGTCCGAAATTCAGGCAACCTCGTTGTATCAGTTGGTAAGATGCTCACTCTTTCTTTTGGCGATACGAGAAAAATCTCCAGTTAATGGTTCGGATCAACTTAGGGGATTCTCTGCTCCATTAGAAGTTTGCTGTATCCCAGAATTTGTGTAGGTTTCCTACTCAGTAATAGTAAGAGTGGTTTGTCTCAACAACAGTTCCCAACGCTGGTTTCACATAACTGGTTTTCCGCCCTTCACTCCCTTTTTTCTTCCCAGAAGGTTTTACTATGACAGTTGAATTTTGAGCTTTGGAGCACCCACTGTGCGTCTTGTATTGCGACACACAATCTCAATTATGGACTCGGTTGACTTTAAATTCAGCTTCTTTCAATACGAGCATCCAGCCCATCACCGAAGTGGAGGGTTTCAGTGTGGCTCTCATCCCTAAACTCCACGACCGACGGTTTCGTCCTGGTGACAGCGTTTAATTTAGCTACCTGTGCCGGTTGCAATGCACACCAATCCTTTCATGCAAACTTTTCCGACTGTGGTACGTCAAGCAACGCAATGTTCTTGACAGACAATCCCGGTCGCATTGAGTTTACAGACCGAACTGCCATCTCAGCGGCAAAAGTCACATGTCTCCTAAGGTAGAACCAGAAAACACTGCTAGAATCAGCAATGCAGCCATCTCTATTTACCGTAAGGAAGTCAATTGATTTAACAAGGAAAACATTTAACTACCTGAGAGAACACATGAATTATTGAGATCACTACCTCTTCTCCGGCATTGCGATGATAGTTGCGTAGGTAGCAGTATACTACGTCACAAACACGTTTGGTTGAAAGACGTAAAGATAGATGGATCATAACCATGGTAAAACGGGATGGATGCTGGTCTTCAAGTTTAAGTTCGGGTGAGACTGGAATAATGAGAAATTCCCGTGAGTGTTCCTTCTTGAGTGGATCATGGGCCTGGAACCGATGCGATACTCGGACGTCTGGATGGATCCAAAACGGAACGCCCGTATCACACTCTGGTCAAGCAATTACTGCCCACGTTACCTACACTGACAGTACCTACAGTGGTCGTCACGTGAACTAAGCAACAGAAAGGAAGAGAAATCGAAGGTACAGACTAAGGAAGTTCATTTGAAAAAGCGGATAGCAACAGTGCATGAAGAATAGTGGAGAAAAGAAAATCGAATCATGAAAATACAAGTTAGTCAAGAAAGAGAAAGATTTCGTTTGCCACGTAAGCGCGCCAACATGATGTTCAAACATCCTAACCCGAGATTCCCCTGTGGCAAGTTCCGGAAGCATGTTCCAGTGCTATATCACTGGGCAGCACAACCGAATTTCCGCCCCAATCCGATCGGACCGCGGTACGTCTAGCTTAATGGAATGACAACAGAGAACAGATAGTCCAGCGGGTCTCAGTAGTTAAGATAATTCGGGACCGGCCCTCCCAGTTAAGCTGCGGTAGGTTAGCATTCGATCTCCATTAATGCCTTCGTGATTTAGCTCACATCTGGTGGGAACACCGCGTGAGCAACGAGCGTGTTCGACGCCTTGTTTATGGAACAGGAAAAGGAACTTAACCGCTCAGCACCGTTATTTCACGCATCAGGCTCCGATGGCTCGGCCACATGTTACGCATGCCAGCCCACCGACTTCCGCGACGTGCGTTGTTTGCGCGCCGGGGGTGTGGATGGAAGAAGAGGAGGGGTGGCCAAGCGATGACTTGGTCCAGAGGAATGAAGGCCCTCACTTCTGAGCTGGCCTCGGTTGGAGCGTCTCGGCTCCCTGGTTGAGGTCCGAAAGACGATGAACACGTTTGGTTGGACACAATTGCTGATATGGCTAGGAGCCGACCTCAGTGGCGTTCGTGCTGTGAGTTTCTTTGTCCCACCCCATCCCTCTTAGCCTTCCCCCTCCAACCACGATCTCATTATTTAGCCTTATAATTTTGCATAGCAATTTTTTTTGGGTGCACAGCAGCCGGCTGGTAGCTTACCGGAACGATGCCCGTCCGTTACCAGTAGCTCAGCCAGCTCGCACCAGTTGCTTTTTTCCTTTTTTTCTATGTATTGCGGCGCAGTAGTTGAGGTGTTCCCCACCTCTAGCTAACGTGTATGCTATATGCTATAATGCATTGAATAAATTTCCATGTAGTGGTAGTAGCTCGTCGCTTAAGCAAATCGGAGCAGCCGGCCATACTCATGCGGGACAACCACGCGCTGCGACTGTAGAGAAGTATGCTACCCGGTAGCCAGTTGTATGAAAGTTAGCAACATGGAAAATTCGTAAATCAGGTGCACGCATCAACAAACCAGAGTAAGGAAGCGCGGTTGGCTCATTGGCGGATCGGTCTAGCCGGGACACCCACACGCAGACAAGGTAGGAACGACAGACTAGACATACAAAGCGGAGCTGCCGTACCCAGCCGTGGCTCAAGGCGAATAAACGAAGACGGAGCAGAAGCCGACAAATAAGCCGTGAGTTGGACCACTGAACGCAATTTAATACAAAAGTCGCAGCCGCCAATGTCGGCAGACAACCATTTCCTATTTGTGCGCCTTATAAAACGATGCCCTGCTTCATCAATAACACTCTGATCTTTGCCCAGGCTTTCTTTTGACTCTCGGTGGGCGCTACACGACACACATTAAGCAGGCACTCAGGGTGTGTTCATTCCTGCGGCCCATCAACCGACCTAAAATCCACCCGCGTATAGTATGCGGACACCGTGATGTCTAGAAATGTCAAAACGTTTAATGTAAAAACTTATTTTAGCTTGAAGACAATGGAACAATGGTAAAATAAGCAAAATTTTAACATGTCCAGTGAAGTAGTAATGAAAGCATTTGAAAATCAATTATTACCTTAGTGGACCAAATAAAATACACTTGGGTAAAGCGTTACAGTAAGTGTATAAAGGACGAGGGTTATGCGATTGATCAAATGCAGGTAAAAGCAAATAAAATTTGTACTGGTTACTACTCATGGCAAGTAGCAAGCCGTTCGGTCACTACTCTGCACAAAGTTTCGTGCGTCACTGCTTGTTATAATTGCAGATTGGCTAGTTAGCTAGAATAAATCTAGAATAACCGTCCAAGTAGCAAAGTGTAGAGTGCTCAAATCTGCATCCAAACATATTTGATAATAGCTAAGGTGGGAGCACTGCCGACTGAGTTTGGAAAGGCGTCCCAGTTTTGGCAGACCCGGAGACGGAAGTGATTTCGTCGACCATCTAGTCGACTGTATGGTTGGCTCAATTTCAATCTCTTACCTCTTGGTTTTCGGGCTGAGTTTAGTTGGTGACCGCATACGTGACTGGGTTCGCTGAGTATCTGGTAGACTAACAGGTGATCTTCAGGAAACCGCTGATAGTGTCCACTGAACACTCCGAGTGTCTTCGCTCCTTGCTGATACGGAAGGTTACACAATCCTTTGCTAAATGTCTTTGCTCTATGTTGGGGAGTTTAGAGCGTTGCATGGTCACGCTTCAGCCATTAATGCCAAACCTGGATTGCGTATTCGACGTTGGGACACATGTAGGCATTGAGCAAATGGATGAATCTCCACTCCCAAATACCCTCCGTAAGTGACCAACATACTGGTTACCTCTTTTTGGAGCAGCTTCTGACTGTCTGGAACAAGCAAGATCGTCCTGTACCAGCACACTGAGTTCATGTTTCTGATAGTTTGTCTGCAGCTCGTGTGCCTCAAATTTATCGATATTGATTGCGGATACGAACAACACGGCACTTTTCCACATTGAACGGCACTGCATTCCTCACCGACCAATTGCATGCGTCGTCAAGATCGCGCTGGAGGTTCTCGTGGTCACCCGTCCCCTTTATCGCCAGCCAAATTTTAACGTCTGCCTCAAAAATTAAAAATGGTGAGGCGATGGCTATCGCTTTATCATTGATGAAAACTAGGAACAAACGAGGCCAAATTACAGAGCACGGTGGCACGCCGCATGGCCATTATATACAGCAATTTTGACAATGCTGTAGATAGACCATAAGCATGGTCTTACGAAAAATTGTTTTCATCTTGAGAAAGATATTAAAGAGAAATGGATTATTAAGGGAAATGTTCAAACTTTGATTCACTTTAAACGGTTGTCTGTAGTCTTTGTGCCGCGCTACTTGATGTTTGCACACGCGATCCATTGTCAAGCACATATCGGGTGCAAATCTCGGCTCTCTCCAAACTTGCATACATGACAGAAAAACAGTTCAAGTGCCTGATGTTCATTTATGGTCTATAGTCTCCTTAAGAAGCAGAAGTTCGTACGCGACTTCTGGTCAAGCTGGAACAGGACCCAGACATCACGTTGCAGAAAACGGTCGAGGAGTGTCAACGCCTACTTAACCTGAAATATGATTCCAGTATAGTGGAACAGCGGCGGATGGACATGGTGGATATTAGACCGATCAGATCACACAAGTAGGAGTCTAAAAGGCCATCAGCAGTATGCTGAAACTGTGTCGCACGGCACTACGCATCACAGGGCATTGATGCCGACATCGGTGTAATCAATGTTAGCGTGTTGGTCACAAAGATGGTTTCTGCAAACCACAAATTCTGACTAAAACTGACAATTCTAACGAGCGATTTTGGAAACCATCACAGAAGAAGGCTACCCGCATCATTGTTGCTACCTATCAAGTTAACGCGATATCACGCAGGTGGTACTTGACAATGAGTGTAAATGGGTATCCTGCAACACTTCAGGTAAATACTAGATCAGACTTTACCATCATTACACAATATATTTGAGCAGCCACCGGACGTCTTCCAGCTTTACCCACTCAAAAAGTTATCCTCAGTGCATCAGATTGGTTGGTGAGTTACGTTTTAGTCTATGTTACCTCGCTAATCAGCCAGAGCTGAACATTCTTGTTATTGACTGGTTAGATAAGTTCAATCTTTGGGGTATCCTTTTTATAAAGTATGCAAACTGACACTGAGTATCAGCGTTCCACCCGTAATTATCGATGCAGGGCTCCAGCAGACCATTTCACAACGGTTGTTCTAGAGATACGTCGTAGATTGTCAGGACAGCCTCGGAAATTTTGCCAAAATGAAAACTAAAACAAAGTTGAGAACAGATGCCAAATCCGTTTTTTCGGCCAACACGTCCAATACCGTATTCTGCTTTAAAAAATGTTGAGCAAGAGCTTAATCGTCTATAAATAGCAGATATCATACAACCTGTCGATTATTTTGAATTGGCTGCAGAAATTTCTTTTCCATCCGTGTCTGTCACCCGTGGAATGCTCTCCCAGAATCGGTCGTCTCCGCACCGACACTAACAATATTTAAAAGACGGTTGGACGATGCACTCATCCACTTACACTTCGTTACTTAACATTATGTCTCCATCCTACACCTGGAATTATTTGTTGTTAACTGTGAGTGTTGTGAATCTAAGTGGATCGCAGGACTGCAGCGAAGCAAACGATAAGTCCTTATTTTCCTATTTAAAGTGTTAACTATTTTACTATCCTTTTCATCATAATTATTATGTTGATATCCCCACCAACTATCCAACGGGGCTTGTAAAGCAACGCTTCTTAACCCGTATAAATTCATTGTTCATTGTTCATTGTGGTAGTAGGAAAGGTTACTCATTCTATCCATGCATGTGCAGATTATTCAACAGGCCTTAATGTGACCCTCCAGACACACAGCTACCCACTGTCAGTTCCAGAAGACAAATTTGCGAACATTTCAGATAGTAGTTCGTTTGCCAAAATGGATCGAGCGAACACATACTACAGCCGGCTGTTGAGGTGGATTCAAAGGAATTGCAGGCAAGTAACACACATCGTAGTTGTCTCAGATTGATCGATTTTCGTAGAGAATTAAAATAGCGCCAAGCATTTACAGCAGCCAAGGGATACTATGCTCACAAGCATCGACTGTGTTGCAGCTCAATTAGCTGATATCATAGTTGTGCGAGAGAAACCAGAGGAGCTATCATTGAGGCTATCCATGTGTTGGACCGAATAAAGGATTACTGATTACGTCCGCGACCGGCGAATTGCATTTTAGCCTTACCACAGGTTAAATACCTGGGGGTTTATCATTGATCAGAACGGACATCGTCCCGATCCAGGGAACATTTCAGCTATGGTTAACACGCCAGCGCCAACAGACGTCAGTACCCTACGCTGTTTCCTTAGAATGGTTAGTCACTCTTTTATTTTCCTCTCCAAAATGCATCAACTGCGAACACCTCTGAACGTACTGCTCATGAAAGAGGTCAAGTGGAATCAGAGGACAGAGTGCCAAACAGCGATTGATTGGATAAAAGATCTCTTGATTTCCGATCTCCTTCTCACAAATTTTAATCCTAAACTTCCGTTTGTGGTAACTGTCGATGCAAGCAACTGTGGCACCGGAGCTGTGTTATCCCGCATTTTCCCAGACAGCTCTGAGGAAGCAGTTAGCCACGTATCTCGGTCATTATCAGCAGCAGAGAAGAATTACTGTCAGTTAGAAAAGGAAGGCGTGGCTATCGTATTTGCTGTAAATAATTTTCACAAAATGCTATACGGTAGACGTTTCAAGTAACTTACTTTAGCTTACATAAAGGTATCACTGCAATTACCGTCAGGTGTTTACAGAGACAGGCTCTATCTTTACTGCCATACATTTCTAGTATTTACTGCCAGTCGCCAATCGATTTTTGGCAAACAGATGTCTTGTCCCCGTTAACTGCTGATCATCTGGCGGACAACAACAAGACAGTGATCGCTAGTATTAAAGTGGACCAGGAGATCAATCGGGTAATTCTCGACACCGCGAAATGTCTACCAGCCTCGCTAAAATCCATACAAAATATAGCACAAGTGATAAAGCACGTAAAAGTAGGTTGGCCATCACAATTGTCCAATTTCGAATTTATCCCCTAGCATCGGTGCCAGAACAGTTTATCCATCGTGGATACACATTTGCTTTCCGCTGAACGTGTTTGTCCCCGCATCATTACAACGACTCATTCTCATTCAACTTCACAATGGGTGTTAAGTAATCACCCGCACTAAAGCACTAGCCAGAGGTTATGCTTCTTGGGCAAAAATGGACAATGATGTCGCGCATTTGTGTAAGCTGTGCGAAAAATATGCTATGGCGCAACGGGCGCCGAATCGTCTAGTGCACTTACCGTGGCCGGAAACAACAACTCACCGGTCCCGCGTTCATGTGGACTTTGCAGGCCCAGTTGACGGCAGGTCATTGTAATTGACGCGAGAGGTCATTCCAACGTTGACTTCAACCATCATACAGCTGCGCCAGGTTTCCAGTCATGTTGGTAAACCCGAAACACTTGTGTCTGAGATTGGAGCACGTTTCATCTAGAAGGAATTCGCGGCATTTTGTCACACCAATAGTGTGACTCATTCGAACACCACCCTTCCACCCCCAATAAAATGGTCAGGTTGAGCGATTCGTCGACAAGTTCAAACGAACACTGCTCAAAACGCGGGGGAACGATCCTACGGACGAGTACATACAAACCTTTCTCGTGGTGTACCGAATCACTACATCCCGCGTGAAATGGAAGGTCACTGTCAGAAATGCTATCAGGGGAAAAATCAGGTCTGTTTCGGATACAATTATTCCGAAGCAAAGACAATTAGCCAAACTGCAAAGCACAGTAGTGTCACAACACCAGCATTGGGGGACCGTGCAGTATCTGAAGATCGGTGACTTGGTAGGAGCAAGAGAGTTCCGTCAATCCTAAAAGTGCTGTGCTCCCGGTGCACTTACCAGACAAATTGCTCAAGTCACTTACCTAATAAAGGTCCATCGCAAAACGGGGCAGCACCACATGGATCAGCACAGACTCCGCTCTATCAGTAATTGTTGCTTACCTCACCGCAATCCTAATGTTGAAGTTGCCATATTACTGAAAGAGTTCTCTTTGCCGAAACGAACAGACGCAAGTTCGCACCGAGTGGAATATGCAAGCCAGTAGTCGGTACCGACATTGGATACAGTACGCAGATGCCTAGGACGGAATCGACGACCACTGGATGGATTCATAGGGGCTCAATTGCTGAAGGTTGCAGGCAGACAGGTCAACAGAAGAAAGGTCACATACGGAAGCATGATCCAAATGCAACACCTGACCCGATGCCAGCCATCCCCCTATCCAATCAGACTGTGCCATCCCCCAGTCAATCATCAGTGTGTCAGCCACTATTGAAACGTGCAACAGACATTATGAGATACATAGTTGAAACTTGAACCTAGACCCCGTTGTTTTATAATAACACCTGGTCCTATCCGTGATCCAGTATCGTATCCACCTACTTGGAGCAGTTCAGGTCATATTAGTTTTCTTTCGTACCCTTGTTGTCTTCCCATTGGCCACAGTACCGATAACACCTAGTCTGTGTACTGGCTTGTACGTATGGTTGGCTGCATCCGATTTCGGATTTGCCTGTCACTGTGGCCACCCACAGGACGCCTGCGCCTACAAACTGGACCATGGGTGGCTTGCGCTGCACCACCCACAGCTCCAACCACACACCCCATATCCAGTGTAAACCCGAAGGAATAAGACCGGGAGGCATGCGGATGGTCGCCACAGTTCATCAATGGAACCGGCCCAAATTCCTTCACAGGCAAACACAAACACGTTGTATTTGGGAATCCAGCACCCACAGTGCAGTAGCTGGGCCGTAGTCCGCTCCACACTGAGTGTATGGAACCACGCTCTGATCCTAACACGGCCACAAGGACCGTGCACCCCGTCCCCTCCAGCAACGACCAACTGTCTCCTGGAGCCAGTATGGACGAGGTAGTGGGTAATAGACAAGTAGGCACCTTGTCAACATGCACATCAAGTGCAGTCACACCGGGGATATCAAGCAACAGCCAATAACTTGAAATGACAAGTCGAAATACAATCAACCAGATGATGCATACAGTTACGGAGGAATAACTATTCACCAAATGGGCGTATAAAACAACTTGGTTACGAACGAATTCGCGATAATTTCAAGAGGTCTGAAGATATATTATAAGACAATGCCACAAACACGAACACGTTATCGAAATTAACTACAAGTGGCTTAAGCGACTTGGGCAAGTTTATAGAAGAGAGTACTGGTAGACATTCATCTGGGACAGAAAAGCATTAGGACAAAATTGAAAACCCACCACCTGAAATAAAGAGACTTAGCATGCAAGCACGCGGTTAGTAAATCGAATGCAGCGTACCTACAAACGCTGCGCCGGTTCTGCCTACCTTCTCTGTAGGACCCGTCGTCGCTTCGGTAGTGGTCCCGAGTGGTCTCGCTCATATCTCACTAAGCCTACCAGACTCAGGCACTCGCGACCGCATGTGCTACAGCACCATCCGCTCGATGTCGATGGAGTACAATCCATCGGTGCTCGATGCTTCCACACTTGCTGCTTCTTCTCTTCATACATGAAGTCTTTCTCCCGCACTTCGGCAACTGCCTTCGTGATTAGATCGCGACATACACGCCTATCAACCGCCTTCGATTCCCATGACCTGTAATCAATATTAGAACGTGAGAGACACAATTTGATCATGTCCTGGTAAAGTAACTTTGGTTTCCCCACGTGCCGCTTCCCAATACTCAGCTGACCTTATAAGAGTTGTTTCGGATTCCGCGTCGAATCCATACGGCTCACATGACCGAGCCACCTCAAGTGTCTCAGCAAAAGTATGCAGTCCACAGCATACATTCCACTTCCACGCAACACTTCCGTGTCAGCGACTCAGTCGCCCCAACCGATGCGCTAAATCCGTCGCAAACACTGCTGATGGAACCGCTCGAGATATCGCACATCTCGCCGGTACATCGTCCACGTTTCACTGCCGTATAGAAGAACGGATAGCACCATGGATTTGTACACCATCAGCTTCGTGCCAATGCTAAGCTGATGGTTGTTCCACACTCGGTACCCAAGCTTCTCGAATGCCTCCGCTGCATTGGAAACGGGGATTCGCAGCTCATTGTGCAGCTGCTGATCAGTCGACATCATACTCCCAAGGTAGCAAAAGCGGGAGGTGGTTTCCAATACTTCAGTACTAATGATGCTTCGCGGCAATCTTGAAGATTGAACCTCCGGTGAAGGCTGAAAGAGACAGACAGTTTTGCTAGTGTTGATGGTGAGCCCGAATTCGGCGGGTGTCGAAGCCAGAGCACTAGTCATCTGCTGCAACTCATCCGCGCTGTGTGCAAACAACGCACATTCGCCAGCAAATAGCAAGGTATTATATATATATATATATATATATATATATATATATATATATATGTCGCCAAGTCGGAGTTGTAAACTGCTCCAAAGCGAGTTAACTTGTCTCTGGCTTATTAAGCATTTCGAAATGCAGGCCACTGCGATTGCAAAAAAGACGCAACCACCTCTACTTGGTCGAAGATTTCATGGGACACACATATCTGGTAAGGCGATCTCGGCATCAGTGATTTCGTTATTGCTTCAGGTTTCGGTTTCATTGATTATGTCCGGGGAGCCTTGAAGATTGGCAACAATGACGCTAAAATAATCTTGCTGAGGAGTCCTTGCGCATTTTCGTAACAATAGGATGGTGCTTCGAATGGCAGAAGGGTGTTTGGACACGTGGGTATATAGTGGGCTTTAAAACCGACCTTTGAGTTGAGCAACTAATAGTTTTTGGTGGACTACTGATATTAGAATTTGGGCTCTTCAAGTCGGCCGGTAGAATGCTCACGTGATGCAATTTCAATTAAAGCGGTCCTTGGGCAAGTCGCTCTTCCTGTGCGAGTCTATCATGGACCGCAACAGTACGACTCAAAAGTAATGTTTGTTGCGGTTGTTAATAAGCCCCGGCTGACTGCGCGCTGGAGTTAAACTCCTTTAAGCCAACCTCTGGTGGAATTTTGTCACGACACGCGCTACATCTCGAGGGTTTCTTCAGTCAATTTTTTAGACTGAAACACAACTTTCAACACTTTTGGGGAAGCTGTCTTTGTAGTTTGATGAGGACTGAAACCTTGAGATCTCTTTAGCTCTCAAATTGTGGGGTGAAAACACTTCACGTATGTAACGCCACTCTTCCCAGTCACGTGATTGGCTTCGGGTGCATCCGTTGCGTGCAGCTCCGGGACACCACGAATGAATGCCGAATTTCGTTCTTTAGCTGGTGATGGTTGTCTGCTTTCTGTTTTCTTCGCTGGCGTTCGATCCTGTTGATGTCCGGAAAAATAAGCACGCCGTATGATGTAGTCCGAAAATCCGTGGCTGACAGGAGAACCACGTCAACCCCGTCCGTCGATTGTAACCTCACACGTAAGAGCCGTGGTTTAGCGTAGTGAGGTGAGTTTGCATTCTATAGGAGGTATATCAGCCCAGTCGGTTTAGTGTGAACACCTACTGGATGGCATTAAATGTTTCACTGTTTTCTGTCGTCTGGCAGCTTACCTTCTATGGGGTTTGCACCTGATTCAGGTTCGTCGGAACATACAACTCTCAGTGACTCGAGGGCTTGACTAAAGTTGGTAGATTTGGGGGCCATAGTCTGAGTTGCACACGTACGGTACCTTTGACGTATAGTGTTTTAGCGCCTTGTATAAAATGATCTGTTCCTCCCTGTAACGTGGAGTGGGAAATCACGCTTTCGGCGGTCAAAGGTTGATTTCGGTGTGCCGGTGTATAATAGGCCACAGATTATCAGTCAAGCATCAGCTCTTGAGCTGCGGTGGGAGTTGTTGGAGTACGTAGAACTCGGCTATTTTTCCGATTTTGGATTACAGGTACTGCTGTTGACGTACTTGCCTTCACATGATTAACCTTACTCCTGGTTTGGCCACCATATGCGGCTGCGGCTGTAGGAGATTGGTGTCAGACAGCTCCATTCTTGATGCGGATAGAAGCTGATATGCGCCAATCTATCGCGTTTTTCAAGTGACGGCCGAGAGCGGTTTTCATACTGATGGCTTGACTACGAGAGCCCTCGTCTGCAATCAACTTTCGATCTGCCAAGATGGAATGAGAAGGCAGTGGAAAAATTGACGCTGATGATTCTCGGGAAACCAGTCGCGTAAACATCTTTGCTTCCAGTCCGCTATTGTTTCCTGGTAAATCCTCGCTTCCAAAATATCCAACTTAGATTTCGTCCGCTGTTCGGCTTCCTCTAGTAACCAGTCGTATTTATGGACCAGTATTAGCGTACACTTGACGAATGGTATGGTTTAACATGTAAGACAAATCCAGAAGATAGCTGGCTAGCTGTTCCGCTCCCTCGTCTTTCGTTGCGCAAGATTACCGCATTTGAGATGGTAGCGTTTGAAACAGAAGGCGCAGACCATCACTGCATTCAAAAGCCTTACATTTTGTATCTCTACATTTGTCCTTCATTGAGACCACATTTGGAGTCACGTTTGTTAGTTCACTGCTTTTTTCATAATGCCAATTATCGTCGTTTTGGCAGTGGCTCGATTACCTCGTCTCGGGTATGTTAAAGTCAAACGCATGAGTTACTACCATATAGTTTGTATAGTCTGGTCGTATGTATGGTGGGGCAAATGTGGAATTAAGCGAGGT
>OX104064.1:212513779-212614199 GCA_944474145.2 Dicrocoelium dendriticum
CCCCACCGCCCACATCCTCTTATCCAATGTATCGACTAACGCAATATCGGTAACACCCCTTCTTCCGATAGACCAACTAACTCCGAAGCGCTCTAAAGACCGTTCCGCCTAAGCAACCGTTGCTGCTGTGTATAACCAAAGCGCGACCTCAGTAGCGCCACTCATTGCAGCAACGTAGACGGTCAAGGACCAGGTGCAACCTACAGAGACTTCACCGAATCCCTCGATAACCGTGCCTCCCACATCAATGAAGACCAGGCGGAACTACGAGGGCTTGACACTTATATGCACAAACCTTCTTGAGTCCAAGGTAAACTCCTATATGTGTAAACAGCTGGGTGATTTAAAGCAATGGAATTTCCTTCATGATAGAATCGGAGTTCAAGAAAGGCCGAGAAATTTAATGCGCATTACGAGACATGCCACCTCGATTCAGTACGGAGAGCCCGTTTAATGCGAGTAACATTAGGATCAGCAGATGATGTCGAGACGGTGTTTTGTCGGCATACCACCTGCGGATTAAAAGCAGTGGCATACGCATATTTCCGATTGTTCCATGGGGCGAACGCCAACAGGACAAAGATAATTGGAAAGAAACCATACGGAGATTATCAAAAGCACTATTTTCGTTTATGGTGCGCTGAGCTACCGACAACTAGCAAAGAAGAAGTCCACGCTCTTGACCTGGAAGAATGACACTACATCCGTGGAGCTCTGTGCGGGCGACATCATACGTCAGTTGATTACACGGTTAGCCGTGTCGCCAAACTACAGAGGCAGTGAACCGAGGATACTGAAACTAACAGTGCAGTCACAACAGATGATTGTGAACTTAATCCGTAGCTGACAGACACTATGCGCCACAATTCCTTCGGAACTACGACTGAAGTAAGCAGTCGGAGAGCCGCGGTCACTCGCTGTTCTCGCGGAAACGACACAATCTGCGATATTGTCATCAGAGAACGTTTCCTGTATGTACACTAACACTCAAGCTTTACTGAGTAAACCACAAAATGCGACTGTGTCAAATAGCAAAAGCCTGCGACGTCGCCATAACGGAGACACCTTTACGCCCTGACATATGTGACTTGGAGATCACACTGCCACGCCTGTCCATTGTTCGGCACGACCGACCCAGTAAAAGTGGAGTGGTGGCTCTGTACTTCCTCAATGACCTCCAATGTGAGCTCACAGAGGATCCGGTCAGCGCGGTACTATATTTCCTTTGGCGCTGTCTACGTTTAATAGGAGACGACACTTGCTTAGTGGTGGTCATTTACTGCCCTCCTTCCTCCACACCCGAGGTGGACTTCTATTTGGCATCCGAAATAAGGAGGGTGCTAAACAGAACTTACAGTCACATTCTGATTACTGGCGATTTCAACATCCACGCTCTGGAGTCCCAAGCTTCTCCTGGATTACAGCTTAAAGCGTATCTACAAGAGGCTTTCTCTAGTTTCCAGCTGTATGGCCACATCAACACTCCCACCCTATTCCGTCAAGCCGTCAATACTGGATGGGATATCCACCAACCAAGAACTATTGTTCGAAGGAATGATCATCGAGGTCCAATTGGGCCTCAGCGATCATGCATTACTACTATTCGAATACATTTGCCATACAGAATAGCCCCTGGAAATGGCCAAAGCAAGAAAACAATTATACGCTACGACATATTACCTCGACTAAGTGAGACATCCAAGTGGGCCTAGCTGGCAGACGAGACATCAGCTAGTGCATGGGAATACTCCGTCAACAGATTTTAACCTCTCTGGTTGCCGATGCATCAGCAACGAAGGCCTTCCCCCGAGAAATGCGGTCTCGTTTTTGCGAAGCACAACACGCAATTGTATAGCGGTGCGAAACGGCTTGGCGTATCTACAATCTCTCAGAGCATCGAGGACTGCATGGCCTATGCGACCCAATCTAATCACTGAACTCAGCTTGTTCGCGAGGATAGAATGACGTACAAGCCGAAGTAAGCATTGAGTGCGTGACTTCACTGCGGAAGCTGTGTTACAGAAGTTGTTATCCTTGCGAATCCACAGTTCTCCTGGAGTCGACAACATCCGACCAAAGGCTCTGCAGGCGATAGCTAGTGATCTAGCAGAACCACTGTTTTCTATTAGCGATGTTTAGAAGAGAACCGTATTCCACCAGTATGGAAGTGAGGGGTCATCACTCCTATCCATAAAGGAGGTAGCCGCACTGATCCTGCCAACTATCGTCTAATAACACTACTTCCCGTAATATCCAAAGTGATGGAATCAATCATCGCAGATGCGCTGATGCACTATCTGGAAAGCCACAACTTAATAGCCACAGAACAACTTGGCTTTCGTCGAAAGCATACGTGTAATACTACGCTATTACTTGCACGTAAGAGCTGGACTGAAGCTGTTGATGATGGAGTAGGAGCCGATGTCATCTACCTGGACTTTTAAGAAGCGTTCGATCGCTTAGACCATTGAATTCTCCTTCAGAAGCTTCGGAACTACGGCATTGAGGACCCGATCCTGAGTTGAATCGGCAATTGTCTACACGAACGACGGCTAGTGGTGAGAGTCCGTGGATCATTGTCCGATGCAATCGATGTGGCGCGTGGAATACCACAAGGCTCCGCTCTTGAACCTCTTCTATTCTTGGTGATCCTTCACGATATGGTGAGATCAGTTGCTTCCGATTTCTTATTTATCGCTGATTATATCAAGATATGGCGAAGGATCAGAGTATCGGACGACCACGAACGGCTCCAGTGCGATCTTAACACAATGTCGAACTGATCAGTTCAAAACGTCCTACCATTCAACGTAGACAAATGTCGCTTTGTACAATTACGCCATAGACATAACTACATATATTTACTCGGGACAAACTGATTGCGAATAGTCCACAGGAACGTGACCTTGGTGTGGTCGTACAGAGTGACATCAACTGTTCAAAACAGGCTGAGGTAGCTGCGAAAACTGGCAACCAGCACGTCTGCATGCTGCGAATGGCATTCGGGAGATTTGACGCATCAATCCTCCCAATGATGCACAATTCCTACTTGCGCCCGCATGTTGAATACGCTATCCAAACTTGGCAACCTTGGTTGAAGCGCGACCAAGAGGTGTTAGAGGTACCACAACGAAGAGCAACAAAGAAAGTAAAGGGCCTGCGCTAACACACTTACCACCGAAGGCTGAAGTTGCTGGGAATTTTCAGCGGACGCTATCGAAGGCTGTGCCGCGATCTCACATTAGCGTATCAGATATTGTGTGACACCATTCACGCATAGCGCCATCTGCTGAAATTTAGCCACAACGGGCAGCTCAGGGGTAATTGCTTAAGATTGAAAAGAACAATATAGCCGTCTGGAGTGTCGAACGAATTACTTTTCCCTTCGGGTTTACCAACCCTAGAACGCACTCCCAGACACAGTTGTATACTCCACCAACATGGGCATTTACAATAAACGATTAGATGTTGCTAATAGCTCAAATCATTTTGTTACCTTTACTCCTCTATTGTGGATTACGCCAAGCATGTTTTTCCAAAGGATTTATATCCCAAATGGACCCAAGTGAGCCAGCATATTTTACTTTTCTTACTTTTTATATCAATGATAACTGCATCCCAGTGTCTTTCTGAACGTTTACGCTTGATTATTTTAATTTGACACTGATGTTATTTCTCAAAGTATTCATCTCGGCAGACGTTCGGTAGATGACCCAGATATATTTTAATTTCATCATATTCACCTTAACCATCCTACCGGACGTGTGAAGCACTTGCATTTATCCCGTGATAAATCACCGTTCATTTTTCATTGTTCACAGCGTTATTTGCTTTAGACCTATTTCTTTCATCACAACTAGTCCGACAAAATGCTGAAAATTGCCTTCTGCTAAGTGGGAGCAACCTCCACGCTCTAAGATATATATGCCTATTCTTGGTACAAAGCGAATTTGCTCTCTTTTGAAACATTAAATAACATGGGAGAATAAGCATTAAAAGAGGTAGCAAATAAGTGTCCTTCATCTGGTCATTAGTTCACAATCAAAAATGGCTGCACTTCAAGATCAACACAAAACCAAAGGAATTCCTAAAAATAAACAGATCTCAGCCAGTTGAATACTTTTTCCTGCTTTCTGTGCAGATGATTTGGGTTAGTCTAATTCTGGGTAGCTCGCAGAAATCTCTTTCATTCTCTATTCCTTTAACCTCCGTGTATACTATCGCTGTCTCCCTTTGGAATATGGATTTTTATTCTAGCTATTGTGAATTTGTCAATTGTGTTGTGATATATTTAGAATTATCTGCAGTTGAACCATTCTGGTATCGTTAATGCTATTGTAAATTGTGGGGAATGAACAAATCACCCTAGCGCGCGAAGAAATGCTGAACCCATGTTATAACTTCACCTCGTGCTTGCATTTCGGAGTAGTGTTGCTAATCTATGGTCAGCTTTGAAAGTTAGTACTCTAATAAAAAGGAATATTACCCTTTTTATGAAATTCAAATGGAGAGAACTGGCGTACTTTATCCCAACTGGTGTTTTGGTCCGAGTATTTCACCAAGCCTATGTATAAAATTAGAGATATGACGGCCACCCCCAGGCTTTTAAATGCGTTCAAGACAGTGCTTTAAACTGAACATTTGCGACAGCATGTATTCTGCTACATTTTGTATCCATTGTTTCCATCTTGTTTTCACTTGATTTGTTCAGTATTATACACATCAGTTGTGTCTTCCATAAAACACACTCGCATTTGCGGTGGATTGTCTAGTGAGCTGCTCGAAAGTGTTAAAGTAAACCAGCATCTGGACGCCAATACTAGGTGTAAAATTAATCTTTAATCCATGGCTTTTAGTCCCTTAATGACTTTTCATATACGTCTAACGATAGGCCTTATTCCTCGTACGGTGTAGTACCACAGTCCTAGCTGACCGTGCTTATCACGTTTAATCAATGACCAAAAGAAACTCATCAGTATGAGTAGCAGTCAATTACCCGAGTGGTTTGAGCAAGTTCTAGAAACACATTGACTATTTTGTTTGTATTATTGTATAAACATCCGCAATGTCAGTGAAAGTTGGCTACGGATAATTTATTTACCTAGTTGCATGAACCGCATACAGACATTTCAATTTCCTTGACTTAAAAGTTGTATACACATTATTTGAATATATTAGGATATTGGAAACTGGCAAGAAGTTTCCAAAATGTATTCAATATGTATGTTGTTGTGGGTCGAACACTTTGTTATTTATTCATGGGATTTGGTGATCGTATTCTCAATACACAAGATATTTGCCAAATATTAAAATATTTTATCGACAATAATTTTACTATTCCCTGAATATAAGTTTCTTCTTTTGCCGGTCAGTAAAATAACGAAACATAAAACTCCAAGTACTAGTAAATTAATTTTCATTTTGTTCATTGGTTAGAATTGGCAAATATCAATGCATGACATTTTCAAATCAAACAGCATCAGTAACTAACTGATATTTCACTTCATATGAGTCACCAAACCCAAACTAGCATATGAGCAAAAAGTAGGCGTTTCCCGTTTGACCAAAATGCCCACTCCAATATTTGAAACCCCTGAAATATAAACGAGCCAAATCTGTTGAAGATGTGAAAGTAAATTGTTTGTTTCTTTTAGTTTATGTGTTTTGAAATTGATGATGGTCCTTCTTCAAACCAAGTATGTCGCAATTAGTATAACACGTAATCGCAATCTGCAGTCATCAACCTGCCCGTAAGGTCAGGTTACGTCATTTATTCAGTGGGTCTTACTTACCTTTATCCACTCCTCTGTGATTACAAAGGGATGAGATATGGTGTAGTTGGATCCATGTTTCGACATTTCACATTCAGTAGGACAATAAGCACAATCCCTATCAGTATCAAAGAGCAAAAAACTGTGTGGGGGTTTTGGCCACAAAACACTAAACTGTGCTTTAAACAAGTCACTTGTCCCATCTGTTAATTTAGAGATAGTGCGTACGATTTCGTTAGGTATAATCAACGCATAATACAGATCACAGGTTTATGCTTTATTATACTTACCAGCTTGGAATTCAATGGTTATTGTTTTGTGCCTTTTAAAGCGTATCGCACAATATTTAGCTTCACATCCAGATATAGTAAGTCTTTTGAAATTAACAGTCAGTGCACCTGATGAATAAAACGTGGCAGACAAGAAGTTGCGACCAAAAATATAATTATTGTAAAAAGGGAAACAGTGAGGTGGTCCCATTATTCATCAATAAACTGTGAACTGCAAATGTGTAGATTTGCAGTGATAGCGTTACGGAAAATAAAGCTTACTGTGTACTTCAAAAGTAACAGCAGAAAGGCCAGATACACTGAGGACCAGCAGCAAAAGCGATTTAAACTCATCGCATAGATACATCTCTCCTAATTCTGACAAGATTGCATGTAAATTTATACTAAGACACATTCCTCTTTTATCTTATTAAGTCCGTTTTAGTTGCAAGTAACAAAACTAGTTATTGCGCTATGGACCTCCTACGGTGATAGAAGTAAATTACTTTCTTGTATGTCTTTTAATATTGTAGAGACATTCGAATTTGTAATGCAAATGATCCTTCTATTTGTCAAATTGGTCATTTTCTCTCCATTCTTTGCTGCGCACTACCCACTTCTACCAAATGGCACTTTAATATTATGCCATAAATTTAGACAAACATTACTTTTCATATGCTTTAATCATGGTTTAACCAGTTTCTTAAATGCACCCGCGGTTATTAATAAAGACATATGCTACCGAAGAAAATTGGTAAGTAAAGTTAGTTTATTAGTTTGAACGACGCAGTCATGTGTCCACAATAGCCAAGTAAATATCAGCAAACGCGTAAACCAAGTTTCGCCCCGTACAAAATTATAACATGGTGGGCCTTAGCTAACGCCGGTAAAATGGCATTAAACTATATGCCTACCATACTTGAATACTTTAATAAATACTCTGTTAACATCAGTTATGAAACTGATATTAATACCACTCGCATTTCGTCCGTCTTTGTTAAAGAAATCGTTCACTCTATAAGTGTTCATTGATGAGTTCACATTAATGTATTTCGAGCTAGCAAATACGTTTTATGGAAATATATCGCAGCCAAGTTAATTGTCCAACCCCGTTTATTACACAAAAAGTGGCATATTTGGATTTCACTGTAGCGAAGCGTTACTGTGGGTGAAAAATGTTGGTGCCTAACACGAAATCATCGGGGAGTCTTCTAATATTGACGCTAATCCCAATGATTGGTTGTTTTGCCACAAAATAAAATGTGTAGATCACTACATATGTTTTACACTTCATATAGGATGTAGGATATTATTTCAGTTTGAGAGCGTATGTCTCCAATAGTCAATGGTGACCATAATTTATATTAATTGATACCACATAAATACGATGCTTTTGCAACATAGTTTTGATGCAACTATTCAGTTTATAGCAAATTGAAAATGAACATATAAAGCGCAAGTTCCAATATGTGAGATAGAACAAACAAATGGTTAGTAGCTCGTCAAGGTTAAATGTTTGAATATATGGTAACTATAAGTGTGGTGCGCCAAAGTGAAGCCAGAGTAAACAACCTCGTGTTATTTTACCTTACCATACTACGTAGTACTGATAGGAGAACCGGCAAATGAGATTGCCCACAGTAATGTTTTTTCAGATAATTACCAAAACGCTTCTACATTAGTTCTACTCGATGATGCCAATTACTCTAAATTTTTACCGTTTTCATAGTTAAGGTTATACAAATTCAACATAAATCTGCCATCATAGTAGCTCAGCAAAGTGAGTATGAAAGAGTATTATAGCTCCGAAGATACGGTTGATTGTCTTATGTTTACAACCGAATAGAAACTATAGATAATATGCTGAATGACAGTATTTTCTTATCGCTTAGTTGATGAAGCGCGAAAATCAAGTCGTCACCTATGATACAACATTTCCATTCACGTTTGGGAACAACTTTTGAAGGCAATGTTAGGTTTGTCTACAATTAGCACAGTATTGCTAAGGGCAGCTGTGCTTATTGCATTTCAGCAACTCTTTTTGCTATTATGGATCGTTTATGTTAATTTTTGTGTTTTAACAGCTTACTTACCTAAGCCGAAAGACCTTTACCACGGTATCTCTCATGCCACTCACCATAACCGTCGTCTACGAAGATGGCTGATAGATGACCCCCACTTCAGTTGCAAGAAAGCAAAGCACGACCAGCAATAAATGGACCAAACTGGATCTGTGCTCATCTGTACGAAAAATAGTGCCAAAGTGGAATTGTTCCAAATGAACAAACTCGGGGTTGAATTTAGCCGAGAAACTGCAGAGTAACAAAGACAGATATACCCCCAAAAAGTCGTGGTAAACAATGTGGGTTTGACGGTAGCCGGTCAAGCGAGCAATTCATTGGCTCCGTACTGAAGTACAGCGAAGAAAACAAATGCTATTCGCGCAAGTTGAATGGAACTTTGTAGGTCGGCTGAACGGTGGTTTTGATATTTCATACTTAGCAGCGATTTTAGGGCTAAAATTGTGCTCTCTATTTGCTATCGCAGCATTTGATTTGTTCATTGAATGGTCCCTAGTTAAAGTCAGAATAAGGAAGCATTTTGCTTGTTGACCCCGGTATTACTGAAGAAGATACGATATTCCCAAATACTCTGCTACTACAACCTAGAAGGGTCAGCGAACAATTAGAGAACCACACTTGCACACTAACATATCGGAATGGAGCATACAAATGATGGTGGTAATTTGGCTGTTAGATCAACTTTCTTGTTAATGAAAATTATACCAATCTCATCTGGCCGATTGAGCAAATTGTGCAAATTTAAGGCGTAATGACTCAGCTGCACCATGAGTATATAAAAACTACTAAATCAAGTCAAGTCTAGTTCAGAAATTGCTTTATGCACCCTGCATGGGTGAATATTCAACTACAACCCACGAGCAAGATAATGTACCAAAAAATCAAATCAGTGCCAAAACAATACGACAAAGAAAGTGAGATAATGGCACAAAGCACCATCAAGTTGAATGTCGGCTGCTTTAGTCAAGTATGACGGATTTGGGATTTGGCAAAAGACACATGAGGTAAGGGGGGACTGAGAAGCGGTAAACTTGTGTGCGGCCATACAATAGCTTATACTTTTGCCTAGTAGATGAAGTTGGTTAATATTCAGACAAAGCATTATGTAGGAATGAACTTTTATTGGGCGGTATCATAAAGGCCAACATTTTACAAGCATTGCTGTGTAGAAATAAGGGCGTTGTTAAAAGTAGCTTTTGGAAACACACTACATCGGGCTAAGTACTTTAATGAGCAGACAATTAAGTTAAAATGCATAGCTAAAAGACCGGGAAATATCACAGAGGAACAGTACGTATAATGGGGAACAACACGGGATCTGGTCCAGCCATTAAAATCGTTCAAGAGCGCTTGTTGTCTGAGTGAACAAGCAGCGCTGTTGTGATTAATGCCTGGCACGATATAGCCTGCATATTTTATTAGAGCCGGTTCAGTTAGAGTTGGCATAGAGCTGAAGTAAGTAGAAAGGCGACAGAATTTCTCCCTGAAGGACACCTGTGTTGGTGAGTAGTGGGGAGGAACATCTGCTACTGAGTCAGATGCTCTGAGTGCGTTCAGCACTGTAATCACTCAGTAAATAGACAGTGGATGGACATACTCCTTGAGTAATTAAGTCCTCTAGCAGTAATTGGCAATATACACAGAAAAATGCACAGCTGTAGTCAAGAAAGTACATCCGCGTTGCTTTATTTCTATTGTCAAGCGCTGAAAGTACAGAATGTACGAGGTAGGCCAAAGCATCTAGGGTAGACCTCAAACTACATTAATCAAACTGGAGCGGTCCCTAGAGCGTTTTCTGGACGGCATCATTTCGAGAATAAACTTTTCTAGTAACTTCATTGCAACGGAAGTGCATGCGTTAGATCAATATTTGTTTTTTGCTTTTTAGCATTAGTTTATTGTCGACAATTCACCAGCAGTCGGCTATTTTGTGTTACTGCATACATATTGTGCATATATTTGCATGAGATGTTGCAAAACAATCGGCACATTGAGTAAGATAGGAGATAGCATGTCCGGCCTACTAGATTTACCGGAACGTAGATGTTTCAGTAGATTGTTTACAGTTGCACTGTCAGCAGGACGCAGTGTTTTAGAAGAACCCAGAACTTGGGCACAGAAGGACTATGGATTTGTGGAATTATTACACTCGCAGGATTCCCGATTCCATTTATCTACGTCTGCATCAAAGTAGGGCGGACGTCAAGTAATTACGCTAAGTGTTTTCAGCATACTCCAGAGTTCACGACAACTGCCTTTCTAAAGAACAGACTGGACATACACTTTGTTAAAACGATGTGCTTTTTTGATACAACTTGTGAAAAACCTTACTGAAGTGCCGTCTTTTTCTTTAAATGCTTTCTCCTTAAGTCGGCGTAGTCGCTTCAGGTGGGGAAGGAAAACTTGTTAGCGCGGACGTAAATATTTTCCATTGGGCAACAGATTTCAAAACAGAAGTTTAAATAGCTTGTCAAATTATCACGGTACCTGGATACACCAGCTTAAAAAAAACTAAATTCCGTCCATCGGCTCACTTCGCGGAGTCTGTCGAGAATTTCTAGAGAGCATTGTCGCCAACTGACCCTTTGATCATTATAGCGTGTGATTTGTTGGTGGCTGTTCTTGCTATAGTCGACATGTTAAATCTTCTTTGTTGTGTGATCAGAACAACCGCTTGGAGCCCGAGTATATAAGGAGAACCATTTCAAATTATTAAAAAACACTAGATATAAGGTTTTCGTTTGACTTGGTGGACAGATTGACGAGATTTTGCAACCCGAGGGCGGTGAGAAAAGTAGTGTCACATCCGCTGAACTCTCCGCCGAAAAGAGACAGCGAAGGATGGTTGGGTTCTATGACAGCTGCAGTAAATGCACCATGAAAATTCTCGGCTTCTGATTTGGGACAGGTAGGTAATACTAGATGTTAGCCAACAATATATAGCGGTAGCATTTCAAACACCTCGACTTACATTGTATGACTAAACTATTGATAAAGTGTGAGGCGAAGCATAAAACACGTTTTGTTGCAATACAACAAGACGGATAGGTTTAAATAAATACTCAATCACTTCCGTTTCGGCACATGCATGGCTAAGCAACCCGATGGCAAATACATTCTCTAACAGATACCACTGCATCATCCACTTCTTACTAGAGCCAGGTTGCTTGCAACATAATGCTTTCAAGTTTGCTAAAACTCTTGAGAAAACAATGTTTGATAGTTCCTTTAATTTCTCCATGAGCAAACGGACGTTGGTGCTAATAAATATTGTGGCAATCAAATCTCCTAATCTTCCCTTTCAAAGAGTAGTTCTCCATAAATGAATGAACAATGATTTATAACGGGTAACAAAGCAGGGGCTTGACATGTCCCGTAGGGTGTTTAGCGTGACAAAAAAAGATAGACCAAGGGATAATGGAGTCGTCAATTCGCGAGATTACAGATTAAACTGCACTGTCGTATAAAGGGAGTTTGAAATGAGAATGTACACACACAGAGCAACAAGGGGAGTGGTTATTGATCACATAACAGGTGAGAAAAAAATAAAAAGGATAGCAAGGACAACGCTTATTCGTGTGCAACTATCTTGGGTCGACAGGATACAGAAATCCAGTTTCTATAGTGGTAGCGTTTATCAAATTTCGTGCAAGGGGTTTGGAGTGACTCATTCTCGAACAGGGTTAAGACACTACACACTGTCGGTTGTACATTAATGTCAGCATCTGGTGGTCATTGGACTATAGCACATAATGCAAATATGACAGAGTATCGTCAAGGCGTTTTTTGAAAAGGGATAGGGTGGGTACATTAATTACATGTTCCGGGAAGGCGTTACAAGGCTGTGACCCTCGAAGGGAGAACTAGTTTCGCCGACATTCCAGGCAGCTGTACTGTGTGACTAACTTAAACTGGTGACCTGTTAGCGGGGTGTTTTGACTGAGTAGTAGAAGGGAATGGCATGGGTGGTTGGGGTTTCTCAGGATCTGGTACACTATTATGAGATCGCCCCTTAGACGCCGATAACGTCCACTGTATATTTTGAGGGTCTTCAACCTGAGTGGGTAGGGGAGGTTGGTCAAACCTCTGACGATCTTCGCTGCCCTACATTGTGCAGTGTCGAGCGCGGTGAGATGGTGCTTGAGCCAGGGTTGCCACGCTTGATTAGCGTATTCCGCGTGCGGCCTCACGTACGCACTAAGCATTTTTGGAAAGACTGAAGGGTCAAACTTCCCGAATGCTCTGCGAAGAAGGCCAAGGTACTGCTTCGCTTTCTTAGATGCCTTTTCACTCTGCCTCAAACAACCGAGGTCGTCTTGAACTATCACGCCGAGATCGCACTCGTGAGAAGCCCGCTGTAGAAGTTGTGGTCCTAGGTGGTAGTTGTGCATACTCTTTTGCCGTATGCTGAGAACTTTGCACTTGGTGACGTTGAAATGCAGCATGTTCTCGATGGACCATGTGTACGCTTTGTCCAGGTCCTCCTGTAAGACTGTATGATCCTCCACTGCAGCTATAGTGCGCCATACTTTTTGGTTACCAGCAAATAGCAAACTGATGGAAGATAGCACGCTCGCGAGCTCATTTATGAAAACCAGGAACAGGTGGGGTCCAAGTACCGAGCCTTGACGTACGCCGCACTGAACTTCGATGGATTCCGACGGGTTGCTTCTAACCCTCATATCCAGGTGACGCTGCACGAGAAAGTCTTCTAACCAGCCCAGAACAGGATCACTGTAACCTCCACCGTGAACGTTGAATAACGCGTAGCCAAAGATCCCGAAATCAAAACAAGTCGGATCACAAATACTACGGTACTATTAAAATATATACAGTTGATAATTGGGACATACTTCAATTGTTCAGTATCCCGGTGTATGCAAGTTGACAACAAGGTGTCAGTAAACAATAGGAGGGAACGAGTTGTCTACGCCGGACAATCAAAGGAACAAGTCACCACACCTGAGTGCTACGAGTATTAAGAATAATGGCGTTGACCAATCAATGGATGGTCCAATCACAGGGTGAGAGTTTAATGGCACGCATAAACATGGTGTTTGGACGAGCGACCAGCGCACGGGAGAGGGGGTGCGACACATGCTCCAGGCTGAAAGTGTCATGTTCGGCGAAGAGGAGGGTTAGACATCCAAGGGCGTCGGTAGCCGCACACGCACGGAACCAGTGCCGGGGATTAGAATGCACACACAGACACACCTACAACGCTAACAATGGAAATGTAAGGAGGCGCACGTGAACGCTGGTCGATATCCATCAACGATCGGCCAAGGTCTGTAGACTAGACCACGAAAGGCAGAGTAGAAGAATTTCATGGGTAGATAAGCGCGTTACACTGCCTCCGAAATTCTGTCGCGATTGACTTCTCCTACGTTCCCGACTCCACTCTGGCTCTCGGTCCTGCAACTGCCTACAGTAGCGCTCCGCAGAAAAACAGAAGGGAAAGCATAGCAACCACACGGAAGCCTCTTGGCAGGAGCCGTTTTCCATGACTCCCACCAAGCGTCGCTCGTTTGCGTCCTTAGGCATCGAAGCACTTGGGGGAAAACCTTTTTTTGACTAACACCCTGCACTCCAAGCCAGACTTAAGCGCTGCTACTCTTCGCCCTCCAGGCGGCACAACTTTCTGACATCTCTTTTTAATATACTTGAGTTCGTTCTAATGTACACCGTCCTTACTAAACCGTCATTGCTGGCTTCACAACTCACGACTCGACCCAGCGGCCAACAACCCCTTGATAGTTTCTCGGAAGCCACCAACACTAATTCATCTTTTTCTACAGACTTGGTCGGAAGCTGCCACTTCTGTCGAGATTGTAATGTTGTTATGTATTCTTTTAACCATCTCTTCCAGAATCCCGTGGCTACGTGGGCTACTTGCTTCCAGCGCTTAGTATACCTGTCTCTGATGTTGATGTCTGGTATCTGCAAGGTTTCGCATCGTATGAGAATTAGGCTGTTCGGGGTTAATGGAGGAGCATGTTGGCTATCGGAGTTGGGTAGAACTAGCGAGCGGTTGTTTAGAATCCGTTCTACCTCGACGAATATAGTGGCTAGAGAGTCATCAGTAAGGCGTTGCTCGTTGCATACACCGTACAATATTTTCCTTACAGAGCGGATAATTCTTTCCTACACCCCGCCCCTTTGACTTGCAAATGGTGGATTGAATCGCCATTGCACACCACGAAGGCATAGCCCTCCGTCAATCCGTTTTTGATCCCATTTTTTAACACCATTACGTAATTCCCTAACCGCCCCGACGAAATTCGTTCCGTCGTCACTATATAATTCTGATAGGCAGCCCCGTCTGTCGACGAAACGGATGAACGCCGTAACGAATGCTTCAGTCGAGAGGTCGTGGGCTGCTTCCAAGTGCACTGCCCTGGTTTGCAGGCAACTGAATGTGCACCCAAGGCGCCTTTCCACAGTCCTTCCTCGCTTTACAAAAATAGGGCCAAAGTAATCCACACCCACATTCTTGAAAGGTAACCAACCAATTTCCGCCCTGGCGCGGGGTACTGGTGCCATCTGTTGCTGGCGCGGAGTGTCGGTGCGCTTCCAGCAACGGATGCCGCTTCCGGCCAATCGCTTCACTGTTTTAGCTCCATGCAGTATCCAGTACTTGGTGCGGATCGCACTTAGCACGTGATGCACTCCACCGTAGCCTTCTGAGATGGGGAAATGACGCACCAGCGCCTCGAGAACTGGGTGCCTATTGGGAAGTTTAGCAGGGTGCTTCAGTAGGGCACGGACTATCTCTTCTAGGGTGGTGGAGGAGTCTACATCTGCCTCATAGTTCATTTGTTTCAATGTGATGTGGCAGTTCTCCATCTTAATGGCCAATTCCGACAGGGCATCTGCGTTGTTGGGAATGGACTTCGCGCCTTGAAGTAGGCCTTCTATCGATGCCCTAGCAATGTAGTGTGCTTGCCCGAAGAGGTCTCGAAGGATACGTCGAGCTCTTTCATAATCTTGACCGGGCGGCAGCATTACGCAGTTGTCAATAGTCAGTCTGGCTCGTCCCTTACAGTAATGAATGAGGTAGAGCAGACGTCTTCCGTCATCTACCACATTGCTCTCCACATAGAACTCAAAAAGCTTGACGAACCCCCAGTAGTCAGCTGGGTGCCCATCGAAACAAGCCATCTCTAATTTGGGGAGACCAGCTTCCGCAATAAGTGGGACAAGGGCGGACGCTATAGCGTTTCCCAACGTGGCAGTGGAACGGTCAATCGGCAAATCGTCATAGCAACCGGCGGATGGTTGATTCGCAGCCACCGCGGCACATTCCGTGGCAAAATCGTCAACTCTGTTTGACGAATAAATAGGGAGTGCGGGCAGGTCTACTTCGCCTTGTTCTTCTTCCAGCAAGGCGCTACGCCAGGCGAATTTGACATCCTGTCTAGCCTTCAACAGTCTATGATGTTTGCTAAGATCCTGCTCCCTAGTTTCTAGTTCAACCTCCTCCTTGGGCTGCTTTTCTTTCAACACAGCAAGCAGGACCTGTGAGCTCGTACTGCTAACTGAATTCGTATAGCTAACCCGAGAGCTAGGGTGAGAGACAGCACCAAGAGGGACTTGCCTTGACTTAGATGAATCCTTTGTCCGGGTGGATGCGCGGGTGACTGGCATTACGAAGAGGAACCAATTTGACACTTCCGGATACGAGTACCACCAAACCGAGGGATCCAATTAAGCAATCCGTCGAAGCGAGAACCAATTGAATACTGTAACGTCCACCGTGAACGTTGAATAACGCGTAGCCAAAGATCCCGAAATCAAAACAAGTCGGATCACAAATACTACGGTACTATTAAAATATATACAGTTGATAATTGGGACATACTTCAATTGTTCAGTATCCCGGTGTATGCAAGTTGACAACAAGGTGTCAGTAAACAATAGGAGGGAACGAGTTGTCTACGCCGGACAATCAAAGGAACAAGTCACCACACCTGAGTGCTACGAGTATTAAGAATAATGGCGTTGACCAATCAATGGATGGTCCAATCACAGGGTGAGAGTTTAATGGCACGCATAAACATGGTGTTTGGACGAGCGACCAGTGAACGGGGGAGGGGGTGCGACACATGCTCCGGGCTGAACGTGTCATGTTCGGCGAAGAGTAGGGTTGGAGATCCAAGGTCGTCGGTAGCCGCACACGCACGGAACCAGTGCCGGGGATTAGCATGCACACACAGACACACCTACAACGCTAACAATGGGAATGTAAGGAGGCGCACGTGAACGCTGGTCGATATCCATCAACGATCGGCCAAGGTCTGTAGACTAGACCACGAAGCGAAGAGCAGAAAAATTTCATGGGTAAATAAGCGCTTTACAATCACCGATTCCATTGTTCTGGAGTTTGTGGAGGTGAATGCGATAGCCTAGACGGTCGAATGCCTTTGAGTAATCCAAGTAGGCCACGTCGACTCCTACACCAGCATCCACAGATTCCGTCCAGCTTGCACGAGCAATCAAGAAATTAGTTATACAGGAGCGATTTTGACGAAATCCGTGCTGCTCCGGAACGAGAATTTGCTTGTTCTCCAATCATCCCATCAAAGCCTCAGCTACTATGGACTCCATAACCTTGGAGATCACAGGAAGTGGTGTTATCGAGCGATAACTTGCTAGTTCACCACGACTGCCCCTTTGTAGATTGGCGTGATGATTCCGTGCTTCCACATCGTGGGTCGTGAATCTTGTTCAGACATCGCTGAAAGAAAATTGCTAATGGTCCTGCCAAACTCATGGCAACAACTTTCAACGCCTTCGGGCGAATGCCGTCCGCATCCGGGGAGCTGAACTCGCGCAGAGAAATCAGCCTCTTCAGAACAGCTGCAGAGGTGA
Organism: Dicrocoelium dendriticum; assembly: GCA_944474145.2. Classification (NCBI taxonomy): domain Eukaryota; kingdom Metazoa; phylum Platyhelminthes; class Trematoda; order Plagiorchiida; family Dicrocoeliidae; genus Dicrocoelium; species Dicrocoelium dendriticum. The sequence goes on from OX104064.1 coordinate 212,530,772, forward strand.
ACTATATGTGATTAAGCCCTGATGGCGGCGTTATCTGCTTAGGCAGGATGTATGATAATTGCGCGCTTTGGAAGGTACGGCCAAATTGTTGTCCAAGAACGTTGACCGCCTCTTATGCGGTTAGTGCTAACCCGCATGCTGTGTGCAGAGCAGGAATACCGCCTTTAACAAGGCGCAAATTGTTTACGTGGCTGTACAGCAGTTTTGGGGTTGGAGCAAAACTTTTGCACTAGACCTTGTTGGTTCTTTAGTTTATCTTCCCGGGCGTGTTTGACACAGTGGTTCCTGTGTATTGTGTAGGCATCCCAGGTATGGTCGTTCGAGGAGGCTATGCAGGTGTGCCATGCCAAGTCCCTTAACGCCGTGTATTTACATGTCCTGTCCTTACGAAAGACTTCATTCTTTTAGGCCGGCAGAGTTTGGCTTCAGATGTCCTTGCCACGAGCTTGGTAAATATGCTGACGAATTCACCGCAGGCCACATCAGTGGTTAATTCAGCTAAGAAGGACCAGCTGGTTGCATCAATGAGGTCGCACAGGTCTTCATAGTTGGTTACGACATGATATTCCTCGGCATGCTCTTTAGGATAATCCACGTAGCACATGTAATGAAACACTAACGTCGCATGATCACTGCGGCCCAAAGGAGTATCGGTTATCACTCTCTCGATCATCAGTTCTTCATTGATGAATAGTCGATCCAACATAATTGGCCTGTCAGTTCCCCTGAACCTCTTGGGCTTAGTGACGTGGCCATAAAGCGAGAAGTCTGAAACCAGATCTTGCAGGCCGGCTTTGAATTGCTCTCCTGGTGTGGCCTGGGATTCGAGAGCATGTAAGTCGAAGCCACCGGTGATTAGAATGTGACTGTACTTCCTGTTTATCACTTGCCTCAACGCAGCTATCAAATTGCAGTTCATCTCAGGAGTAGACGATGGTGGGCGGTAAACAACAACCAATAGGCCAACATCGTTCCCTCTCAGCCGGAAATTACACCAAATGGCGTCAGGTACGTCAGTTTCCGAATCGTTTACGCGTTCGCATTGCATGTTGTTACGAATGTAGAGGGCTACCTCACCACCTTTGCTGGTTCGATCCTTTCGGGCAACGGACATGCCCGTTAGCTCGATTTCAGCATCTGTTATCTCGTAGCGCAATCACGTTTCGGTGACAGTGATAAGGTCCCAAGCTGCTGACGTGTATCGAAGTCTTAATCCAGCTAATTTGCTGAGCAGACGTTGGACGTTTGTGTACATGCATGAGAGCTTCTCGGAGACCAAATGTGTGTCAGATTAGAAGGATGAAGCAAGTGAGTTTACGCCGACCAATAAAGGGTCGGCGACTAATCGGTTTTGGATGGGTTGCATATTGTCGAGAAGTATTTGATAGATAAACAGGTATCAGATGCCCCAGAACTCAGTGTTTGCTCGTGCTCTGCTATGTCCCTCCGGATATTATGGCTACTCTTGAAACCGTCCCCGAGTCGGGTCCTGCAGTTGGCGTTTTCACTAAGAGTTGTGCCTCTACTGAATTGTCATCAGAAGGTGCTGGTGTTCCCACTGATTTCAGACGAATGTCGGTTGGCAATCTGCGACGGAACATAGTCCAGCTCTTTACTAGGGTTTGTGCCGTTAGTTCTGACTGTAACACAATTTTTAACAGCGTGAGACTGCACCCCTTATAGTTTGGTGATATGGGGATCCTTGTCAGCGAGGTGGCCACGACATTTTCGAGAGAAAGAGCCTCCCGGATGTAGTTCCATTGCTCTCGGTCGTGCGTCTGAGCATCGTCGGAAGAGAAAGTAGTAAGCTCAGGAACACCGTGAACAATCACAGTTTTCTTGTCTTGACTTTTTCTGTACCTATCTGTTAGCGGGATCCATTGAACGTTCATTCTACGGGATTTCTGGTAGTATGCGCACTCCACTTGAGTCGTTGCGGAGACGATTCGCAGACAGCAGAACGGCCTCAGTCTCGTCCGCCGAGTTTAGTGTTACCCGAAGTAACCGGGGTTCGCCGTAGTGCAACGCATTTGGGTGGCGCGAGGTTCTTTTTAATTTCGTGGGATTAGCATGGACACCGATCGACGTACAGATGGAACCCCACTGAGTTCGATCGTCCGTCAACCTACCCTTAATTGTATTGGACTTGGATTCGGGGACGTTTGTGCATACAAGGTTTAGGACAGCATGGTTGCGCCTGGTGGCTACTGGTTTTGAATTTGGAGGCTTAGTATCCGGTGTTTTTGGTGAATTTGTGAACGGCACTGATGTGTGCCATCCATGCTGCGGCACTTTACTTTTCTCTAGTCCGGGCACAAAGATTACCGGTGCTCTTTCCGGTGTCTGCTTGGCGGCAACCGATGCGTACGTCGCCGGATTGTTCACTATTGCTGGTTGGCTGTAGCTTACGGTCTCGTGTGTAATGAACAGACTACTAGGTGCCGCACACAGTACAGAAGTCGAGGCAGGCGCGCTGCAGGCACTGTTTTTACTTATAGGAGGGATAGAGAAATGAGTTTATACCCCTGGAGGCTGAGTCGTTGGGGTTCGTTTGGGACGCCTGGCTCGCTTCTTCGGCCTGACTAGGGAATTCGGGGTGTTATGTTCACTCACAAGTGCAGGCCCGTTTTCTCCCATAGGTGTAACTCTGGCGCTCACCAGTTGCTCGACCGCTTCGCTTAGTCTTTCACACCTCTTCAGTAGCACAGATAGACAGCTAATAAATGGGGTAGAATTGCATACTTGGCAGAACCAAAACGTCTCTGAGGTGTTTGCTTTTGTTGACTCCTTCCCAAGGCAGATAGTGTGATAATATTTCAACACATGGTACACACCAGACCATTTTTTACCAATTTAGCACATGATTCGCATTTGCTCTTCATACGAGACACGTTCACTTTAGGCTTGCTGTTTTAAGGAGTAGCAAGAGGACAGAGATACTGACGCACCGTTGCGTGGCTATCGGCGCTGGTTTGAGGTCAGCGTGTTCAGGCGTGTCGCGGCCAGATGAGTCACACGTTCCTTGGGGTAGATAGGCGAAGTGCGTGCTATCGATGCAGCCGGTAAGTGGGTAGGCAACGATGCCACGTAGGATTGTGGCAAAGGGAGGTGGAAATTATTGAGAACACCTGTAGCTCGGGATGTGGATGACGACAGTGGCTGTTCCAAGGGCGGATCACATTGCTGACTATCGCTGTGTACAGCGACTTGAAGGAATGGTAGTAAGCTGTTCGGGTGACTCTCAAAAAGATCTTTGAAATAAGACCACAAGAGTTCTTGTGCGACGAGAGGAAAAATAAATCATCCGATAAGCTTCAAATACGGTTAACTTCGAAGTTGCAAGAGCACAGTTTGCTGGTGATCCGCGAATGATAGATCCAATAAATGAACAGTGGTAGGAGGAGCTCGCAGAGTCAAATCGAATGATGGCACGTAGGTCACTGCGAGAATAAATCCAAAAGCTTCAAGACGAATAACGCAGGAGAGCACTTTTTGCGACCGCTCGGGAGCCTGTGTGCAAATATCTTGCAGCTATCTTGAAATAGGCACGCATGAATGATGCTGACAGACTCGTGAACGAAAAACAAAACGGTGGATGTAAGAAGAAAACAAGCCTGTGGATAATGCCCTCCACGCTCACTCCATTCAGTGGAATAGTACGGCAAGTTCCAGCTGTTCTACAAGACCTGCACCACCACAATAGTCACTAAACCATGAATTTATACTGGGTAAGAAGCAGTGGATATATTTGGGTATTGCTCTTCTCAACACTGGCACACCACCACCGCGGTTTCGTCTTGGTTTAGACTCGTCAGTTGGAGATAGCCTGAGCTGGGATGAAACTCAGAGCTTAGTAGTTCATGGCTGACATCCTAAACATTATGCTACTGAGATCCGCGAGCAACGTTTGGCACAGCGGAAAGTAATTCAAAGCTGAATTTAAGGAGCACGCTGTGTGGTTGGGTTTCAACTAGCAGCCTCTATTGAGATCTCGGATCACCTTGAGGTAAACCTCGGTCATTCCGGTCTCGAGGATTGTATCCTGAAGGGATAGAGGTTGCGAGTCGCAACCCAACCACATAGCGTGCTCCTTAAATTCAGCTTTGAATTACTTTCCGCTGTGCCAAACGTTGCTCGCGGATCTCAGTAGCATAATGTTCAGGATGTCAGCCATGAACTACTAAGCTCTGAGTTTCATCCCAGCTCAGGCTATCTCCACCTGACGAGTCTAAACCAAGACGAAACCGCGGTCGTGGTGTGCCAGTGTTGGGAAAAGCAACACCCAAATGTATCTATACAGGATACGGTCCTCGAGATCGGAATGACCGAGGTTTACCTCAAGGTGAGCCGAGGTCTCAATAGAGGTTGCGAGTCGCAACCCAACCACACAGCGTGCTCCCTAAATTCAGCTTTGTAAGAAGCAGTGCTTTTCATGTCCCGTTAGGTGGTTTTGCAGGGTTACCGAAAAATAAAAAGCAGTGGACTGTTTACGTTTAAAGGAGGGACTTATCATTTGTTTCACTGTAGTTTTGCGATCCGTGTAATTTCACAGCACAAACATGTAACATCCAATAAATGAAAAGTATATTCCAGGAGTGGGATAGAGTTGTAGTACTCGGTAACACAAAGTAGATGATTAAGTGAGTCATGCAAACCTCTTTTAAATAGGGATAGTAATGGTGTAGGAATGACCGATTCTGGAAGAGCATTCCACGGGTGACACACGCGGACGGAAAAGAAATTCTTGCGTCAATCCAGGCAAATGTACCGTTTTGCCAATTTTAGTGAGTAACCTTTTAATTTGGCATTACTGCTGCATTGCAGTAAAAGGCGGTACACATGATGTGGATCGTGCAGAATTTGTAGGACTAGTGAATACTAGTCCGAGACGGTGCGCGATGTTAGGCACGGAAATCAGAAGGCAATTGGAGTCGGACACAGCGGACTGTATTCGATGGGCTACAAGAAGACGCGGACGGATGACGCGAGACAAGAACGAACACTTGAGCGCGGGAACTTACAAGGCGGTCGAGTGTCGAGCCGGTTGTAAGGAAGATTAAAACAAGAAAGTATAATGTACAATCGGTCAACCTCTAAATTGTACATGAAAGATAGCAGTTATCTTCTTTGGCGCTAGAGAGTTCCCCCTAGAAGGCTGAAGATAGAAAGCCATCGATTTCGAAAATGACTGTTGACTCGAGGTTCGTAAGACGAAATCGTGCCGAGTAAAATGAGCGTGCGTTCATGTCAAATGGGGGTTCGCCGGAACTCGGAGACCGCTGTGCCGTTTGTGATTTGTTATTTATTGATTGCAGGGCAGGGTGTATTTCGGCGAACCGTTCGAGCGGGCTAGTCTGGCTACAAAAAATGGCTAGCCCAGAAAAAGGCCGACAGCACCTCAACCTCCGCTGCTGCCAAACGGTGCGCTTGTGAGTGGTCTCTCCTCGCGCCGCACCCTGCCCCGCGCCAAAACGACCTTGGTCCCATGGAGAAAGGACCATCGTCCCACGAAGAAACGACCGTCGTCCCACGAAGTAGCGACACTCGTCCCGCGGAGAAGCGACACTCTTTCCGTGGAGAAACGACCAGCGCTCGCGTCAGGGTCCTCGAAATCATTCCTTGTGTGGGCAGTCAATCGAAGGGGAGGGTTGGGGCGTGTGGAGACGAGAAAATAGAAAAACGTGCACAGAAAACGCCAACAAGAACAAACGAATGATCTGCGTGTTTAAATTTTTTGCATTTTGAATATTATTTAAAGGTTTTTTGTTTATAATATTTTTGTTTGTTTTTAAAACGTTAATGGATCAAAACGGGGCAAATATATACAATATCTACAACCTAAACGCATTTACACTGTACATAGTCGGAGAAACGAACCGACTTGAGCACTTCGCGACCACGACTATTGGTCGTGGTAGGTGACGGGCTAGTTTCGGGAGATCTTGGGACGTCTGAAACTTGTAGGCTGAGATCGAGGTCTGCTTGAACGGCACTAGGATTCTGTAAGCTGATGCGTTGGGTTGTGACGTCACACGAGGTCCTGCTAAACGAAGTAGGCGAGGTGGTTTCTTCCATAAAGGCGGGTTTTAGACGTCGATGGTGACGGCTTCGCGTCGACCACCGCGGTCAATAGTGTACGTCTTACTCGCATGGTGTAACACTTTATAAGGTCCTACATACGGCGACTGCCTTGTCCAGGCTTCGTAAGACCGGCTAAACTGTAACTTCGCAGTGTTTGAGACCCCAAAACGTCGTACAACAAAGCACATATTTGGGCCACCGCCAATGGCCGTAAGCGCTGAAGAAACTCCGAGTGCTTAGTGAAAGCTATTGGCTGCTGCTTGGAAACCTCATGGTGCCATACCAATACTAAGCGGGTACGATCACGTGTCTTGCCACCAATTTGAACTCAGCCCAAACACTTGTCTGAATGGTAATCCTACAAAATGTAGTGAACCACGGAGTCATTGGGATTGTTGACGAAATTTCTTCTCCCATCGGAACTTCAAATCCGGAAGCACACTGCTGAACACATTTATTTGTATCAACTTTTAAGCATCTTAACAAGTGTTTGCACATCGTTTTGTTATACGTAAGTAACATTCTTACATGTGATCCGGCGACCGACCATGTAAGGATAATGCCAACTGACGCATGGGAAATAATGAAAGCGGTTGAGCAGAACGCTTTTTCCTACCAGGAGCTTTACTCAGGCTAGGTTCGTACTGGTATTCCATGGTGTTGTCTCATTTAAACAAACCTATTTCTGAGATACTTCATCACGGTCCACTCTAAGTCAGCAGGCAGTGGCAAGTCTGGAAAAGCACCAAACAGCGCTGTTTTGACATTCTGGGTCTCGCCCGTTGTGCGCCTTCCATCGGACCCCTTCCTAGTTCCGACCCCATGACTTCCAGATGGCAGCAACTAGTGCCACATCGCCGTGGGTGACAGTTGACTATACTATATCCCAGTTCATCTTCCATTGCCATGCCAGTTAGAAACTGTGCAGAGGACAGCAGTTAGCTCCATAAGCTAGGAATTCCCACATAGCGCCTATGTACGACCTAGGACTTAGAAGCCATACAGACAGTGGAAGAGTAGTCATCTGTCAGTCTTGCAGGTCTGCGGCTGTCACCTACGACGATGTGGCACTAGCTGTTGACCTCCAGAAGTCATGCGGTCGGGACTAGGAAGGGGTCCGATAGAAGACGCACCACTTCCGAGACTTAGAAGGTCGAAACAGTGTTGTCTGGTGCTTTTTCAGACTGGCCTAAGCCAGTTGACTGAGAGCGTTTAGTGATGAATTATCTCTGAATTGTGCAAAATCCGCACTACTGATTAGTACCTCTATTTCTATTTCACGTTGCGCCTTTTATCGTATTTGTAATTCTCTCACTGATCAAGCTACGAGACCAGTTATGCAAACGCACATTTTACTCGCTATAAAGTTTTGTTCAAATTTGGTTAATTCACAAAGCTGTTAGATTAGGTAATCGTTCGTTTAGCATGTGGGCTAAACTGATTTCAGTAATCACCATGTGGCAAACGCTTAGTGATGTAGAAAGAGGATGCAAGCATCAGGCAAAATTCACAAATTGCATTACTTTTTGCAATCCGTGCGTGGTAAAAAGGCAAGGGATTGCTTCCCAACACCGATGAACGTCAGTAACCTTTATGCCTGAAGAACTGGTGCGAACATCTTAACGGCTGTGTATATTTTATTATGCGAAAACCCATAGTATACATGGTGTTGCTTGCTGTAGCTAATCTCGTCAACTAGATGCCTTAGCTATGGCCGCCATTGTTTCCCTCATCTTCGAACTCTGCTGCGTCTTGTGTGGTTCTTGCTTCTTCTCTGTCTATACCTACAACACATGCATATGCGGCTGCCATATATGCGTCTTCTGTGTGGTCGGTGGTGTAAAATGGAGAATAAACGATAGAAAATGAATTTGTACGGGTTAAGAAACAATGCGTCAATGGTCCCGTTAGGTAGTTTGGCAGAGTTATCGAAAAATTAAATAGCAGTGGGTTAGTTACTTTTAAAAGAGGTTTATCGTTTGTTTTGCTGTAGTCCTGCGATCCGTGTAATTTCACGGCACAGACATGTGACAGCAAATAAATGCCAAGTACATTCTAGGAGTTGGATGGAGATGCAGTACTAGGTAACAAAGTGTGGATGAATAAGTGAGTCTTCCAAACCTCTTGTAAATAGGGATAGTGATGGTGCAGAAATGACCGATACTGGAAGAGAATACCGCGGGTGACACACACGGACGGAAAAGAAATTCTTGCGGCAATCCAGGCGGCTATACCGTTCTGCAAATTTTAGTGCGTAACCTTTCAAGTTGGCATTACTACTGAGTTGTAATAAAGGGCGGTACACATGATGTGGATCGTGCAGTATTAAGTACACCATTAACAAGTCATCTCATAAGCGGCGGTAACTTTGGCTGAATACCCCAAACCGTTCCAGCCTCTCCTCGGATGGAAGGGGTGCATTCCAATAACGTACTTTGATGCTCGAAGTTTGGTTGCTCCGATACACTTAGGTCGTGATTTAACCTTACGTGCCAGGCTTGAATTGCACATCCGACATGAGGACGAACTTACGCATTAAGTATCTGCCGGAACGTAGAGCGATCTATTTGTCCGAACGCCCGTTGTAACAGTCCCACATGTTGGTTACCAGTTTTCGGGGCTTTCGCGGATTGGCTGGAACAAATCAGATCATCCTAAATCAGTAGGTCCAAATCACGTTCTGTGGCAACTCGCTGCAGCACATGCGTTCCGAGCCTGTAACAGTGCTGGCTCTGGTGTCGTATGGAGAGCACCCTGCATCTACACACATTGAATTGCAGTGAATTGTGGATTGATCAATGATGTACCGTGTCTAGTTAACTCTGAGGCAGTTCTGCTCACTATTCCCCTGAACCTTGCACCAACTCTTGACGTCATCCGCAAACAGGAGGAAATTAGATGTAATTGCTTGTTTGAGATCATTGATAAGTACCAAAACAATCGGAGACCTAGCACTGAGCCTTGAGGCACAGCACATTCAACTTGTATGGGGTTAGAGAAGGAGCTTCAAACTCTGACCACCAATTGCTACTTAAGGAGATAGTTGGCGATCCAGGTTAGAAGAGGGTCACCGATTCCCTAAGGCTGTAGCATGGAAAGGAGTATCCGATGATCTGGACTGTCAAATGCTTTCGAGAAATTCAAGTAGATCACATCAACGTCCTCTCCAGTGTCAGCTGGCTGGGTCCAGCTAATCCCTGCTAGTAGCAAATTCAATGTGCACGATAGATTTAGACGAAAGGAGTGCTGTTCATAAGTAATAATTTTAGCCGTTTCCAAATAGCCCACCAGTGCATCGGCCATGACGGATTCCATCACCCTGAACAGTTTAGGGAGAAGAGAAACTGGTCGATAGTTTGAAGCATCGGTTCTGCTTCCACCTTTGTGAATGGATCTTTTTATTCCAAGCTTCTAAATGGCAGGAACTTAGTTTTGGTCTAATCAACGTTGGAAGAACTGAGGCAATCGCGCTGCCAGTTGACCTGTTGCTGTTCCCAGTGCCTCTAGGCAAATATTATCGTGCTTGCGTAGAGTGGTCAGCTTCAGCAAGGCAGCTTCGGTATTTAGGGTTATTCGAGTAAGTTCTGGCGGCGAGACGATAAAAGCTGGAGAATTTCTTGATGGTAATATTCTGTGAAATGTCGGGGCGTATTAGATCCGCAGCGCGATTGGTTCCTCCGTAGCCGTTCGTGCTGGGCCATCAGCCGTCTTGATTGGTGGAACTCGTTGCCTCACCTTCCGTAGACCATTGACGTGCTTATACAGTAGTTTGTGATTGGCACTGACGGCTTTTGTCACGTTCTTCTGATGCGCGGCATTTTCTTCTCTGAGCACATGAGTGCAGTGGTTTCGTTGGGCTACGTACTTATCCCAGCTTCCTTGCCAGCTATCTCGCCACGCTGCGTTGAGTGCTGTCAGCAATTTTCGAGTTATGCTGATTCGTAAGTAACTGTTTCAGACTGTTTGTGAACTTTGTTCTCTGAAGCATCCATAACCAGCTGATCGAGGTTGTTTAATAACTTGAACCATCCGGGGGTTCTTCCGCAAGGAACGACCAGGTTGTGGCACTGACGAGGTGGACTATACGATCGTGGCATATGATGGTTCGTGTCGTGTCGTGGTCCTCATCTCGGTATTCTGCATAGCAGATGAATTTGAAACTAATAACTACATGGTTACTGCGACCTAACGGGCAGTCTAGTACCACGCGCCAGTCATATATTCTTTGTTAGTAAGCATAAAATCAAGCACAGATGGCCTATTGCCTGTTCTGAGCGGTCCTCCGCTAAGCAGATCGAAGACTTTATGCTGAACCATACCTTATTTCACACCACATATTACTATTGCTGCACCTCTTCACAACTGCCTTCCGCGCTGGCTATGCACTTGTATTCTTTGGTTCGCTTTCCTCGATTCTGGGTATTTAATTCAACCGCAACCCGTTCGCTACGGCGACGTCGACTGGCTCTGCGGGCCGTCTCTCAGGGCTCGTGTGTCAGTTGTCCTATGCTATTCAGCAGGCACTTTGCGGTTTGTCGCCTTGACACTTGGGCTCTCCTTCTGACTCCAGGTGATGCTGATTGTTTGGGGTCTGACATGTACGTTGCCTCGCTCAAACAATGATTCTCTACCCGCGGATCTTCTTTGCTTCTGATTGATCGTCAAGTGTATTAATTGTTATACGAAGTGCTGCACCCTCCGGTTGCTTGCTTGCGTCTCTAGCAGACGGCCTATACTGCTGACGGGCAGCAAGGTGTATGGACCACCACCATAGTCTACGTCTCTGACTGGCTGCCTAATGTGTCGGCCACCCCTACCAGAAATCCTGCATGTGCTGTTGATTGGCAGGTAAGCGTAGCAACTTCTGCTACAATCGACATACACCGCTGTTGGTTCATTACCGTCTGGCTTTCTCGGTAACTCTGTACCACTGACTCTTGGCGCAGTGGTACCTGCATTTGGCACACCACAACGTGACAACAATAGCAAAACGGCCGCATAATTGTATGCAAGAATAGTGCATATTGTACAGCTTCTTTCACGGTGCGTAGACTTTGGTTCCTATTGGAATTGCTTGTTTACTTATGTGTGCTCATTTGAGCAGTGCGTTGGGTTGAATGTCGGAGGGTGCCTGTGCTTCATAACGCCTTACATCAGTAATTTCCGTACTTTCGCCACGAATTTTAAGCAAACGCTGTCCGAAATTCAGGCAACCTCGTTGTATCAGTTGGTGAGATGCTCACTCTTTCTTTTGGCAATACGAGAAGTATCTCCAGTTAAACGTTCGGATCTACTTAGGGGATTCTCTGCTCCATTAGGAGTTTGCTGTATCCCAGAATCTGTGTAGGTTTCCTACTCAGCAATACAAAGAGTGATTTGTTTCAACAACAGCTCCCAACGCTGGTTTCACATAACTGGCGTTCCGCCCCCTCCACTCCCATTTTTCTTCCAAGACGGTTTTGATATGACACAGTTGAATTTTTAGCTTTGGAGCACCCACTGTGCGTCTTGTATTGCGACACGCACTCTCAAGTATGGACTCGGTTGACTTTGAATTCAGCCTCTGTCAATACGAGCATCCGGCCCATCACCGAAGTGGAGGGTTTCGGTGTGACTCTCATCCCTACATTCCGCAACCGACGGTTTCGTCCTGGTGACAGCGTTTAGTTTACCTACCTGTGCCGGTTGCAATGCATACCAGTCCTTTGATGCAATTTTTTCGACTGTGGTACATCAACCACCGCAATGTTCTTTACAGACAATCCCGGTCGCACTGAGTTTACAGACCGAACTGCCATCTCAGCGGCAAAAGTGACACGTCTCCTAAGGTAGAACCAGAAAGCACTGCTAGAATCAGCAATGCAGCCATCTCTATTTACCGTAAGGAAGTCAATTGATTTAACAAGGAAAACATTTAACAGCCTGAGCGAACACATGAATTAGTGAGATCACTACCTCTTCTCGGACATTGCGATGATAGTTGCGTAGGTATCAGTATACTACGTCACAAACACGTTTGTTTGAAAGACGTAAAGCTAAATGGATCATAATCATGATAAAACGGGATGGGTTCTGGTGCTTAAGTTTAAGTTCAGGTGAGAGTGGATCATGCGCCCGGAACCAATGAGATGCTCGGATGTCTGGATGGATCCAAAACGGAACGCCCGTATCACACTCTGGTCAAGCATTTACTGCCCACGTTACCTACACTAACAGTACCTACAGTGGCCGTCACGTGAACTAAGCAACATAAAGGAAGAGAAATCAAAGGTACAGACTAAGGAAGTTCATTTGAAAAAGAGGATAATAACAGTGCATGAAGAATAGTGGAGAAAAGAAAATCGAACTATGAAAGTACAAGTTCGTCAGGAAAGAGAAATATTTCGTTTGCCAGGCAAGCGTGCCAACCTGACGTTCAAACATCCTAACCCGAGATTCCCCTATGGCAAGTTCCAGAAGCATGTTCCAGCGCTATATGACTGGGCAGCACAACCGAATTTCCGCCCCAATCCGATCGGACCGCGGTACGTTTAGCTTAATGGAATGACAACAGAAAACAGATAGTCCAGCGGGTCTCAATAGTTAAGATAATTCGGGACCGACCTTCCCAGTTAAGCTGCGGTACGTTAGGATTCGATCTCCACTAATGCACTGAATAAATTTCCATGTAGTGGTAATAGCTCGTCGCTTAAGCAAATCGGAAGAGCCGGCCATACTCATGCGGGACAACCACGCGCTGCGACTGCAAGGAAGTATGTTACCGGGTAGCCGGTTGAGTGAAAGTTAGGAACATGGCAAATTGGTATATTAGGTGCACACATCAACAAACCAAAGCAAGGAAGCGCGGTTGGCTCATTGGCAGATCGGTCTAGCCGGGACACCCACATGCAGACGAGGTAAAAACGACAGACTAACATACAAGCGGAGCTGCCGTAACCAGCCGTGGCTCAAGATGAATAAACGAAGACGGAGGAGAAGCCGACAGATAAGCCGTGAGTTGGACCACTGAACGCAATGTAATACGAAAGTCGCAGCCGCCAATGTCGGCAGACAACCATTGCCTATTTGTGCGTTTTATAAAACGATACCCTGCTTCATCAGTAACACTCTGATCTTTGTCCAGGCTTTCTTTTGACTCTCGGTGGTCGCTACACGACACACATTAAGCAGACACTAGGGGTGTGTTCATTCCTGCGGCCCATCAACCGATCTAAAATCCAACCACGTATAGTATGCGGACACCGTGACGTCTAGAACGGTCAAAAACGTTTAATGTAAAAATTTATTTTAGCTTAGGGACAATAAAACAATGGTTTGTAACGGGTAAAATAAGCAAAGTCTTAATATGTCCAGTGAATCAGTAATGAAAGAATTTGAAATTTAATTATTACCTAAATGAACCAACTAAAATACACTTGGGTAAAGCGTTACAGTGTGTTTAAAGGATGAGGGTTATACGATTGAGCAAATGCAGGTAAAAACAAATAAAATGTGTACTGGTTACTACTCATGGCAAGTAGCAAGCGGTTCGGTCACTCCTCTGCCCAAAGCTTCGAGCATCACTGTTGTTATAATTGCAAATTGGCTACTTAGCTATAATCAATCTAGAATAACCGTCCAAGTAGAAAAGTGTAGAGCGCTCAAATCTACATCCAAACATTTTTGAAAATAGCTAAGGTGGGAGCACTGCGAACTGAGTTTGGAAAGGCGTTCCAGTTTTGGCAGACCCGGAGAGAGAAGTGATTTCATCGACAATCTAGTCGACTGTATGGCTGGCTCAATTTCAATCTCTTACCTCTTGGTTTTCGGGCTGAGTTTAAGTGGTGGCCGCATACGTGACTGGGTTCGCTGAGTATCTGGTAGACTAACAGGTGATCTTCAGGAAACCGCTGATAGTGTCCACTGAACACTCCGAGTGTCTTCGCTCCTTGCTGGTACGGAAGGTTACACAATCCTTTGCTAAATGTCTTTACTCTATGTTGGGGAGTTTAGAGCGTTGCATGGTCACGCTTCAGCCATTAATGCCAAACCTGGATTGCGTAATCGACGTTGGGACACACGTTGGCATTGAGAAAATGAATGAATCTCCACTCCCAAATACCCTCCGTAAGTGACCAACATACTGGTTACCTCTTGTTGAGGCAGCTTCTGACTGCCTGGAGCAAGCAAGGTCGTCCTGTACCAGCACACTGAGGTCATGTTTCTGAGAGTTTGCAGCTCGTGTGCCTCAAATTTATCGATGTTGATTGCGGATATGAACAACGCGGCACTTTTCCACATTGAACGGCACTGCATTCCTCACCGACCAATTGCACGCCTCGTCAAGTTCTTGCTGGAGGTCCTCGTGGTCACCCGTTCCCTTTATCGCCCGCCAAATTTTAACGTCTGCCTCAAAAATTAAAAATGTTGAGGCGATGGCTGTCGCTATATCGTTGATGAAAACTAAGAACAAACGAGGCCAAATTACCAAACACTGTGGCACGCCGCATGGCCATTATATACAGCAATTTCGACAATGTTGTAGATAGACCATAAGCAAGATCTTACGAAAAATTGTTTTCATCTCCTTGAGAAAGATATTAAAGGGAATTGAATTATTAAGGGAAAAGTTCCAACTTTGATTCACTTCAAACTGTTGTCTGTAGTCTTTGTGCCGTGCTAATTGATGTTTGCACACGCGATCCATTGTCAAGCACATATCGGGTGCAAACCTCGGCTCTCTCCGAACTTGCATCCATGAAAGAAAAACGGTTCAAGTGTCTGATGTTCCTTTATGGTCCATAGTCTCCGTCAGAATCAGAAGTTCGTACACAACTTCTCGTCAAGCTGGAACAAGACCCGGACATCACGTTGCAGAAAATGGTCGAGGAATGTTAACGCCTACTTAACCTGAAGTATGATTCCAGTATAGTGGAACAGCGGCGGGTGGACATGGTGGATATTAGACCGATCAGATCACACAAGTAGGAGTCTAAATGGCCATCAACAGCATGCTGAAACTGTGTCGCATGGCACTACGCATCACAGGGCCTTTATGCCGACATCGGTGTAATCAATGTTAGCGTGTTGGTCACAAAGATGGTTTCTGCAGGCCACAAATTCTGACTAAAACTGACAACTCTAACGAGCGATTTTGGAAGCTATCACAGAAGAAGAAGACTACCCGCAGCATTGTTGTTACCAATCAAGTTAACGCGACTTCACACAGGTGCTACTTGACAATGAGTGTGAATGCGTATCCCGCAACACTTCAGGTAGACACTAGATCGGACTTTACCATCTTACACAATACATTTGGGAAGCCATCGGACGTCTTCCAGCTTTACCCACTCAACAAGCTGCCCTCAGTGCATCAGGAACTATTCTCAGATTGGTTGGTGAGTTACGTTGTTTGGTAACCTGCAATGAGCAAACGTTTGAGTCCATGTTACCTCGTTAATCAGCCAGGGCTGAACATTCTTAGTATTGACTGGTTAGATAAGTGAAGTCTTTGGTGTATCCTTTGTATAAAGTGTGCAAACTGACACTGGGTATCAGCGTTGCACCCATAATTATCGATGCAGGGCTCCAGCAGACCATTTCACAACGGTTGTTGCAGAGATACGCCGTAGATTGTTAAGGCGGCCTCGGAATTTTTGCCAAAATGAAGACTAAAATACAGTTGAGAACAGATGCTAAACCCGTTTTTCGGCCAACACGTCCATTACCGTATTCTGCTTTAACAAATGTTGAGCAAGAGCTTAATGGTCTATAAATAGCAGATGTCATACAACCTGTCGTTTATTTTGACTTGGCTGCTCCCATTTTGGTAGTACGAAAGGTTACTTATTCTATCCGTGCATGTGTAGATTATTCAACAGGTCTAAATGAGGCCCTCCAGACACATAACTACCCACTACCAGTTCCAAAAGACATTTCTGCGAACATTTCAGGTGGAAGATACTTGGAACCGATCGAGTAGTCATGACTTCAGAGAGTTTTTGAAACAATCGGTCGGTATAATAGTTTGGTAACGTTTCGCCCTCAACACGAGAGCTTCGTCAGATCAGGTGAATCAGTGTGCAATTTGAGTGGGATTTTATAGACTACCAAGAAACGAGTTTGAATACCAGGCAATAGTAAGAGACTCAACCGTAGCTGTGCATGTATTAGACACGGGTCACCAGATAGACCTCGAAAACGTAGAGGTCATTAGGAGGGGGTATACGATCAACCACGCAGCGGTTGATTGCCGATGCGGTGGAAATGGTCAAATCTGACGACTGCGTAAATAGAATGGAGGGGATAGAACACCCTAATGCGTGGTGGGCGGTCTTAAGCCAGCCAGCTTGACGAGTATCGGTGCGTGGATCAGATTGGAAAGTGCAAACCGACTCCCATTGTTAACACTATGGGCTTATCCGTCATTGTCATGACGCACAAAAGAACCCCTGGACTATTCTCACTGTGATCGTACCACCAGAGGTGACATCACCAACTATTACTGTAATGACATCATGGCTCAAGTTTCGGGTAACGCGATTATCGCCACTGCTCGCTATAAAATCCCACGCCAACTGCACACTGATTCACCTGGTCTGACGAAGCTCTCGTGTTAAGGACAAAACGTTACCAAACTATTATACCAACCGATTGTTTCCAAACCTCTCTGAACTCATTTCAGGTGGTAGTTTGTTTGACAAGCTGGATCAAGCGGACGCACACTACAGCTAGCTGATGAGGAGGACTCAAAGGAACTGCTAGCAAGTAACACACATCGTAGGTTGTTTCAGATTGACTGATTTTCGTAGAGAATTAAAACAGCGCTAACCATTTACAGCAGCCAAGGGATACCATGCTCACGGGCATCGACGGTGTTGCAGCTCATTTAGCTGATATCATAGTTGTACGAGCGAAACCAGAGGAGCTGACCTTGAGGCTATCCAGGTCTTGGATCGAATAAAGGGATGCGGATTACGTCTGCGATCGAGGAATTGCATTTTACTCTTACCACAGGTTAAATACCTGGGGTTTATCATTGATCAGAACGGACGTCGTCCCGATCCAGGAAACATTTCAGCTATTGTTAACATGCCAGCGCCAACTGACGTCAATACCCTACACTTTTTCCTTAGAATCGTTAGTCACTACTTTAATTTTCTCTCTGAAATGCATCAACTGCGAGCGCCTCTGAACGTACTGCTCATGAAGGAGATCAAGTGGAATCAGAGGACAGAGTGCCAAACAGCGGCTGATTGGATAAAAGATCTGTTGATTTCCGATCTCCTTCTCACAGATTTTGATCCTAAACTTCCGATTGTGGTAGTTGCCGATGCAAAGCAACCATGGCATCGGAGGTTTGTTATTCCGCATTTTCCCAGACAGCTCTGAGAAAACAGTTAGCCATGTAGCTAGGTCATTATCAGGAGCAGAAAAGAATTACTGTCAGTAGGAAATGGAATGCGTGGCTATCGTATTTGCTGCAAATAATTTTCACAAAATGCTATAAGGTAGGGGTTTCAAGTAACTTACGGACCACAAAACATTTACTAACCATATTTAGCTCACACAAAGGTATCACTGCAACCACCGTCAGCTGTTTACAGAGACAGGCTCTATCTTTACTGCCATACAATTTTAGCATCTACTGCCAGTCGACAATCGATTTTTGGCATACAGATTTCTTGTCCCCGTTAACTGCTGCTCATCTGGCAGACAACAAAGAGACAGTGATTGCTAGTATTAAAGTGGACCAGGAGATTAATCGTGTAATTCTCGACACCGCGAAATGCCTACCAGACTTGCTAAAACCCATACAACATATAGCACAAGCTGTCATGATTCGTAAAGTGATAAAGCACGTAAAAGTAGTTTGGCCATCACAATTGTCCGATTTCGAATTTATCCCATTGCATCGGTGCCAGAAAAGTTTAACCATCGTTGATTCACATTTGCTTTCCGCTGAACGTGTGCTTGTCCCCGCATCATTACAACGACCCATTCTTATTCAACTTCACAAGCGAGATCAAAGAAGCACCCGCACTAAAGCACTAGCCAGAGGTTGTGTCTATTGGTCAAAAATGGACGGTGATATCGTGCACTGGTGTAAGCTGTGCGAAAAATGTGCTAGGGCGAAACGGGCGCCGAATCGTCTAGTGGACTTACCGTGGCCGGAAACAACTCACTGGTTCCGCCTTCATGTGGACTTCACAGGCCCAGTTGACGGCAGGTCATACCTCATTGTAATTGACGCCAGAGGTCATTCCAACGTTGACCTCAACCACTGTATCATTCACCATCATACGGCTGCGCCAGGTTTCCAGTCACGTTGGTAAACCCGAAACACTTGTGTCCGACATTGGAGCACATTTCACCTCGGAGAAGTTCGCGGCATTTTGTCACTCCAATGCGAACATCATCAATAAAATGGTCAGGTTGAGCGATTCCTCGACATGTTCAAGGAACACTGCTCAAAACGCGTGGGACGGCCCAACGGACGAGTGCATACAAACCTTCCTCACTGTATCTCGAATCCCTCCACATCCCGAGTGTAATTGACGGTCTCTGTCAGAAATGATATTAGGGGGAAAATCAGGTCTGTTTGGGAGACAATTATTCCGAAGCAAAGACAATTAGCCAAACTGAAAAGTACAGTAGTGTCACAACACCAGCATTGGGGGACCTTGCAGTATCTGAAGGTGGGTGACTTGGTAGGAGCAAGAGAGTTCCGTCAATCCTAAATTTGTTGTGCTCCCGGTGCAGTTACCAGACAAATTGCTTAAGCCACTTACCCAATAGAGGTCCATTGCAAAATGTGGCAGCACCACATGGACCAGCTTAGACTCCGCTCTAACAGTAATTCTTACTTACCTCACCGCAATCCTAATGTTGAAGTTGAGATATTACTGAAAGAGTTCTCGTTGCCGAAACGAACAGAAGCAAGTTCGCACCGAGTGGAATATGCAAGCCAGGAGTCGGTACCGGCATTGGATACAGTACGCAGATGCCTAGGACGGAATCGACGACCACTGGATGGATTAACATGGACTCAATTGCTGGAGGCTGCAGGCAGACATGTCAACAGAAGAAAGGTCAAATACGGAAGCATTATCCAAATGTTACACCTGACCCGATGCCAGCCATCTGCCTATGCAATCCCACTGTGCCATCCCCTATCCAATTAGACTGTGTCATCCCCCAGTCAATCATCAGTGTGTCAGCCACTAGTGAATCGTGTAACAGCCATCATAAGACACAAAGTTGAAACTTGAACCTAGACCACGTTGTATTAATGACATCTGGTCCTATCCATGATCCAGTATTGTATTCACCTATTTGCAGCAGCTCAGGTCATATTAGTTTTCTTTCGTACTTTTATTGTCTTCCCTTTCGCCATAGTACCGATAACACTGTGAATATGGTTGGTGGCATCCGGTTTCGGATTTTCCTGCACTTTGGCCAACCACAGTACCCCTGCCCCTACAGAGGGACCATGGGTGGCTTGCGCTGCACCACCCACAGCCCCAAACACACCCCCCATATCCAGTGTAAACCCGAAGGAATAAGACCGAGGGGCATGTGGATGGGAGCCACGTTTCATCAACAGAGCCAGCATACACTCCTTCACAGGCAAATACAAGCATGCTGTATTTGGGAATCAAGCGCACACAGTGCAGTAGCTGGGCAGTAGTCCGCTCCACACTGAGTGTATGGAACCGCTCTTCCAGCCTAGCACGGCCACAAGAACCGTGCACCCCGTCCCCTCTAGCAACGACCAACTGTCTCCTGGAGCCAGTATGGACGAGGTAGTGGGTAATAGACAGGTAGGCACTTTGTCAACATGCACATCAAGCGCAGCCACACCGGGGATATCAAGTAACAGCCAATAACTTGAAACGACAAGTCGAAATACAACAAACCAGATAATGCATACCGATACGGAGGAATAACTATTCACTAAATGAGCGTATAAAACAAATTGGTTGAGACTGAATCCGCGATAACTTCAAGACATCTAAAGATATATTTTAAGAAAATGCCACAAGCGCGAAAATGTTATCGAAATGAACAACAATTAGATTCATTGATGGGTGCAAGTTTACAGAACATGGTACAGGTGGACATTAATTTGAGAGAGAAAAGCATTAGGACAAAATTGCAAACCGATCACCTGAAATAGAGACTTAGCATGCAAGCAAGCGGTTTGTAAATCTAATGCAGTGTACCTACAAATGCTGCGCCGGTTTTGACTACCTTCTCCGAAGGACCCGTTGTCGCTTCGGGGGTGGTCTGGATTGGCGTCGCACATGGCTCACTAGGCCTGCCTGACTCAGGCACTCGCGATCGCATGTGCTACAGCACCATGCGCTCAGTGTCGATGGAGAACAACCCATCGGTGCTCGCCACTTCCGCACTTGCCGCTTCTTCTCTGTATGTATGAGGTCTTTCTCTCGAACTTGGGCAACTGCCTTCGTGATCAGATCACGCCATGCACGCCGATCAACCGCCTTCGTTTCTCATGACCTGCAATCAAGATTAGAACGTGAGAGGCTCACTTTTATCATGTTCTGGAAACGTAACTTTGGTTTCCCCACATGCCGCTTCCCAATACGCAGCTGACCATATAATAGCTGCTTCGTTATCCGCGTCGAATCCATACGCCTCACATGACCGAGCCACCTCAGGTGTCTCAGTAAAAGTATGCAGTCCACTGCATACATCCCACTTCGGCGCAAAACTTCCGTGTCTGTAACTCTGTCGCCCCATCCGACGCGTAAAATCCCTCGCAAGCACTGCTGATGGAACCGCTAGAGATATCGCATATCCCCCCGGTACATCGTCCACGTTTCACTGCCGTACAGAAGAACGGACAGCACCATGGATTTGTACACCATCAGCTTCGTGCCAATGGTAAGCTGATGGTTGTTCCACACTCGGTACTCAAGCTTCCCGAATGCCTCCGCTGCCTTCGAAACGGGGATTCGCAGCTCACTCTGCAGCTACTGATCAGTCGACATCATACTCCCAAGGTAGCAAAGACGGGATGTGGTTTCAAATACTTCAGCACCAATGCTGATTCGCGGCAATATTGAAGATTGCACCTTTGGTGAAGGCTGAAAGAGACAGACAGTTTTGCTTGTGTTGATGGCGAGCCCGAAATTGGCCGCTGTCGAAGCACTAGTCATATGCCGCAACTCATCTGCTCTGTGTGAAAACAACGCACAGTCGTCAGCAAACAGCAACATACGGATAGTTGTCTCACAGACTAGAGTTCCCGCACCGAAACGACGGATGTTCAGCAACCCACCATCAATACGGTGCTCCACACGAACACCGTAAGCACAAGCAGCATCAAAAGCACAGGACATCATTGCATGAAGATATATATTAAACAGGGCAGGAGCTAAGACAGCCTTGCTTCACACCAGAGACAACTGCAAAGTCATCCGAGGTCTCTCCACTCAGCTGCACCCTCGCTCGCATACCACTGTGCAGACATTCAATTAAACTTACAAACTTACGCGGGCAACCAAACTAACCCAACACCAGCCACAATGCCTCGCGGTTCACAGTATCAAATGCCTTGGTGAAATCAACAAAAAGCGAGTACAATGGCTGGTGTCGTTCTCTGCACTTCTCTTGCAACTGACGAGCCGCAAACACCATATCTATAATGCTGCGACCCGAACGGAATCCACATTGCTCTTCCGCAACGTTAGGTTCCACAGCCTGACTGGCGAGGCGATTGAGCAGGATTCGGGTCATCACCTTGCCCACACAACTCAGCAAGTTGATGTCACGAAAATTCGTGCAAGGTTGCTTGCTCCCTTTGCCCTTGTACAGTGGTAGCACAAGGGCATCCATCAGCTTGGCAGGCACCTCCTCCTCAATCCATACACGTTGCACCAAGTGGTGCAGCACAGTCACCAACGCGGGTCCGCCGTGTTCAATACTTCAGGCGGGATCCCGTCGGCCACGGCACACTTGCCGTTTCGCAGCTGAGCAAGTACTTTCTGCGTCTCATCCAGTGTCGGCATGTCCGCCAGACTCGTTTTCACGTCATGCTGCATGAGGCCGCTCAATGTAGGCCAGTCGATCTCCGAGAGACAAGCAAGCGTTTCCGCCAGATCTGCATTATGTCTGCAGTCTGTGTGCAGGTAGCGCCTAAACTACCATCGATCAGCATCCTCAGCGACTCCAATCTCGGTCCATACACCGCCTTCAAGGAGTCAAAGAATCCTTTGTGTTGGCGGCGTTCGACGTAGCATTCCATCTGCTTCGCCTTCTCTGTCCATCATGCGTTTTTCATGCAACGGCTCTCTCGGGTCAGTCGCTACTGAAGTTCGCGAAACTGACTGTTCTAACCCAAGTCACTGGAGTTTGCTACATGCGCAGCAGATGTTACGTCCTTCCCCGACACCAATGCGCCAATCGTCGCGTTGTTGTCATCAAATCAATCAGGCCGCTTACAGTTTGCGCGCCCGATGGTCTCCTCGGCAGCAGCTGTCACCTGGTCGCGAATGTGATGCCACAGGTCGCCCACTGTGGCTATGCATTCCACATCACACAGGCGTGCAGCCATCGCCTTTTCCAGCTCAGTACGTTTCGCCACAGTACCGAGGGAGAGAGTGTTAAATTTATGCCGATTCAAGGCGGGAGTGCAATACATAGATTTACGAAAATATATGTACAATTTGGTCCGAACCAATTTGTGATCGGTGCCACCCTCAGCTCCACGCAGTACACGTGTCATGCGCACTTCACGCATATCACGCTGACGTACGATGAAATAGTCGAGCAGGTGAGCGTGACCACTCCGTGGGTGCGTCCAAGTTGCTATATCACTCGCACTCAGTGCAAACCGAGCGTTCGTGATCGTCAGGCCGTGAGTGGCACACAGTGAGAGCACTCTGTCACCGTTCGCATTCGCTGAACCAATGCCATGCGCACCGCTAACATCTGTCCACACCGATGCAACACTTCCAAGCGCGGGTTGAAATCACCCAGCAGAAATAGTCGGTCGCTCCTCGGCACAGACCGTATCAAGGAGGGTCGCTGAGCGTAGTATTGATCACGCGTGTCATCAGGATAACTCATGGTGGGACCGTACGTGCTTATAAAGGCGCAAACTTACCTCTTTCGAGTCCTAGGCGAACAGTCATCAGTCGCGCGCTGATGCCTGTTGGTCCACTCACGAGCTGGCCATGGAGGCGATCAGATATTGCAAATCCGACCCCATGTTCACGTGGTGCTGAGGCAACGTTGCCCACCGAGTAGGATGTTTTAGCAACGCCTGCTTCATGCAACTTACCTTGCTCATCGAGACGAGTCTCACTGAGCGCCGCAATATCGATGTTGTAGCGCGCCAGCTCCATCGTGACTAGTGCAGTGCGTCGCTCGGGGAGCTCACTGGAGTTCCGGTCCAGCAGTGTGCGCAGTTTCCAGCACCCGATGCTGAGTGCTTTGCGCACAGGCATACGATTGCATTGGGGGGCACTCGCGGGCGAGGTGGCTGATGTGCTTTGGTGGTGTGCTTGGTGGACTCCACCTGGAACCTTTGGCTCAATAACCTGGCCCACAAAGCATTGGGGAGCAGATCCAGCTAGGGAATGTTATTGCACAGACAGATTTGGGTCTGCTTAACGGCCGTCACACACAGCCTAGGAGGCACTGGAACGATTCATATATGTTTTGCGACCGTAGTAAGATAGGCAACTGCGACCAGGGCCAGACGCAGGTGGGTTTTGGCGGGTTTGCACCAATTTGCCCAGGGGCTGCCTGGCTTGAGGTGCGCAGTAGCAAACCATTGAACACCCGGAGGTGCCCTCCCTTCGTCAGAGACAATGCGTGGCGCTCGTGCTCTACGCCAATGGAGCTGTGAGCTCATAGCCCGTAGATCTGTTGTCTCCCATGGCAAGGTTTTACGGGAAGAGAGCCATTGACCAATTCCTAGCCTCCGAAGAGGATGAACTAGGGTACTGGCAGGGAGTCCACACCTGACAGGAGAACGACTCAGGTCCTCAGCCAAAGCCTTCGAATTAATGTACACCCGAAAGGCAGCGGGTCTAGCACATGGTCAGTTGACTGACTCATACGGATTGGTGTCCTGAATCTTAGCAGTGAGAAGGGCGAAACCCAACTCCCACCTAGCGGTCGCAACGAGGAGGCGTCCAGGACATGAGCCCATGGCGCAACAGTAGCAGCAGTGGGTAGATCATCTGTCAGAAGCTAGCCACCACCAGCCTCAGCGCACCATATGCTTTCCCGCCATATATATATATATATATATATATATATATATATATATATATATATATATATATATATATATATATATATATATGACGCACATGCCTAGTAAGGCGATCTCGGCATCAGTGATTTCGTTATTGATTCAGGTTTCAGTTGTCATTATTATGTCTGGAGGGCCTTGAAGATTGGCAACAATGAAGATAAGCAAACTTGCTGATGAGTCCTAGTGCATTTTTGGAACAAAAGGATGGTACTTCGAATGGCAGAAGGGTGTTTGGAAGCGTGGGTGTATAGTGAGATTTAAAACCGACCTTTGTGAGTTGAGCAACTACTAGTTTTTGGTGAACTACTGGTATTAGACTTTGGGCTTCTTCATGTCGACTGGTAGAATGCTCACGTTATGTAATTTCAATTAAAGTGGTCCTTGGGCAAGTCGCTGTTCTTGTGCGAGTCTATCATGGACCGCAACGGTGCGACTCAAAAGCAATGTTTGCTGCGGTTGTTAATAAGCCCCGGTCGACTGGGCACTGGTGTTGAACTCCTTTAAGCTAATCTCCGGTGGAATTTTGTTACGACACGTGCGCCACATCTCGAGGGTTTCTCCAGTCATGGTTTTGGACTGAGACACAACTTTCAACACTTTTGGGGCAGCTGCCTTTGTAGCTTGATGAGGATTGCAACCTTGAGTTCGCTTTAGCTCTCACGTGGTGGGGCGAGAACACTTCACGTATGTAGCGCCACTATTCCCAGTCACGGGATTGGCTTCGGGTGCATCCGTTTCCTGCAGCTCCGGGACACCATGAATGGATGCCGCATTTTCGTTCTTTAGCTGGTGATGGTTGTCTGATTTCTGTTTTATTTGCTGACGTTCGATCCATTTGATGTCCGGAAACATAAGCACGCCGTATGATGTAGTCCGAAAATGCGTAGCTGACAGGAGAACCACATCAACCCCGACCGTCGATGGTAACCTCACACGTAAGAGCCGTGGTTTAGCGTAGTGAGGTGAGTTTGCATTCTATAGGAGGCGCATCATCCCAGTCGGTTTAGTCTGAACACCTACTGGACGGCAATAGATGTTCCACTGTTTTCTGTCGTCTGGCAGCTGAGCTTTTATGGGGTTTGCACTTGATTCAGGTTAGTCAGCACATACAACTCTCAGTGACTCGTGGGCTTGCCTAAAGCTGGTAGATTTGAGAGGCCATAGTCTGAGTTGCGCACGTACGGTACATTTGGCGTATAGTGTTTTAGCGTCGAGTATAAACTGATCTGTTCCTTTCTGTAACTTGGAAGCAGGAAGTCACGATTTCTGCGGTCAAAGGTTGGTTTCGATGTGCGGGTGGTGTATAATAGGCCACAGATTATCAGTCAAGCATCAGCTCTTGAGCTGTTGTGGGAGTTGTTGGAGCACGTGAAACTCGGCTATTTTTCCGGTTTCGGGTTGCAATTACAGCTGTTGACGTACTTGCCTTGACATGATTAACCTTACTCCTGGTTTGGGCACCATATGCGACTGTGGCTGTAGGAGATTGGTCTCAGACAGCTCCATTCTTGATACGGAAAGAAGCTAATATGCGCCAATCTGTCGCGTTTTTCAAGTGACGGCCGATAGCGGTTTTCATACTGATGGCTTGACAACGAGAGCCATCGTCTGCAATCAACTTTCAATCTGCCAAGATGGAATGAGAAGGCAGTGGAAAAATTGACGTTGATGATCCCCGGGAAACCAGTCGCATAAACATCTTTGCTTCCAGTCCGCCATTGTTTCCTGGTGGATCCTCTCTTCCAAAAAAATCTCACCTATATTTCGTCTGCTGTTCGCCTTCCTCTAGTAACCGGTCGTATATATGGACCAATATGGGCACATAATTGACGAATGGTATGGTCTAACATGTAAGACAAACCTAGAAGATATCTGGCGAGCTGTTCCGCTCCCTCGTCTGTCGTTGCAAAAGATCACCGCATTTGGGATAGTAGCGTTTGAAACAGAAGGCGCAGACCAACCCTGCATTCAAAAGCCTTACATTTGGTATCTCTACATTTGTGCATCATTGAAACCACGTTTGGAGCCACGTTTATTAGTTCACTGCTATTTTTCATACAGCAAATTACTGTCGATTTGGCAGTGGCTCGATAACCACGTCTCAGGTGTGTTAAAGTCAAACACACGAGTTATTGCCATAGAGTTTGTATAGTCCGGTAGTATTGTAGAGGGGCCGCGTCCAAGAATGGCTCTGGGGAGCTCTTCGGAGCTAGCTGAGAGCGGATCGCGAAAGACGGCTAGCGACGAACCTGGGCCCGGAACTACGGAGCGGGAATATGTGGACAGCGCAATAAATCAGACAAATACGCCGCTAGCGCAGCCCACAGGACCGAGGCCGAGCCGATTGACACAGCCCAGAACAAGCAAGTCGAGAGCTCTCGAACGACTCCTGGCCGATCCAAATCGGGTACAGAGAAGTGGAGATCGAGGCGAAAACAGGAAGGCGGGACTTCCAAGTCAGAGCTCCCGAGGCACGGGTCAAGTTTCGGAACAACGATCGGCCGGATCATGACGGGCCGGGCGCAAGCAAGTTCAGAGAACGCTGGAAAGGCCCCTACACCATAATCGACCAGAAAGCGGGCAACTTCTTAATCGACTGCGGAGTGATGAAACTTTGGGTGAATGTTGCTCTCCTGCGACCATGGTACGAGAGGAAGAAAGGTCCTGGAGGAGGGGCGGGTGTAGAGGGGCCGCGTCCAAAAATGGCTCTGGCGAGCTCTTCGGAGCTAGCTGAAAGCGGATCGCGAAAGACGGCTAGCGACGGACCTGGGCCCGGAACTACGGAGCGGGAATATGTGGACAGCGCAATAAATCAGACAAATACGCCGCTAGCGCAGCCCACAGGACCGAGGCCGAGCCGATTGACACAGCCCAGAACAAGCAAGTCGAGAGCTCTTGAACGACTCTTGGCCGATCCAAATCGGGTACAGAGGAGTGGAGATCGAGGCGAAAACAGGAAGGCGGGACTTCCAAGTCAGAGCTCCCGAGGCGAAAGGACTGGCTTGTCTCTAACATCCGCACCTGTGTTGCGTGGTGGGACGGAAATCTAGTCGATATTCGATGGCGCGCGTGAGACCCTGCTGTGCCCATTTTCGGTGTGCAATAAACGTCTACCCCCCTGTCTTGTCGTTTTCGCTACAGTATGTATGGTGGGGCACATGTGAGATTAGGCGAGGTTTGGATGTCGCTTGCTTCCTGAGCTCCGCGTTGAAATTAACGACTGAGAGTGCGAGTGCGACGCGGACAACAAGTGTCCTAAAGGATGATTCCCACAGAGTAGATCCAAGAGACGAAGTGCAGTGGGTAGCGTTTGTCTAGTCTGTTCGAATGAGTATAGGCACGGAAACATGCGATGAGTATTGCAGGAATAAATCGGGTTTTACATCCACGCAGTTGGTTTTGTAGAAATTTGTTGCGAATCCAATGTCAGTAGGTGTTGACTCTGGATGCATCACGTTTCCTCAATCAACCGAATAAAGGTGGCCACCTCTCCTTTGGGTCACCCCTTATTAAACTGGTACAGGACGACTCTTGCTGCTTAAAACAAACGGAGAGGGAGTCGAGAACCGGCAGTCAACGCTACTGCCTTATTCGTAGATTCTCCGGTCGGTTTTACTCCTCACTCTTAGCACAAATGCTTAAGGTCTACGTGTGACTACACGTGCAATACGCCATCCAAGCTTGGCGCCCGTGGCGGAACCAGAATCTCGCTACACTGGAGACTCCTCAATCATCAGCAAGCAAGAATGTTAGAGGTCTCTTTCATCTGCTTTACCAGCTTAGATTCAAGTGTTTAGCAATGTACTGCGGTCGACTTTGCGGCTTTTGCGAAGGGAGCTCAGAATCGTTTACCAGACTCTGAAGAATCAACTACGGTTGGAGCTTGTTGCTAACACGGTACTACAACACTAACCTAATAAATCATCCTCTGAAGCTGACAATACGGTATAACTGGCTGTAATGCCGTAGAAATTGCTGCTCCCTCTAAGTGAGTGTCAGCCATGGAACGCCCTCCCAAATTTTATCGTCACTGTCCCCAATCTAATGATATCCAAAAACGACTTGACGAAGCGTTGTATCACTGGCATTTCATTATATTTTGTGGTAGCCAGTGAGATGCAAATGGTAACCAAAGGTTATGTTTCCAAAATTCTAACCAGTGGATTTTTACTTTTATCGCATAGATATCTCGACTTTTACCTACGCCTCAATCCGAACACTATGGTGAATTCAAAAAACACTTTCACATTACCCTAAATTGGCATTTTCGCACTACCTTCCATCCCACGGGACTTATTAGGCAATGCGTTTTTGCTCCTAATACACCGCCGTTCTGGTATTGATTAATTTAATGGAAATTTGTGGTTTTTGCTATGTTCGCTTGGCATTCATGTCAAGTTAGACTTGTTGCACCCGGCTGGGTACATTTTCCGCGCAATTACATGAGAGCAGTATATGCCAGTTGTTTCAGTAATGGAAATAGCCGAATTTAGTTGTTTAGGCCATAAAGAGTACAATCCGGTCAGCGCAAGACGGCAAATCAATAGCGCGTCTGGTGGGGTAAGTTCTAAAATCGGCAGGATGATCTACCAGTTATAACCAACTGAAAGATGCATATGCTGAACAGGGGAAATTTTTTCTGTGCGAAAGAAGTTGAAACTAGATCGATGGAAGCCAGAAGATGAAGATATCGCTTTAAGGACCTCGAAAATGCGGACAACGAACAAGGTAGACAAACGGGCAGACCAAGAGAAGTGCATCGGATATGCAGCATGCACTACTATGTACGGCAGAGAACCGTATAAGTTCAGATTTGGCGAAACGTTCTCCGCTTTGCATTGCGTGTTATAGATAGTTATGATCTGAATCTAAAGTAGCCGGGGCATGACAATGTGCTTTCCAGCGTTCTCCGTAACTTAGCGGTGAGCTACCTGCATCAGTGTTCAGGTAAATCGAATGGGGAGACATATAATCGCCGTTTGTTTCCTCACTTTTGTCTGTGGTTGCGTGACACCTGTTCCGGTCTTCTTACGAGATTTATCAAGCGCTTGATATTTTACTCTTTATAAATCCCTGTCCAATCTTTATAGTTTGCGTTCAGCCTTCCATCAATTTGCGTGGATGTGGGGCTTTCAAACCTACACCTTTTAAAGGCGATTACGCGACCGAAAGCTGCGTCAATACAGGCATGTCAATTTTATCTTCAAGGGCTATATAAGACGGCAAGCAGATGGTGGAAAGTTAACGCACTCAGGTAATGTTGCTTTTTCATACACAGACAAGGTTCGCACTGTACTCACAAGCCACTTCCAATAAACAAATTGAGTGGACACGTCACTTCGATTGGTGTTAAAGTTACTGACTGAACCTTAAGATGTGAATTCAATAGTTTGCAACTCTCGACTGAAGATAATTTTTCTACTTGTCGATCTGCAGCTAGATTTCATCATTGTTGCGACAATAGCTAAGGTCATGAACCACATGGATGAAAAGATTTCCAGCTTCCTCATATTTAGGTATACGTATGTGATATTATGTCGGAAATGTCATTATGGTGGAATGGTTCACCCATTTCCTCTCCAACGAATATTATAGAGAAATTCCGACGGGTGAACTTTATGAAATGCGCCCCACAAACAAATAGATCGTTTCCACAACGTAAGGAGGACACGGTTGGGAATCTTTTAGGTTACTATTGCATGGTTCTTACCTAGCAGCTGCATCAAGTTTCATCACCTGGTGTCGCAGTAGGCTGGCCTGCGACGGACAGTGCTCACATAGATCGATGGACTGCTTACACAGTGACTTCTGGGGGATGGCATCAGTAGCAGTCTGGAAACTCCAGTGGTTTGCTTGGCTAAGCTTCTAACTAAAAGTATTATTTCATTTTACACTTAAGCTATCAGTGCGAATTGTTAAACTGCTTGTTGGGTTTGATTGCTAGAGTCGAGCACCGCCTTCGTTTGGAGCCCGTTTTGATTGCAGCATGCGATCGCCCATGTGTGCTGTCCTTTTACGTGCTCCTAGCTAGCAGCGTCAACGGTGTTGTCTTGTTATAGCTAGGTAAACAGGATACCATTTGTTGTACAAATAAAAGTTTCCCTGCAACTAATTCTGCCTTTTGAAAGCGCTATCCGGGCTCCCGCTTAACATCAGGTGGCGTACACCTGCTTGTTGACCATACAAAAGGATATTTACCTCTAGACTACAGCCTAGTGAGTGAATTGCGAATATCGTCGATTGTTTACATGTATATTACTAGGTAGTATGCTTTCTTTGTACAGATTTTAGTCAGCCCACGATAGCCAAAGTTTAAGTGACTCTTAACCAAACTTGGTGGACAAGTGCAGTTGGTCAGACACAGCGAAATCTTTTCAGTAAAGTCTGACGGCAAGCCTTTTCGTTTCAACATTGTCCTACTTGTTGGACCTCTGGGAATTTAGACTTCTATAATTCCATCCAGGCGTGACACCCTTGTCAAAAATGTGACCTTACTGCTCTTCAGAAGCCACAACGCAGGGATTGCTCCACCTCCCTTACCAGTTTAGACTGGACAATAGGAGTTTGAAGCAAACAATGTTGTCTGCAAGGTGATTATTTATTGGTGTATCAAACTAGCAAAGATCCAAACCACACATACCCGAATCTTATTGAAAGAGCTACAACATCGCCCTGAAAGGCAGCCGTTTAAAGGTAGCCGCCCAGTGCAGCCAGGTGGGAAGCCACAGGAACCCATTCTCCATTCTTGTATCACAGTCGTGGAACTTACTTCTGCATTCGGTCATCTTCATTCCTATGTTAGCGGAATTTACGACCCGATTTGATGTTGCATTACACCACTTACTGAATACTGTATACTGTATTATAGAACGAGTAGAAATGAATTCTGTACAACTCCTTCGAAATATAGTGAAAAAAGTTATAAAAGTTTGCGACCGTGAAGATCGTTATCGTTCGCATGTAACATTTAAACTATCTGACTCACGGTACTGCATGACTCACAAATGTGAGATGTCATTGTAATTGCACAATCGTTCTCTGAATCGAATAGTGGTAAAATATAAACCCAACAATCTTTTGAGCTGTTGCACAGATGCGGCTTCCATCACATGTTGGGGCAAACTGTTCCAAATACTTCCCACTCTCCGTTCAAAGCACAGTGTGTGGGGAACTCGCTTTACATCTGGCACCACCATAAATACAGACTATGTAGCAACGGTTTATGACGGGTATAACAACGAATGGTTGACATGTCCCGCAGCATGGTAAGGGTAAAAATTGGAATAAGTAACCGTATCAGCAAAGTACGTGTGAAATACGTGATTCACCAAGGGGTTTGGAGTAGCACAGGATATACCATACAGTGTAACTGTGACAGAGTATCGTCATTGCATTTTTGAGATGGGATGAACTAGGAACATTTATTGGATGTTCCGGAAGGGCGTTTCCCGGGATGTGACATTCTGAGGAAGGAGAAGTTGCGTTGACATTCCGGTCGACTGTATCGCGTCATCATGTAGAGGTGCGGAGGACTTCGACAACACGGAACAGCAGAAAACGACAAGAGCAAGAAAGAGTATCCGACAGAGGCACCGGAATCAGTCAGCATAACGCAGGCCCTACCGGACGAGTTGAAATGGGACTTCGGGCGACGACGGGAAGAAAGTCTGCTCCCGGAAGATCTCAAACGAGATTGGAGGAAAGGCCAAGAATTCAGACAAAGACGCCGATTGTTATGCCCCAAGGAATGACTCCAAGCCGAGTGACGCCTGAGAGATCAAGCAAGTCGAGAGCCTTCGAACAAATCCAGGCTGGTCGGAAAGCGACGTACAGGAGCGGAGATACGAAGCAAAACAGGCGAAGCTGAGTTGCCGAATTGGCGGGCGAAGGTGTCCGTCGACCGCATCGCATTTCTGGTGCGTTGTGGGGTAGAAATGTGACTATATGTGTGTGTGGGCGTGAGCGCGTGTGGGACGGATCGTGACGTGTAATACAGATCGTGCTTTATTGCCCCGCCATTCTTGCTACATTGGTGCCGTGACCAGGATGAATTTGAGCTGGCCAACGCAGTTCGCGGATGATGATGTGGAGTCCTGGTTGGAAGAATTCGAAGCGATTGCCGCTTGCAATGGAGTGAAGGGAGACGGGAACCTACTGACAGCTTTGGGTACGCTATTAACCGGACGAGCGAAGGCGACATATTTATTGACTCGGAAAGTCAAGGCCGGTGGTTCGTTTGCTGAGATGAAGGCAGCACTTTGTCTGGAGTTTGGAAAAGAAATCGACCGCCAACATGCGCTGCAGCAGTTTCACTCTGCAAAGTGGGAAGAGCCGGAAGATCTGATGGTGTTTTTCCACAGGCTGAGCAGTCACGTGGCAATTGGGCTCCCTGAGCTGGACGCCGCGGCAAGAGAACGATTATTGCGAGGTCAGTTTATACAGAGCCTGCCAAGCCAATTCCAGGAGAAGGTAAAGCTGGCGTCAATGGTTGGGGTCGAAAAAGCAGAAGAACTGGTGACCATTGCACAAAGTTTCTTGGGGTCGGTGACCGTACGAAGAGTGCAACCATCCGAGCTGGAGCGCAAAGTACATCAATTATCGCGCATGGTCGAACAGTTGTCGGCGAGGGACAACCAGAGAAATACGGTACAACGGAATTGCTTCGGCAAGCGGAGTGGCAGCCGCTGTTTTCGATGCAATTGCGTGGGCCATTTTGCCAGATATTGTACAAACAATAACTTTTATCGTTGCTTCTCTTTATTCATACCGAGCAGATGGCAAGTACCGATTCTAGAAATAACCATCGAGGGCGTGTTAATACAGGCCATCGTAGACACGGGAGCGGGGGTATCCATTACGAAAAGAGTCGATGGGGTCCCGTTAACTCAGTCATCTGTTGTAATGCAGACAGTCGGAAGATATCGTTTGAAAGTAACGGGGGTACAACGACTACGATTAGGAATAAGGAAGACACAAATCCGTCATTCTATGTTCGTTGTGGGGGGTGCGACGGAAACGATAATCGGCAATGATATTCTCAGGAGGCTTGGCGTCAGAATCGATTTGGGTAATGACGTGGTGATAGTCGATAAGTAGAGAATCGAGATGAACACAGGAAAATCCAACCGCGTGGGGTCAAGAGCAGTCATACCGGATTGTTCAAGCCACGCAATACGCGAGACGCTGCTGAAATACGCGAATTTGTTCACGGATGCGACTGATGACTATGGGTTCTGCGACTGGATAGAACATAGAATACGGCTAATCCCAGGCGAGCGGTGCAAACCACTGTTTAGAAGAATACCGCAGAAAACCATGCCGGAGATACAGAAGCAGGTGGCAAATATGGAGGCTAAAGGAATCATTAGACGAACGACTAGTCCGTACTCATCACCGGTTTTGCTGACGAAAAAGGCAGACGGGACCTTTAGATTCTGCATGGACTTCAGAGAATTAAACAGAGTGACCATGTAGGACGCGTTTCCGAGGCCTCAAATGGACGAAATTTTCGCCAGTCTTCATAGCGCAAAGCACATTTCTCTTATCGATCTCCGTTCTGAATATTGGCAGCTTCCAATGGCAAAAGAAGACCGGCATAAAACGGCTTTCAGTGTGAACGGCCAGCAATACGAATTTTTGAGGATGCCATTCGGACTCTGCAATGCTCCTGCAACATTCAGGACGACTGTTACTCATGATCCTGGAAAAGCTTCAAGGGGTGGTTGTTTATGGAGATGACATCATTATCTACTCCGAAACAGAACAGGAGCACGCTACTAGACTCGCGGCTGTATTGCAACGATTGGACGAGGCGGGCTTGAAACTCAGTCGAAAGAAATCACAAATAGCCCAGAAGTCTATTGTGTGTTTGGGTCATGCTGTGGGAGATGGCCAGATAAAACCACTTCCGGAGAAACGGGAGACGATCAAGAATTTTGCAGTGCCAAAATCCAAGCGTAAACTCCGATCATTCCTGGGAATGGTGGCGTATGATTCGAGATTCGTGCCTCACTTCGCGGAGAAGATCAGTCCTTTATTAAAGCTTCTCCACAAAGACGAACCATTCGTTTGGACCCCGGAAGCCGATCAAGCTTTCAGCCACTTAAAGACATGCGTCACACAGGGACCAGCGCGTTTACGAATACCCAGTCCTGGCGAAAAGTTCACGGTGTCGGTCGACGCAAGCAACGTGGCAGTTGGAGCAGTACTGTCTCAACCAACCGGGGTGATAGAGTATGCCAGTAGAGTGCTGACTGCTGCAGAGCAGAAGTATTCGACGACAGAGAAAGAATGCCTCGCTATCGTATGGGCTCTGGAGAAATGGAGAACGTATCTCCTAGCTAGTGAATTCCGCGTCATCGCGGACCACAAGCCGTTGTCGTGGTTGATGACCTCGAAAGACCCGCGGGGGCGCCTCGCACGATAGGCATACAGACTCCAGGAATTTACGTTTACAATCGAACACGTAGATGGAACGAAGAACATACTACCGGACATGCTGTCGCGGCCGACTTTGGATGCCCTCATGCCAGAAACGGCCATACCGCTGTGTGCGGTCACTGCGGAGGATAGCAGTCTACTGGAGAATCAGAAAACAGAGGAATTGGTGCGATTACTTTGCGAGCATTTGCAAGCAGGCACCAAGCCAGACACACAATCGGGAGAAATGAATTATCTCCTTAATATCTGGGACTAACTGCATGTCGTGAATGACAGTTTGCTTGTGTCAGTAAACGGGAAGAAAGTACCTTATATTCCACAAACTTTCCGAGAACGTGTGATCCAAATGACCCATGATAACGCTCATATGGGCTTCGAACGAGTTTATGATTTGCTACGGAGAAGAGTATTTTGGCCAACCAGGAGAAAGGATGTAGCGGCGTATATCCGGAGATGCCCAAACTGCCAAAAATGTCACGAGATGTATGCGTCGAGACCACCAATGAAATCAGTTGAAGTCAACGAACCACTACAGTGCTGGGGATTGGACGTCTTTGGACCGTTACCGGTGAGTCGATGGGGAAATAGCTACGTTCTGGTTATGATCGACCAATTTACGCGATGGGTGGAAGCCGTACCAATGAAAGACCAGACAGGCGAGACCGTGGCGCATGCATTCGAATTCAACGTGCCGGCGAGGTATGGGATACCACAATATGTTATTACGGATCAGGGTCCATGCTTTGAATCGAAGGTATTTCAAACGTTATTAAACAAGTGGGGCATCGAGAGATGGCGTACATCACCCTACCATCCTCAAACCAATTGAATGGCGGAGCGATTCAACCGAACCATGAAGGAATGGATAGTGTGCACAAAGTTGGCGTGGGAAGATGCATTACCTGAGGTTCTGCTGTCGTATTGGGCCAGCATGCAGCCAACCACCAAAGTCTCGCCATTTGAGCTACAGTTTGGTAGAGAGCCCCGAATTGCACTTGATACATGTATAGCGGAGGTGTGTGAACAGCAACATCCAGCACCACATCACAAAAGATTGCAGGATATGGCCAGAAGAGGAACGAGATCACGGCAACAACGGAACAAGCTAAACCACGACGCCCGATATGAGACTCACAAGTGGAGACCATTCAACATCGGAGATCAAGTCAAGGTGAGCAAGCTTGATCATCCAATACACAGAGGGCCCGGGGCAAGCAAGTTCAAAGGACGCTGGAAAGGTCCCTACACTGTAGTTGACCGAAAAGGAGTGAATGTCAAAGTTGACAATGGAATGATGAAGCGCTGGATGAATACAGACCTGGTGAGACCATGGCACACGAGAGAGCAACAACTTCGAGGAGGGGCGGGTGTAGAGGCGCGGAGGACTTCGACAACACGGAACAGCAGAAAACGACAAGAGCAAGAAAGAGTATCCGACAGAGGCACCGGAATCAGTCAGCATAACGCAGGCCCTACCGGACGAGTTGAAATGGGACTTCGGGCGACGACGGGAAGAAAGTCTGCTCCCGGAAGATCTCAAACGAGATTGGAGGAGAGGCCAAGAATTCAGACAAAGACGCCGATTGTTATGCCCCAAGGAATGACTCCAAGCCGAGTGACGCCTGAGAGATCAAGCAAGTCGAGAGCCTTCGAACAAATCCAGGCTGGTCGGAAAGCGACGTACAGGAGCGGAGATACGAAGCAAAACAGGCGAAGTTGAGTTGCCGAATTGGCGGGCGAAGGTGCCCATCGACCGCATCGCATTTCTGGTGCGTTGTGGGGTAGAAATGTGACTATATGTGTGTGTGGGCGTGAGCGCGTGTGGGACGGATCGTGACGTGTAATACAGATGGTGCTTTATTGCCCCGCCGTTCTTGCTACAATCAGTTTAAGCTAGTCACGTAATGTGTGTGTTGACTGAGTTTCAAAAGAGAATAGCATGTGTGGTTGGAGTTTATCAGGATCTGATACACCACTATGAGATCGTCCCTTAGAGGCCGGTAACGTTGCTGTATATTTTGAGGGTTTTCAGTAGGAATGTGTAGGGAAGATGGGACAAAACTCTAAGGTTCATTGTCGCCCTGCATTGTGCGGTATCGAGCGTGGTGAGATTGCCAAGCTTGAATAGTGTATTCTGCGTGCGGCCTCACATACGCTCCAAGCATTTTCGGAAAGTATAACGCCTGAAACATATCGAACGCTTTATAAAGAAGACCGAAATGCTGGTTTGCTTGCTTTGATTCCTTTTTAGTCTGCTTTAAACACCCAAGATCCTCTTAAACACTAGCATTAGCTGAGTTAACCCAATTGGCGGAAACATGAAATGAATTAACCAAACCATATGTACACGTAGAATTTTCTTGTTACATTCATGTTTACAGTCAGCTTTTACCTACGAAAATTGTCAAACCTATTGCTTTTTAACTGTGACATATCCATTGTTCCGATTTATCCACTGCAAAAAAGTATTTTAGTATGAACTGAGTAAAGCCCCATATATATCATTTGCGTTGACCTCTGAATCTCATGTGATATCCAACTTCTGAGTGCATTATGGACCAAGCAATAAGTTCTATCAGATCCTACGTTTGTTCTCGTTGGTGCATTAAGTTCGCTCTGTCACACATTGCTCTATTCTCCTGGGCCCACTGCTGACCTTACGCAATGCGGATCCTATGCTGATCCTCAAAAGACAACTACTGACCAGGTGGAACGCAACGGTCTTCTTTCCAGCTAAATGGCTTATGGAGTACACTAAGCGCTTTTAAGTGCCGGATAGACAGTCAGGTTCGGGTAAGCAAACTTAATTTGAACAAGTTATTACCTTTGCAACGAAGATCCGTCATCCAAAATCTGAGCTGCATTCGAAGTACCTCTCAATCTCAGCATGACGCGTACGTTAGGCTTCGTCCAATACAGTCCAAGTAGAGTTCGAAACCAGTTATTAAGCGAGGTGTTAATAGTAGTAATTGGAGGCCTGCAACCCCACTCTATTCATCAAACTATGAGGTGGAATCTCACTACTAATGAGTAGTCGAGGACAAACGGAACATGCAGAGCTGTTATTGGTAGCACAGGTATTCAGTGGGGAGAGCCCTCGCGTCTGGCTGACGATAACTTACGAGCCTATAAAACCTTGGCTTATAACACTGGCGTTTAAACGGTACGTCACAACTGGTTTAGACTCAAAGCAAGGTGTGCTCTCACCCATAAGAATTGGTTGGTAAAGTTACTCGACTGGTAACGAGAAACATTAAGTGGGTGATCGAATTGATCCTGATGACAGCCACGACGAAATGTTTCTAGTCTCAATCATTTTTGTGCTCGTAACAATAACTAAGGCTAACGATCGGAGCCTGACAGCGGCCGAACATTACAATATGCTATATGTTAGCGAAAAGCAGTCGCATGTCGGCAACCTGGAGTCGGTGGCATGTGATAATATGCAAGGGGAATATTCAGCTTTGAGAAAAGTTTGGCGTTTGAAAGCCTAACCATAAACTTGTCGACAGAAGGCGGAGGGAAGTTGTCCACAAGTATATGTCGATTAGGCGCTCAAAAGTCGGTGCATACACGAATAGGGTCACCTTTTTGAATGGCAAGTAGTGAATGAATCCATTCAGATCACTGTATTTCTTCTATGAAGTATTCAGTGACAATTTGTTTAAAAGCTTGCGAAAAAGCGTCTTGCTTGGCCAGAGTTACAGTCCTAGGTTGTGAACTGATGAGCGTCTTGTGATCCCCGCTCAAACGAATGCGGTGCGTTGCTTGGGGGTAACTGGACTGTAACCAATTAAGATTGATGCTGGCAATAGTCATCCGGCTGATGCACGGTGATGCATTCGATAGTACCAATTAGAGGCTTTCTGGGTATGTTAATGCCCTGCCCTATCGCGTCCATCTTATAGAATCATTTATTGGATAATGTCAAGCGAATCCCAAGAAGTCTCATCCCTGCGAATGAAGTAGCAATTGACGCAGTCTGGTTTAAGACCTCGTATACTCACCTGCGCGCTTCACGCGAAGAAACATACCGTTTACACAGCTGTAACGTACAAGACGGGAGAAGATGCGCAGTCTACGGCATCTGGTTACTCGATGACAACCGCGGAGAATATTTAAAATGAAATAAAATAAACTGAATGCATACAATTAGGCATGGGGTTATTATTATGGAGACGATCCTAGATCAACTAAATTACACGAGACTGGAACAGAGAACTATAACCATAAAAATAAAACTTTACACACTGTCTGGGCTAAGCCGCTCACCATCCGAATAGCCATTGGGCATTCTGAGAGATTCTAGTAGACGCTATCAGCGTTTGAGTGGTAAGGTTATAATGGTTACACAGATTTTAAGCAACCCTGATCACTCATTCTACCACCTGCTAATACTCAACGGCAACAGCAGACTGCGAGGTCACCGTCTCAAACTGGCATAACAATACACTCGGGTGGAATTTAGACGGAAGTTATTCTCGCTGCGCGTTTGCTAAACCTGGAATTCCTTATCGGAAACTGTTATTTTAGACCATACATTAGCTGTCTTGAAAGGTTGATTGAAAACGCGCTGACCGCCGCAGTATACCACATAACATACATAAACCAGACGCATAATTAATTAAACTGCATCAACCCACACCCGTTTTACTGGGAGAATCAAATTCCCTGACCATTAAACTTGCATAAAACCATGTGTTAAAGATTCCGACTGGAAAATGTTTGAATAGCAAGTTCACTGCTTTCTTTGATTCCCTGCTTATAATTCTTCTCCTTTTCTTTTTGTGATTGCTCACTCAGTATTCTGCAGGTATCACAGGTTTCGGATATTTTATCCATAATATACTACTGACCGCTGACCCATGGCCAAAAGGATCACACGCTTGTCTTGTCATCCGGAGTACTTGGGGTCGAGCCTACCTAGGGGGCCTGACGACCTTCGCAGTATCATTGACCCACGCGCGACTGTTGGTGGTGGCGTGGCGGCGAAGCGTTGATACGGTGGACCGGCGTACTGCTAAGGGCTGACCACCAAGTCAATCGTTCCAACTAGCTCGGTAAAACACACTCCGAGACTCCTTTTGTCCTTCCTGATCTGTCCGTATTGTAAACACAAGTGGCCATCGCGCATGGTAGTTCACAGGAGTGTGAGCTCACTACGCAAACTCCGTACGTTGTTTGGGAATTTTAATCCAGACTAGCGTTGGTGATGGGACTGGTCGCCACTGCCCTGGTCATAATTAGTTTGAAATCCCGAATTTTTTTGCGGTATCTACCTTGATTACCAAACGTGGGTGCTGCCTTCTAATTGAAGGTTATAATTGAAGTTTACGCATTTACTAAAAGATACATGTGTCGAGCCGTTGAATGTCTACAACAAAAGACCAACAAAGCCGTGTATGGTGTCTGGACCTAAACCATAGGGTCAGCAGCGAATCACTGCGATAGTTGCTATCCGAGCACATAGAAACCGGTTGGCTGGTGATAAAGATAGATCACGTTACTCATTCCCGCATGGAACGAGATCATATCCATCAGGTATCATTTGTAAACTCCTTGCGACTATTATTTTTTATATCATGAGCTTACTCCTTATCACAAAGTAACCATAAGGTGATGTCAATAGCAAACCATAAAACTTAGTACGGAACACAAAAATAAGTTGGCGTTGTGATCAATAGTATTTGGCCTGGGTGAGATCAGCCAATGAGCCTCGGGACCTCGTCTCTGACAACTGGAAGTGTGCCACCAACATGTCTGCTCATTGGACACCGGAGTTCGTCTCGCCTAATTCTACAGCGCAGCTTGCGATTATCCAGGCCACCTAAGGCTTCCGGAGCAACCACATTGAGAAAATTGGCTGAAATGAGTTGGTACATTAAGCATAAATTCATTGCCATGCCTTGATAGACAGGGATTACAACAAAAATCCATCCATATCAAGCAAACAAGGTGGCGGCAGTCTATGTATTCAAAAGAAAAACTAGTTCAGCACAAGCGGGATTTACATCGATTATGGACTTTGTTCACGGCATCTGGTCATACCTTAATCGCGAGCCGTCGGTAATGCCATATTGAGTCAATGTGTCCCCATCGGGTATCAATATGTCTCCTTGTACAATTAATAGTTGTTTCTCCACTGGCACGTTCCATGCTGCCGCGATTTGCTGCTTCACATCCAAAACGTGGGCGTTGTTGGCTACCTCCACTGTCAGTTGTCTTTTCGCATCCGCTTCGATGATCACCCTCATTCTCTACAGTACAAACAGTCGTCTTGTCGCTGGACGTCGGATGGGGATTTGACCATATATACACATCGGAACACATGGTAAAAGCTTGACTGCGTGTCCGTTGATGTGTATCCATTTGCACAAATATTTATGCCAATGGTCTACGGAGAATATTTGTTCTCAGTAAGTCATTAGGCAGCTGGTTGTGCAAAGCGAAGTGCGGCTTGAATCGCGATCATATCTAACTGGTTAGCGGCACCCGTGTCCGGATTTGACTGTCACTGTGGCCTCAGTAGGACAAACATTTGAAACCTGCATCTACAAAGCGACTATGGGTGGTTTGCGCTGCAACACCCACAGCTACATACACACACCCCATAACGAGTGCGAGCGCGAAGGAATAAGACCGGAAGGCAAGTGGATGGGAGACAAGTTTCATCAATGGTGCAGGCCCACACCCTCTCAACCAGTACAGCAGTAGCATTCTGGACATTCTAATTTGGGAAACATATGAAACGAACGTAGCAGAAGTGTCTAACTGCTGAGATGGTAATTACCATAATTTTACCCACTCTTCAATAAGGCATATAGTCGTTCATTATTATTAAATGGCACGGTGTAGAACAGGGGGATCACGTGGTATAGTCAAACTGGAAACACAGACAAAAGAATTACAACGAAACAATGTAAAGTCATGAAAAGAAATTCAAACAGACAAGCTCGTTTCGGATGATCCTTTAGGTCCGTTTTCCACTCGCAAAACGCATGTTGGTGGAACAGCACTTTTCATTTATCCCGCATAGCAAAGCTTAATCAAACGCCATGTGATGGCTAGCACGTGATATAACGCCAAGTCAAAACAGCGTTTTGACCTCTAACTTGTAAAGCCCGCGTCGAAGCACCTGACAACCATAGACAATTGGGAATGCCCTTTAGCTCGTATTCACTCTGCTAAACCTATCGCATTAAAACGCAACAACCTAGCCTCACTGGAATGACCAAACAACGGACGTGTGCGCTTCCGTCGACGTGTTGAATGCCCGATGCATCCTGTCACAGCGCACTGTAACCGCAATTTGACGCAGCCATCATGCAAGCACATGAGATAAGTCTCGCTTGTATATATCATTATTACGTGCACAGTATCATTATTATATTAGTTCCCAACCTTCTGCTATTTTAGCTATTCATGACTTAAGCAGCACAAATAAGTGGTGACCTCGACTTGTACTATCCTGACTTTTATCCGTTTATTCCCGCTTAAAACACTATGGCTGTTCCATCACATCTGGCTGCTTTCTTGCGCGCTTACACTACCTAACCTTAACCTTGTTTGTGTAAAACACCCACCCTTTTGTCACCATGACACACAGACTTGCTTCACCCAAGTCCACGCATGCGCAGTCCATAAAATTCACAATACCACACACGAAGAACCGATGTTCTATCAGGTGCTAGCCGTACTGCCACAAGATTTGCTAACCTACGACATATTTTGTCGTCACCGGGTGCTGCTAAGCATTAGTCGCAGCTTAAACCTGCAGCCCCCAACCAATCACCGTTTCTGAGCACAATCGTCACAAATACCTTATTAGCAGCAAAGCACTTGACGGACGCACTCCTTCCCAGTTCCTAAGGCCTCTTCTGTTGTAACGCTGTGCCCGCTCTCGCCTGGTTGATTCACGCCTGTTGCTAAATCTGCGCCCTTACGCGTGCTCTGATTGACGCCTTGGCAAACCCGACCGGAACGAAGACAGAAGAATACTCAGCAGACCAGAGTTGTATTAAGGTAAAGAACGCTCATATTTATATGTCACTATCACCAGGCGGATTTGGCTCTAAGCCCACGCTGCACACCTACTTGTCCGCTGCATCTGTCCAATTCACCGTGTTGCTCGGGAACTACAGTCTTCGTTCGCCTACCCGGCGCATGGCAACGCACGTGATGTCTGACGCGTGATTTCATCAGCTTCCGGTCTGGCCTTGGCAACACGCCTTGTGTCTGATCAGATTTCGGCTGGGCCCTGGTAACACGCTCGTAGAGTCCTTCCCAAGCACGATTGGTGGTAAACGCGCGAGCGTTGGCTCTCAGCTTTCTCGCCCAGCTGTCACCTCCCCTTCCGAATTGAGTCAGCCTGCACACCCTTCGAACCTGAGTGTGTTCGTAGCTTTTCGCCCGGGGATCGATTTGCAGCCGTTGTGGCCTTCTCCGCTTCCGAGCCGGCCTGCATGGTGCATCTGATTTCTGCGGCATTTGTTTCGTCTCACCTGGTTGCTGACCTTCAGCTTCCAACCCGAACGTGTCTAGTAGGATGTCCCAATGTAAAGCTGGTGGTTCCTGAGGACCTTGGGTTTTGCCATGATTCGGTCTCAGCTGATTGATGTGCCTAATCCATCTCTCACGTCCAACCATCACCTCGTAGATAACTCTGCCTTTCCTGCCGATAACCGTTCCGCTCGACCACCCCTTCGGCCTTCGAAAATCCCGGGCGTAAACCATGTCACCAACATTGAAGTTACGGAGCTTGATCTTGCAATCTTCCTCCTGGTGACTGTTGCCGTGCTTTTCTATTCTTCTTGGTAAAAGATTATCAAACAACGTCCGGATCTTTCTTCCAAATAGTACTTCTGTGGGGGCTTTCCCATCAGGGGAGTTTGGATTCGGAGCGTTCCGATACATGCATAGAAAAGATTGAATTGCATCCTGTGAAGCCCTTATTTGCCCTGCTTTACAGAGTGCACGTTTGAACGTATCCACGAACCTTTCCGCCTGTCCGTTTGATTGCGGATGATATGGTGGTGAGAACATCTGATGAATTCCCTTTTCCTTGCACCACTCGCGAAAAGAATTCGAGGTAAATTGTGTTCCATTGTCTGTCACTAATACCTCTGGCAGGCCGAAATATCGGAACAGCTTCTCCAGCTCGTTGATAGTGTGCTGTGCAGTCGGATTGTTTACCGGAATCACATCAGGCCACTTGGTGAATGAGTCAACCAAAACGAGATAGGATTGGCCATTGATTGGTCCTGCATAGTCTACGTGTATTCGTTGCCACGGTTTCTCTGCCTTAGGCCAAGGTTGCCACTGACACTTGGGAGGAGCCTTCGCTGCAAGTTGACAAGATTCACACTGTTGGCAGAA
This sequence comes from Dicrocoelium dendriticum, assembly GCA_944474145.2. Classification (NCBI taxonomy): domain Eukaryota; kingdom Metazoa; phylum Platyhelminthes; class Trematoda; order Plagiorchiida; family Dicrocoeliidae; genus Dicrocoelium; species Dicrocoelium dendriticum. Next base: position 212,574,942 of record OX104064.1, read on the forward strand.
TTTTTCAATTTCCGAATCCATTTCTGGCCAGTAAACAAAGCTGCGTGCCAAGGCTTTCATGCGGCTGGTACCAGGGTGCCCCGTGTGGAACTGCTGCAATATTTGCCTCTGCAATTTCCTTGGCACCACCACTCGATCTCCAAACATCAGACAATTGTCCACGACTGACAGGGATGCACGTCGATGGTAAAACGGCCGCAACTCCATAGGTATGCCTCCATTTGGCCAACATGTTCGTACACACTGCATCGCTTTCTCCAAGATTCTGTCCCGTGATGTCTCCATACGAATAGTGTCGGCTGTTACTGGTAGTCTTCTCACATTATCAGCCAGGATTCGTTGGACTTCTGCTTCGAAACTGATAGCTGCAATCACACAATCATCATTCTCCTTTGGGTGTGAACTGATGAGACGAGACAGGGCATCCGCTTGACCGATTAGTTGCGTCGGTTTATACTGTATACTGAAGTCGTAGGCCAGTAGTATGGTCGCCCATCGTTGCAATCGGTTTGCCGTAAAAACTGGAATTCCCTTCTTTGAACCGAATATCGACAGAAGAGGCTTGTGGTCAGTCAGGAGCGTGAAATGTCTGCCATACAGCATCTTATGGAACCGTTTCATTGCGAAAACAATCGCGAGCGCTTCCTTCTCTATCTGGCTATAGTTCTTTTCAGCTGGCGTTAGTGATCGTGCTGCGTGCGCGATAGCCTTCTCTCCTCCATGCGGAAAAACGTGGGAAATAACTGCACCGACACCATAATTGGAAGCATCCGTAGCAACGACAATTTTGAAATTCGGATTGAAATGCGTCAAGAGTAGATCAGAGGTGAGAGCTGCTTTGACTGCATCAAAAGACTGCTGGCACTCCTTCGTCCATTTCCAACCCTTGTCTTTTGTCAGTAGGTGGTTCAGCGGACCTCTGGTTTGGTGAAGGCTTGGTAGGAAAGCGCTGTAATGGCTAACGAGCCCAAGAAACGAGCGGAGCTCTGCAATGTCTTCTGGTGGCTTCATCTTTTTGATGGCTTCAATATTGGCGGGATCCGGGCGCCGGCCATGTTTGTCGATGATGAACCCAAGAAATTTGACACTTTCTAATAGGAACTCACATTTTTCAGCCCGTAATCGGAATCCAGCTTCCTGAAGACGCGAAAGCACTCTCTCCAGTGTCTGTATCGTCTTGCGGATCTGAGCCCATAATCAACGCATCGTCCAGGTATACTGCTGTATTTGGGATATCGCTCAGCAGGGTATCCATTATTTGTTGAAAAATGGCCGGTGCGGTTTTTCACTCCGAACGGCAGCCGGTTGTACTGAAAAAGTCCGAGGTGAGTATTTACTGTCAGCAATGTTCTGCACTGATGGGCAACTGGGATTTGCAGATACGCATCAGCTAGGTCAAGTTTTGCGAAACATTTCTCCCCATTGAGTTTGCTGAACAAGTCTTCTGGTACCGGCAGGGGATACTGATGATCTTCCAACACAGAATTCAAACCTGTCGAGAAATCAGCACAAATACGGACTTTACCGTTTCCTTTCTTTACCACCACGATAGGTGCTGGCCCATTCGGAATAGTGAGCTGTAATCGTGCATCTCGTCCACAAACCTTTTCCAAAATTGACAAAAATCCCGAAACATTTTAAAAGCCTGAAAAGCGGATTTGCTTTATCTTGCATTCAGTGCTCCCTCTCCGGCGTCAAGCCACTTCTCCGACAATTGCCCACCTCCTATGCGTTCCACGTTACAGAAACTCAACCGCCGGAACTACCCAGTCAACCGGCCCAACGCAACCCTCGAGTGACTCCCCAACCGGCTCAGCGCAACACTCAATGGACTAGCTAGCCGACACAAAGCCCTTTTCTGACCCAAGAAACAGTTAGTCGCCTTCGGCCGTGAACGGTCACGAATAAGTTGGTCCCCAAACACCTGGCTAGGCTTCGTCGACGAGGACGCCGGATTTCTTCGTTGGAAGAGGGTATCCGGATTTCTTTGTGGGACGAGGACCGTGAACTGGAGTGCAGTGTGGGAGTGATACCTCCTAAGCGCACCGTCGGGTCTGCAGCGGTGGGAATGTCCTGTCGGCCTTTTTTCTGGACCAGCCAGTTTTTTTTACAGTCCGACCGGCCCGCCCCGAACGCCCACCGGTGATGCACTCTAGTGCACAAGCTTATCATAAACAATTCATTACGAAGCCTGGACCCGGCGAACGCTGCCACACACCCCATCTTGGAAGCCCATGTTCAAGCCCATGCAACTATGCGCACCTATCCTCACCTCCGTTTTCCCCAACTGACAGCTCCACCGAAGGCTTCCTCCTTCAGCCTTCTAGGGGAGACCCTTGTAGTGTATCGGAAAACATGTGTCATTGACTACCGACTAGTATGCCCAGCGCCACTCAACAATATTCATAGGACAGCAATCACAACACCATTCCCTTTGTACGAACTTTTACGCGTGCCATTTGGTTTACGTAACACTGCACAAACATTTTACCGTTTTACTGCTCGGACACTTTCAGGCCTACCTTTTATTTCTGCCTACTTTGATGAGCTTCCGATTGCGTGCTAACGAAAGTGAACACAAGGAACACGTAGAAAGATTATGTACACGTCTCACAAAGTACGGAGTGGTTAGTGATAGCAACAAGCCTGTCTTTGGTTCATTTGCTTTGAGCTTTCTTGGTCACACCATTGATACCACTGGTATTTGGCCAATTGTAGAGAAAGGTGATGTCACTAGAAACTTTCCACACCCTCTTCTCTGAAACAGTTGTAACGTTTCACAGGCATGCTTAACTTTTACCGCCGTTGTATTCCAAACGCCGCAACTATGTTATTTCCGCTCACAAACACGTTGGGTGGTGATCCGAAACAATTCCATTTCACTGACCACTGCACGAAATCTCCTATAAGTCATATGTTTTCTGGCTACTACGATGATGCCCTTCTATCAGTAACCCGATGCTCCGCTGTCGTTCAAAGTTGGTGCATCCAAAACAGCTATCGGTGCTGCCTTGCTGCAGTCCATCGATAAAGTCAAACAACCACATGGAGTTTTCTCCTATGAGCTCACACCAGCAGAAACACGATACAGTACGTTTGGTTGTGAGTTACTCGCCATATACTCAAGTATCCGCCACTTCCGGCAACATCTGGAAGGAAGAGTACGTTGCGTTTACCGAGCACAGGCCTTTGACTTTTGCTCTACAGCCCAAGCCAGACAAATACACACCCCATGAAGTGCGCCAACTACATTTCATTTCACAGCACATCACTAACATCCGCCATATTTCTTGACGATGTAACATTGTTGCTAATACACTGACACTCCCACAAATCAAGTTGTTGAACACGACTCCCATCGATCTGGAACGCATGTCTTAACTGCAGAAAAACCGTCTCAGCCGCAACTGAATCACAAACAACTTTCACTGGGTATCCAGTCAGTTACTCTACACACTACACCAGGTACGACTGATTGTGATGTTTCCATGGCAATCCCAAGACCATTGGTTCCTTTATGCGCGCGCAAAACTATTTTCGAGGCTCTCCATAACGTCTCGTTTCCCGGCATGCGTTCAACTGATTTCTGAACGCCGCACATGAACAAAGACATTCGCACATTGGCAAAGAATTACCTAGCTTGTCCACGTTCGAAAATAACTCGGTATGCCCAATAGGACATTAGCAATTTGCCCAACCAGACAGTAGCTTCGACTATATCCACATCGATATTGTTGGACCCCTACCATATACCACTGATAATTCATGCATAGTGACATGTATCGATCGTTCCACTCGATGGCCTGAAGCCATGCCCATTGCAGCTAAACTTGTAGAAACCATTGCCGGTGCAGCTGTCACTAGATAAATAGCCATTTTCGGCGTTACTTGCTACGTAGCCAATGACCGCGGTTCACAATTCCAATTCCAGCTTTTCCAACAATTGACGGAACTATTGGGCTGCAAAAGAACTCGCACCACAGTTCATCAGCCTCAAGCGAACGGTTTAGTCGAAGTTTTCATCGACTTTTAAAAACTGCGATGGACGAACATGCTGCTCCGAAGCACTGAACAGATACACTTCCGATGATTTTGATTATTTGCCTAAATCTTTCGATCAACCCCTTAATGTTCACCCGCAGAATTAGATACCGGAACCACATTAGGCATCCGTGGTCAAGTGTTTGCCCTAGTAACCAATCGTAACACCGATCCCTTTACTTACCTTATCAAACTAAGGAATCACGTGAGCCAAGTTCCTTATAGCGCACCTACGCGTTCAGTGAAAACATACGTTCACCCTGATCTCTAGTCGTACACTCGTGTTTTAATTCGTAATGACTGCGTTAACAAATCCTTACAACCTCCGTACGAGGATCGTATTATGATTGCTACACGTCATGCTAAACTTTTACCGTCCAGATACACAATAGAACGGACACTGTTAGCATTGACCATGACAGTGACCAGTGACGGATTCATCTGGTGGTATGCAGTGTGATGTTTGCTCTCGTTGGTATCACAAAAGTTGTACCGGCCTCCGAGCAAATCAGTACAACATGCTATCATCCAGTGAAAATCTTCTGTTTAAATGTGCTGATTGTTGCGCTCAGAAAGCGAAGCTCCCGGCTTTCACCTGTGCTGAATTCAAAGCACTAGCATCCAGATTCACAGTTGTTGAGAAGGCATTAGCCGAGCTTGCCTCTCTTGCCTCGCTCAACTCTAAAGTGGATTTGATTATGAAATCCCTGAATATCGCGAATGTGGACGCTGTAACGGACTGTCCTTCTGCTGACAGTTTAACCGTTGACGAGGCGTTCATCCTACCGGACGCTCCAGTTCACGTGGATATAACTGACACAGATGCCTCGGACGGCATTGTTGACCCGCCCCAAATGGAAGGCGAGTTACGGGCTCCTGGGCCATTGAAGAATAAGCGTAAGAGGGCAAGGAAAACTCGCAAACCCCCTGCCCCTAAACCGGAAGGTGATAAAGTGCTCAAGAAACAGGCGCCTGTGTTGGAAACACCACCTGGTTTTGCATTTCCCTCAGTGAGACATGAGGTGCCGTCGCCTTCGGTCCCACCGATTCCTGTCAAACAACCGTGTGGCGTGAATGGTAGAGCATGTGGTGTAAATACACCTCGTCGAGGCGATTCTTACACAGATAGCAGTGTGATTTTCAGAAACGTCACTGAATCCACTGCCGCTCTTCCCACCGAGCGCATGCTTGATGATCTTGGTTGGCTTAAAGTTTGCGTGACCAGGCTTTTACCACCAGGTTTTCCTGGCGTTACTGTCAGGAAGCTCATCAGATTGGGGAACGTTCCGGTTGGTCAACCAAATCCTCGACCCCGTCTGCTTAGGGTGGTCCTCTCCACCCCAGAAGAACGCAGGGCCTTACTGAGATTTGCCTTCAAGCTCAAAGGTACCGCGGTTAGTGTGCAACCAGACCTTCCGTTAGCGGATAGGTTAAAGTTAAAGGAAGCCATCAGAGACCTAAAAGCCCGGCGTGCAGCTGGAGAGCAAGGTCTCCGATTGGTGGGTTTTCAGGTGGTCAGCCGGCGGTCATTTTCCGCCCTGCCAGAACCTATACTACTGGCGCACGACCCAGGGCTGGTCGTGCCGAAGCCCTCCAAGTAGTACTTAGTAACGTGCGTAGCCTGAGGAACAAGATGTGCGAGGTGGGTCTGCTCGTAGACAAATCTCGTCCAGATATACTTGCTTTCACTGAAACGTGGCTGTCTGAGGAAATCACAGATGGCGAAGTATATCTGCCTGGCTACGCATTGTTCCGCGCTGACCGCTCCATTGGCCGTCAAGGGGGTGGTGTAGCTCTTTATGTGAGTTATCACATCGACGTACTGAGGACCAGCGTTTTTCAGTCTCTCGACAAATCTGTTGAGGCACTCGCAGTATTGATTTGCGCTTCCTCGGTTCAGGTTACGGTCGTGTTAGTGTATAGAAGCCCTATGAGCACCTCAAATGGAATCATAGAGTTTATACGCACTCACTCTGCGAACAAGTGTCTGGTGCTGGGAGACTTCAACCTCCCAGAGGTCTGTTGGGATGATCTATCTTGCAGTTCTGCGCTGGGATCGTTCGGTACAGAACTGCTGGACTTAACGCTGCAGGTACCACTACACCAGTTCGTGGACCTTCCCACTAGGTACATGAGCAATCAGCAGCCGTCCATTTTAGATCTTGTTTTTGCTAAGTCACTTGACTTTGTAAATGACATTAAATACGACTCGCCTCTTGGCGCTAGCGATCACGTTTGCTTGTCTTTCCAGTGTACCCTTATCAGGCCTTGCCAAGCTACTACCAGTTGGTATCCGAACATTTGGGCCGCGGACTTCCAAGCGATGCGGGATAGAGCTAGGTCATCGCCTTGTGTGATATCTGAGACCGACACTGTTCACATAGCCTGGGAAAAGCTTAAGGCTCACCTCGTCGACATTTCTGCCTCTCACGTCCCACTGGTAAAAAGAAGGGAATCGAGAGCGCAGCCTCCGTGGATAGATTCCGCGGGGAAGGGCCTGCTAAAGAAGCGGTCTAGATGCTGGCGAGCTTACCGAACAGCTCCGTCGAACAGCACGTTTGACAAGTATCGGTTGGTTCGAAATGAGTGCAAGCTACATCTTAGGTTGGCCCGGCTTCAGTATGAAAAGGGCTTAGCTAATACTGCTTCGAAAAATCCCAAGAGATTCTTCGCTTACGTTAAACGACGCTGTGGTGCAAACTCGCCCATTCCACCATTGCTTCGAGGAGATGGGACCCATGCCTATAGCGACTATGACAAGGCATGCGTGCTTGGTAAGCAGTACTCAAGCGTCTTTGTCCGCGAGACAAATACGCCATGTAAAGAGTTAGCTCCAAGAGTCCCTGAGGACTGTTGTCTGGATGAAATTCCTGTAACTGAGTCCCAAGTTCTCCGGTTGCTAAAAGAGGTGAACCCAACTAAGGCTTCTGGGCCAGATTCTGTTCATCCAAAATTGTTGCACGAATTGGCAGGGGAACTCAGTGGACCTCTGACTTGTGTGTTTCAGAAGTCACTCAACAGCTGTATCTTGCCTACCGAATGGAAGGAGGCTGTTGTCTGCCCGATTTTCAAGTGCGGTGACAAAGACCTACCGGCTAATTACAGGCCTGTCAGCTTGACTAGCGTGGTCGTTAAGTTACTTGAAAAATTAGTACGAGATACAGTGGAGAACCATTTAAATAGGTTTAACCTGCTTAGCGTCGAGCAACATGGTTTTCGCAAAGGATTTTCGTGTCAGACGAACTTGCTGGTAGCTCGTGAGTGCTGGGCTGAAGCCGTAGACAGTGGACATGCGGTGGATGTGGTGTTCATTGACTTCGCCAAGGCCTTTGACACTGTCCCCCATTCGCGACTCTCACTGAAGTTGAGGTCGTATGGAATAGCTGGTCGCGCTCTCCAGTGGGTGTCAGCTTTTCTGGCTGGACGGGAACAGTGTATTCGTGTGGGAAGCAGTCTTTCGTTTCGACAGGCTGTACTTAGCGGCGTTCCGCAAGGCTCTGTCCTAGGTCCGCTGCTGTTCTCAGTCTACGTGAATGACTTGCCGGAGGAGCTTGAGGTACAATCGCTTTTATTTGCAGATGACCTAAAGCTCTGGAATATTGTTGATATCCCTGGAGGTCCTATGGCTCTTCAACGAGCTCTGGATAGACTCTGGGAATGGTCTGTCTTGTGGTTGCTGCCTATAAACCGGGCAAAGTGTTCAGTGCTGCGTATCGGAGCGTCTGATTCCTCCACAAGTTATGTGCTCGATGGGACTGTACTTCCTCACGTGACTCATCAGGTTGATCTAGGTGTCGTCCACTGTTCCACATTACACTCTGGAGACAACTGGAAGAAGGCGGCTAGTAAAGGGTTCCGGATGTTGTGGTTTATCCGTCGTTCTTTTGGGACCCTAACCGCTGATGTGTTTGTGAAGCTTTTCTCAGCGTTTGTGCGACCCCACCTAGAATATTGCGTCCAGGCCTGTCCACCATGCCTTGTCCGGGACAAAATGGCACTAGAAAGGGTGTTGCGTGTCGGTACTAGGTTGGTCAAGGGATTACGAGGGCAAACGTACCCCGAACGCCTACTTAGTTTGGGGATGCAGTCAATGCACTATCGAAGAATTAGAGGGGACCTAATCTTAACCTACCGTATTTTGACTGGGAAGGTTGGTCCTGATTTGTCCATGCTATTTAGTCCTGCTAGATTATCTGGTCTTCGCGGGCATTGTATGAAGCTGGACAAACCGCGGTCCGATCGAGTTAGAGCGGAGACACGCTTATCGCGTCGAGTCATCGAGCGCTGGAACCTGCTTCCAGAAAATGTTGTCAAGGAAGCTACGGTTAAGGGGTTTGAGCGTCAACTAGATGCTCTTGGGTGGCAACACGAAACCTTTCCGTTTTCCTGACAAATTCCCATCTTCATACTTCGATTCTATTTTCTTTACTTTTCCTCGCCATTGGTATTATTCTCTTCTTTTAACTGATTTCCCCTACTCTCTTACCTTCGATTCTTCTTCCTCTCTTACTTACTTCACGTAACTGACATAGCTGGGACAGCTAATGTAAGGAACGTGGGCATTAAATTGGTGGACCAGGGTGTTTTTCGGGTGTTTTCGTTTTAGACCCATCAAGAAGTCGGAGCACCCCTATCAACTCCTGGATCGACGACGCGCTCAAGAAGGAACACTTACGGGATTCATCCTATCGTTCCAGTCCCACTTGAACTTGAACTTGAAACCTGCTTATACCGATTCTTTTGAATCCACACCGGCAGATATCAACGAAACAAGAACAGAAGACCACCGACGGCTCCGAGGGCAATACCTCAAACTGATGCTTCCGTTAAGGAAACAACATGTTACTCGATCCGGAAGACGGATGCATTGGCGTGACCGATTTGTCGCCCACTGAAAACAGCCACACAACGCAATCATTATTTTACACCTTGCCTAGCAATGATGCACTTACTTTCATAAGGAGGTGTTGTTAGGTTCGTTTACCCCTCGCAAAACGCATGTTGGTGGAACTGCATTTTTCATCTACCCCGCATAGCAAATGGACAATGGACAATGGTTTATTACGGGTAAAAAAGCATTGCTTAACAAGTCCCGTGGGATGGACATTATTGCGAAAATCAATTGCATGATAAAGTGAAAAGAGTTGTGGTGGACTCACCATAGACTTATGTGGGATAGCGGAGATATCCGCGTATTAAACATATAAATCCATAAATCCAATGGTTAGGCGTTTGGCAAGAAAGCTTTTGATTGCGTTTTGTAGCCCCTGGCTAACAAGTCATAACGTGAAATGTAAGTGAGACAATGCATCGTCAACACGTCTTTTAAATATCGCCAGATTGGGAGCAGAGACGACATAATTAGGGAGGGCATTCCAAGACTCACACACGCGGAGAGAAAAGAAATTTCTACGGCATTCAAGCCAGCTATAATGAATTGTCAGTTTCAGAGCGTGACCTCTTAGTTTAGTGTTGTGGTTCAATTCCAGCAGCGGACGGCAAATGTGGTTTGGGTTCTTCAGAATCTGGTAAACCATTATGAGATCCCCCCGCAAAAGCCGATATCGACTGCCGTACATTCTTAGAGATTTCAGTCTAAGCTGATAGGGCAGATGAAAGAGGCCCCTGACGTTCTTGGTTGCCCGTCGTTGAGGAGTCTCGAGAGCAATGAGATCCTGTTTCTGCCACGGCTGCCACGCCTGAATAGCATATTCTACATGCGGGCGCACGTAGGCGTTAAGCATTTGGGGAAATATTGATGGTTCAAACCGACCGGAGGCTCTGCGAAGAAGGCCGAAGTGTTGATTTCCGGTTCTTTTCGCCTTCTCTGCTTGCTTGGAACACCCAAGATCTTCCTGTACCAATACACCCAGGTCACGCTCATGAGAAACCTTCGCCAAGGTGTGGTCTCCAATCTTCTAAGCGCTCACCAGCTGGTGACGCAGATGCATCACTTTGCACTTAGCCATGTTCAATTGAAGCTTGTTCCTATTTGACCATTCGTAACTGCCATCTAGCTCATGTTAGAGCAGATCCTGATCTGCCTTGTTACTAATCGCCCGCCATATCTTGACGTCCTCGGCGAAAAGCAGGAAGTTTGAGGAGATGACTCTTGCCAGGTCGTTGATAAACACCAGGAATAAGTGCGGTCCCAGCACTGAGCCTTGTGGAACACCACATTCCACCTCAATTGGGTTAGACAGTGATCTCCTGACACGTATTTGAAAATTCCTTTGGTAAAGGAAGCTGCCAATCCAACCAAGTATAGGATCTCCGATTTCGTAACTCTGAAGCCATTGAAGTAGGATGCGGTGATCAAGGTGGTCGAAAGCTTTGGAGAAGTCCAGATAGATGAGGTCGACTCCGACCCCATCATCGGCCACTTCCGTCCAACTACCTCGTACAATAAGTAGGTTGGTAATGCATGACCGGTGTTGACGGAAGCCATGCTGTTCCACTACCAAGATTACTACCAAGCTTAATCAAGCGCCACGTGATAGATAGCACGTGATATAACGCCACGTCAAAATAGCGTTTTGACCTCTGTCCGTTACCACGTCCGCTCCGAAGCACGTGGCAAACGTAGACAATTGGGAATGCCCTTTAGCTCGCGTTCACTCTGCTAAACCCATCGCATCAAGACGCAACAACATAGCATCACTGGAATGACCAAACAACGGACGTGTGCGCTTCCGTCGACGTGTTGAATGCCCGATGCATCCTGTCACAGCGCACCGCAACCGCAATTTGACGCAGCCATCATGCAAGCACATGAGATAAGTCTCTCTTGTATATTTCATTATATTATTAGTATTATTTTATTAATGCCCGGTCTTCTGGTATTGTAACTAGTCAGGCCGTATACAATCATTTTAATAAGTGAAGTTCATGGTATGCAGTTAGATATAAAATGAAGATGCTATAATTGTCACTGTGATTGTGGGTTGTTCACGCGGAAACTGCCTGAACACAACTGGCGACGGTAGACAAATCCGTGACTATTGAACAATGGTTTTATACGGGTTAAAAAGCTAATCCACAACTGGTCTTGTCGGATGGTTGTGGTTAAATCTCAAAGTATAAAACAAGTATATAAGTATAAGTATATATAAGTATAAGTATATAATCATAAAGCAATATTGTTAGAAAGTTGGGTTGAATTTGGTGGACTCACTGAAATGTACGCAGGATAAGCTGTAAAGCTAAGGTAAATCCGTAAGGAATGACGGCAAATGGTTGTTGGTACAAATGGTCTCCTGATGTACACATACAGGTGTTGAAAAATGGAACAAAATCCGGGACCGCCAGTGAAATCTCTTGCAGATACTTGTGTTTATCCATGAGTTATCTGTCATTTAAGATGGTGCAACAAATTAAGCTCACGGTCAACTCGGGCTCTGAACTCTGCCAGCGTGGGAGCACATGTGACAGATTCCGGTGGGGCATTCCACGTACTGAAAACGCGTAATGAAAAGCAATTCCGACGGCATTCTAAACGACTGTGCTGTTCTGCCAGGTTGAGATGGTGGCTTCTGAAAGTACTGTTGTGACTAAGCCTTAACAAGTAGCGGAAGATATGTTTGGGATTTCTTAAAACCTGATAAGTCCAAATGAGGTCCCTACTCAATCGCCGATACTGTCCGCTGAAGACCCCGAGCGCTTGTAGCGTTAGTCCATATGGCAAAGTATACAGACCCAAGACATTCTTGTTTGACCGACGCTGGGATATCTCCAAGGCGATGAGATCACTCCTCAGCCATGGCTGCCAGACCTGTATTACCTATTCCACATGTGGACGTATGTATCAGCCGAGAAGTTGCGGAAAAATCCAAGGGTTGAATCGTCTGAATACATGCATCAGGAGGCCCTCTTCATGAAGTCGATACAGTCTGATTAGATCATTTAAGATGGACCTGGACCAAAACTCCCAGATCCTTCTCGCTAGAGGATGTTTGGAGCACTTGATTGACTAGTATAGTATATAGGAGTAAGCAAAATTGTCATAATTGCAACCTCCTACATTTGTCCACATTGAGTCGATTTGGACTGTCCACGCGACAACCCAATCGATATCACCTTGAAGTACGGTGATATCATTTGGTGTATTGATCGCCCACCACACCTTGAGGTCTCCGGCATAAAGCAGGCAGTACGAGCTTATGGTTCGTATGATATTGTTAATATACGTCCAAATAACCGGGCTCCAAGCATCGATCCCTGTGGTACTTCGCATTCAACTCGGATGGGAGTTGACAGCTAGTCACGCACCCGTACTTGCAAGCACCGGTGAAGAATATAGCTTCCCATCCACCCTAGGATACGAACACCAATACCACAGGTTTTGAGTTTGAAGAGCAGTATGTCATGATCTAACTGGTCGAACGTCTTTGAGAAATAGTGAAAAACTACATTAACCCGCTGTTGAAGTCTAATGCTTCAGTTCAACTGGATGGTGCTAGTAGTACCTTTGTAGTGCACGATCGATTTTGTCGAAAGCAATGCTTTTTCGGTACGAGGAAGTGAAATGCTTCTAATTAGGCTTTTAGCTCATTAGAATTAATAGCTTCCATGACATTTGAAAGAACCGGCAGTAAGACCATGGGACGGTAGTTGGCTGAATTGGAACAACTACCCTCTTGGTGAATAGGTGAAATCGTCCCATGTTTCCACATGTCGAGAATATACAGTTCGTCAAAACAGTGTTGGAAGAATCGAGCTAATGGTACAGCTAAACGCTCTCCTATCGCCGCTAGTGATTTCGTGTGTATATTAGCAACACCAGATCTGTGCTTGCGCAAACGCGACAGCTATTTTCATACAGCTCCTACCGTGAAGGATATGTGAGTGAGTTTTGGGGGTAAGACAACCGTTTTCGTAAGGTTATGTGACCAGTGAGCGCACTGTAATGCTGCAGTACATTGTAGGCGCTGGGTATTTGCCTCCTCTTCCGATGTCTGTGCGGGTCCGTCCGCTGTTTTAATAGGAGGAATTCCCCGTATTACCTTACATAGATTGTTGACATGTTGGTACAGAAGCTTGTGATTTGAGGCCATACGCACTACTAACTTCTGCTGGTACGCCATTCTATCCTTGCGAACAAGCTGCGTTCAGTGATTAGGTTGGGTCGCATAGGCCATCCAGTCCTCGGGGATCGGAGAGTTTGTAGATATGCCAGGCCGTTTCGCACCGCTATACACTTGCGTGTGCTGCTTCGCAAAAACGAGACCACATTTCTAGGGGGAAGGCCTTCGTTGCTGGTGCTTGGCAACCAGAGGGTTAAAATCTGTTGACGGAAGGTTCCCATGCACTAGCTGCTGTCTCGTCAGCCAGCTAGGCCCACTTGGATGTCTCACCTAGTCGAGGTAATATGTTGTAGCGTACAATTGTTTTCTTGCCTTGGCCATTTCCAGGGGCTATTCTGCATAGCAAATGTATTCGAAGAGTAGTAATGCATGAACGCTGCGGCCCAATTGGACCCCGATGATCATTCCCCCCAACAATAGTTATTGGTTGGTGAATATCCGATCCGGCTTATCTTTTTCTCGGAATCGGGTTGGAGTGTTGATGTGGCCATACAGCGGGTAACTGGAGACAACCTCATGTAGACAGACCTTAAACTGTTCTCCAGGAGATGCTTGGGACTCCAGAGCGTGGATGTTGAAATGGCCAGTAATGAGAATGTGATTGTAAGTTGTGCTTAGCATCCTCCTTATTTCGGATGCTAAACAGAAGTCCACATCGGGTGTGGAGGAAGGAAGGCGGTAAATGACCACCACTAAGCAAGTGTCGTCTCCCATTAAACGTAGACGATACCAAAGGAAATATAGTACCTGCGCTGACCGGATCCTCTATGAGCTCACGTTGGATGTCACTGAGAAGGTACAGAGCCACCACTCCACCTTTACTGGGTCGGTCGTGCCGAACAATGGACAGGCGTGGCAGTGCGATCTCCAAGTCACATATGTCAGGGCGTAAAGGTGTCTCCGTTATAGCGACGTCGCAGGCTTTTGATCCATGACACACTCGCATTTTGTAGTTTACTCAGTAAAGCTTGAGTGCTAGTTTACATACAGGACAGCTTCTTTGATGACAATATCTGTTGATTGGGATCACATGAATGACCTGTATTTGTGCTGACCGATGAGAGGTCGGAACCTCATTCTTTTTTCGTGAATTGCCAAATCTCGGTAGGAATGCATTCTGTTTTTGGTCTCACTTGTACCTGCGGTATGTAATCCATCGGCAGCCTTCCCAATAGCTACGGGTCTTATTGCGCACGTTTCTGGACCGCTGTTGTAGTTATATTGAGTTGCAGATGGTGTCGCTTCCACGAGAACAGAGAGTGACCGCAGCTCTCTGACTGCTTTCTTCAGTCGTAGTTCCGTAGGAATTGTGTTGCATAGTGTCTGTCAGCTACGGATTAGGTTCACAGCCATCTGTTGTGACTGCACTGTTAGTTTCAGTATCCTCGGGTCGATGCCTCTGTAGTTTGGCGACACGGCTAACCGTGTAATCAATTGACGTATGATGTCACCCGCACAGAGCCTCACAGATGTAGTGTCATTCTTCCAGGTAATGAGCGTGGACTTCTTTGCTAGTTGTCCATAGCTCCGCGCACCATAAACGAAAATAGTGCTTCTGGTAATTTCCGTGTGGTTTCTTTTGAATTATTTTTGTCCTGCTGGCGTTCGCCCCATGGAACAATCGGAAATATGCGTATGCCACTGCTTTTAATCCATAGGTGGTATGCCGACAAAAGCATCGTCTCGGCATTATCTGCTGATCCTAATGTTACTCGCATTAACCGAGGCTCTCCGTAATGAATCGAGGTTGCATGTCTAGTAATGCGCATTAAATTTCTCGGCCTTGCTTGAACTCCGATTCTATCACGAAGGAAATTCCACTGCTTTAAATCACCCAGCTATTTACACCTTTAGGAGTTAACCTTGGACTCAAGAAGTTTTGTGCATATGAGTGTCGAGGCCTAGTAGTTCCACCTGGTCTTCATTATGTGGGAGGCACGGTTATCGAGGGATTTGGTGACGTCTCTGTATGTTGCACCCGGTCCTTGACCGGTTACGTGGATGCACTGAGTGGCGCTACTGAGGTCGCGCTTTGGTTATACACAGCAGCAACGGTTGCTCAGGCGGAACGGTCTTTAGAGCGCTTCGGAGTTAGTTGGTCAATCGGAAGAATGGGTGTTACCGATATTGCGTTAGTCGACACATTGGATAAGAGGATGTGGGCGGTGGGGCTTGTCATGCTGCTATTGGTCACGACGACGACTTGGTTCGTGGTTCCCAAGGTATCTAGTACTGCGTAGCCGTGTGAAAGCCTGGCCCTTTTCTTTGGTTTCGTGACAGCAATTGGGGAAGACGGATGAGGTGCAACATACGCTATTGTCGCCCCGAGCGAAGCAATTTTTGCATTCAAACGATGTTCTGTTACAGTGACTAGATAGTCGTACTTTTATGTTAACACTGGTACGCAGTTGACTAGTGGAATCGCTGTGCACTTCAGACAGAGCCAAAGTGAACCTGGCGTATGGTAGTTCTTTATGTCGGTTCTACAGAGCTTGACGCAGATTTTAGGTACGGGTCAATGCAATTTGTACAAGGCATCCCCACTTTTACCACCTTTACACAAGTTTGATTAGTGCAACATCGTTTCGGGTTACCAGTGTGGTACCCATGATGGTCGATTAGTGTAGAACAAATCCAAGACGGCGGACACAGATGGCAGTTGGGTCAGTCAATAAGGTTTCCAAATTTGGCAGGAAAATATCCACCAAATTTGCACTGTATAAAAGAATAAACCAAACGAAAGACATTAGTGCACAATACGCACATAAAGATCACGTATAACACAGTAATCCAGAAGCAAAAGTATAATCCAGAATGGTAATTCAAACTGTTTGGGCTCACACAACTGTGGGTTGTCGAGATAAATCTCCATCGCCACCGCAATTCAGGGAATAGTCTTCTGATGAGTTTGGAACGTATATGCCTCACACGTTAGATCGGGATAAATGCTTTAGACATAACGACAGGATGATTCGTTCGGACTAGATGTGCTAATTCTCCAATAGTACTGAATAGCTGGGCCCTGTTAGCTGACCATCGGGAGGATATTGATGTGATCTACCTGAATTTCTCGAATGCACTTGACAGTCTAAATCATCGGATATTGCTTTCCAAGCTACAACCTTAGGGGATCGGTGTCCCTCTTCTAACCTGGATCGCCAACTATCTCTTTAAACAGCAATTGGTGGTCAGATTTTGAAGCTCCTTCTCTAACCCCATACAAGTTGAATGTGGTGTGCCTAAAGGCTCAGTACTAGGTCCCCGATTGTTTTTGATATTTATCAATGACCTCACACAGGCAATTACATCTAACTTCCTCCTGTTTGCAGATGACGTCAAGCGTTGGTACAAGGTTCAGACGAATAGTGAGCAGAACTGCCTCAGAGTTAACTAGACACGGTATATCATTGATCCATCCAAAATTCACTGCAATTCAATATGTGTACATGCAAGGTGCTCTCCATACGACACCAGAGCAACCAGTGTTACAGGCTCGGAACGCATGTGCTGCAGCGCGTTACCACAGAACGTGGTTTGGACCTACTGATTTAGGATGATCTAGTTTGTTCCAGCAAATCCGCGAAAGCCTCCAAAACTGGTAACCAACATGTGGGACTGTTACAACGGGTGTTCGGACAAATAGATTGCTCTGTGTTTCGGCAGATACTTAGTGCGTAAGTTCGTCCTCATGTCGGATGTGCAATTCAAGCCTGGCACGTAAGGTTAAATCACGACCTAAGTGTATCGGAGCAACCAAACTTCGAGTGTCAAAGTACGTTATTGGTATGCACCCCTTCCATCCGAGGAGAGGCTGGAACAGCTTGGGGTGTTCAGCGGACGTTACCGCCGTTTATGAGGTGAGTTGTTAATGGTGTACTTAATTCTGCACGACACACATCATGTATACCGCCCTTTACTACAACTCAGTAGTAATTCCAACTTGAAAGGTTCCGCACTAAAATTGGCAAAACGGCATAGCCGCCTGGATTGCCGCAAGAATTTCTTTTCCGTCCGCGTGTGTCATCCGTGGTATTCTCTTCCAGTATCGGTCATTTCTGCACCATCACTGTCCCTATTTACAAGAGGTTTGGAAGACTCACTTATTCATCCACACTTTGTTACCTAGTGTAGCGAGAACGACACGGTAGGGGAGAACGCTGTTTATTGCACGCCGAGAGGTTTACACACATGTCCCACGCACACACATAAATATAGCCGCGTTTCCCACTTACGACGCACCACGTTCCGCCGCGTGAAGTGGTGTCCACTAAACGCCATTTGGCTGATCCGACATGGACATTGAATGTCCCGTTTTCCGCCCACATTTCTGCTCCTTTGCGTCGCAGCCTATCCAGACTGGATTCGTACCAAAGCTCTCGACTTGCTTGCTCGGGGCTGTGTTGCTCTGGCCGGGCCGATTTCTGGGGCCGTAGATACCGGCATATCTCTTGGGAAAATCGGGCTCCCTTTCATGTCGCCTCTTGTTCTTTCCGGCGTGGCCGCGGTATCGTTTGTCGCTGACGACCCATTCCCGGATTGCATCGTAGGCCACGAGCTGGGTTGACGATTCCCGTTCCCAGTCTCCGCGTTAGTTCCCATCTCCTGCTGCTTCCGGGGCATTTCCGTGTGAACTGTGATCCGCGCCCCTACACCCGCCCCCTCTCGAAAACCTGTTTCCCTCGTATACCATGGGCGTAGAAGTGATGCGTTTACCCAGCGTTTCACCACCCCGTTGTCGACACGGCAGCTCGTCCCTTTTTGGTCGATCACTGTATAGGGACCTTTCCAGCGTTGGTTGAACTTGCTCGCGCCGGGTCCTTTGTGTGACGGTGGATCGTTATTGCGTAGCTTGACTTGGTCTCCTGGGTTGAATGGTCTCCATTTGTCTGCCGCATATCTCGCATCATAGTTCCGCTTGTTGCGTAATTGCCGAGCCCTCGTCTCCCTTCTAGCTGTTGTTGTCAGCCTTCGGTGTTGTAGGGCTGGATGTTCGCGCTCGCTGTCGATTGCCAAATAGGTGTCGATTGCAATCCTTGGTTCTCTGCCGAATTGCAATTCAAACGGTGAAACCTTGGTGCTTGATTGCATGCTGGTTCGATAAGCCAGCAGCACCTCCGGTAACGCTTCCTCCCACGGTACCTTTGTGCAGTTCATCCATGTTTTCATAGTTCGGTTAAACCGTTCTGTCATCCCGTTGGTCTGCGGGTGGTAAGGCGAAGTGCGTTTTCTCCGGATGCCCCATTTGGCCAGCATGGCCTGGAACGCTTTTGATTCAAAGCACGGACCTTGGTCGGTGATAACGCTGTGCGGTATTCCATACCTCGCCGGTACGTTGAATTCGAACGCCTGTGCCACGGTCTCGCCTGTTTGATCTTTAATTGGTATCGCTTCGACCCAACGAGTGAAATGATCAATCATCACCAGGATGTAGGCGTTACCCGATCGGCTCAGCGGCAGCGGTCCAAATTTATCTAGTCCCCAGCAGTGTAGTGCCTCGCTGATTTCAATCGACTTCATTGGCGATCTGGGTGCATCCATCTCACGGCTTGTTTGACAGTTTGGGCACCCCCGGATATATACCGCAACGTCCCTCCTCATGGTTGGCCAGAAAACTCGTCTCCGCAGCAAGTCAAAAACTCTCTCAAATCCCATGTGTGCGCTGTCATGGACCATTTGAATCACCCGCTCCCGCTGACTTTGTGGGATAAAAGGAAGTCTCATTCCGTTTGTCTGCACCAGCAAATTACCGTTTACTGTGCACAGCCTGTCCCAGATCCCGACGAGATCCTCCATTTCCCCCGATGTGGCATTCGGTTTGGTACCCAATTGTAAATGGCTACACAGCGACTGCACCAGTTCATCCTTCCTTTGAATTTCGAGTAGCGTGTCCCTCCCAACTGTGACCGCACCCACCGGTATCGCAGTGTCAAGTATGACGTCGTCCAACAACGGTCGCGACAGCATATCCGGTAGCACATTCTTCGTCCCATCCACGTGTCCGATGGTGAAGGTAAATTCTTGAAGTCGATATGCCCATCGTGCAAGACGTCCTCGCGGATCCTTCGTTGTCATCAACCATGAGAGCGGTTTGTGGTCCGTCAAGACATGGAATTCATTCGCCAACAGGTATGTCCTCCACTTCTCCAGAGCCCACACCATAGCTAGACATTCCTTCTCTGTTGTTGAGTACTTCTGTTCGGCACTCGTCAGCACTCGACTGGCATATTCTACGACCCCCGATGGCTGGGAAAGTACCGCACCGATTGCGACGTCGCTAGCATCAACTGCCACCGTAAATTTTTCACTCGGATTGGGTAACCGCAAGCACTTTGGAGATTCCGCCATGCATGTTTTGATGTGATTGAATGCTCCCTCTGCCTCGGTTGACCACATGAATGGCTGATCCTTCTGCAGCAACTTCAATAATGGACTGATGGTCTCTGCAAAGTGAGGGACGAATTTTGAATCATATGCCACAACTCCCAGGAAGGAACGAAGCTGGCGTTTGGATTTAGGGGCTGGAAAATTCTGGATCGTTTCCCGTTTCTCTGGCAGCGGCTGGATTTCACCGTTCCCCACGATGTGACCCAAGCACACGATCGACCTCTGGGCTATCTGTGATTTCTTCCGGCTAAGCTTCAAACCGGCTTCCTCCAGTCGTTGTAGTACGGCCGCGAGTCTGCTACCATGCTCATGTTCGGTTTCGGAGAATATCACGATGTCGTCTCCGTAAACTACCACTCCTTGGAGGTTTTCCAAAATCATTAGCAGCAGTCGTCTGAATGTGGCGGGGGCATTGCACAACCCAAATGGCATTCTCAAAAATTCGTACTGCTGACCGTTTACACTAAAAGCTGTTTTGTGACGATCCTCCTCTGCAATGGGCAACTGCCAATATCCCGAGCGGAGATCTATTAACGAGATCAGCTTGGCGTTGTGCAGACTGGAAAAAATTTCCTCCATCTGTGGCATCGGAAACGCATCCTTCACAGTTACTTTGTTCAGCTCTCTGAAATCAATGCAGAATCGGTATGTACCGTCAGCTTTCCTTGTCAACAACACTGGCGACGAATACGGGCTGCTTGCGCGCCGAATAATGCCTTTTGCCTCCATCTCTGCCACTTGCCTCTGCACCTCAGGTAGGATCTTTGGCGGAATTCTCCTGAATATTGGTTTACATCGTCCCCCTGGGACCAGCGGTATCCGATGTTCCATCCAGTTACAGAAGCCGTATTCGTCAATCGCGTCCGTGAACAAGTGCGCGTACCTCCCTAGCTTTTCCCGTATTGTACGACTTGAGCAATTAGGCAAAACAGATACGGCCCCAACTCGAGCACTTTTTCCTGCGTTAAGGTTGATTGCTTCGCCGCCCAGGAAAATCACATCCTTTCCCAGATCAATTCTAGCGCCCAGTCGTTTTAGGATATCATTACCGATTATTGTTTCCGTTTCACCCTCCACAACGAACATTAAATGGCTAATACACGTCTCTCCTATTCTCAATCGTAACCGTTGCACGCCTGCTACCTTCAACTGATGGCCTCCGACCGTTTGCAACGAGACTGACGATTGGTCTAAGGGAACCGCATCACATCTTTTTGTAATTGACGCCCCCGCCCCTGTATCTACTACCGCTCGAACTGGCATCCCCTGAATTATGACGTCTACCACAGGCACCCTCCACTTATTAGGAATGAATAAGGAAAAACAATGAGAAAGGTTTGCGTTCGTACAGTATCTAGCCAGATGGCCACTGCGGTTGCACCGAAAACAGCGACGGCCATTTCGGCTTCCGTAGACATTGTGTTGCGTTTCCATCCTTGGTGTATTTCCCGACAATAAACTCTGCACCATCTGTGTCAGTTGGTCCACCTTGCGTTCAAGTTCCGACGGTTTGATTCTGGCCATGGTCAACGGCTCCGCCAAACTCTGCGCCACTGTCACAAGCTCCTCCGCTTTGATCACTCCGACCATCGATGCCAGCTTCACTTGATCCTGGAGGGCTTTCGGCAGGCTCTGAATCAATTGTCCTTTCAATAGTCTTTCTTTGGCGGCCGCATCTAATTCGGGTAGCCCAATCGTCAAGTTCCTATCCAGTTGCTGGAAAAATGTCATTAAATCGTCCTGTTCTTCCCATTTTGCTGAGTGAAATTTTTCCAGGGCCTTCTGTCGGTCTAGCTCCTTTGCAAACTCCGCGCACAACGCTGCCTTTACTTCGTTAAACGAGCACCCAGCTTTCGACTTCCGCGCCAGCAGGTACGTCGCTTTTGCTCTTCCGGATAACAGCGTGCCCAAGGCCGTAAGCAGGTTTGCATCCCCTTTAAGTCCGTTACAAGCCGCGATCCCTTCGAACTCATCCAACCAAGCCTCCGCGTCTCCCCCCGAAAATTGAGCAGGCCACGGCACTTTCATCCTGGTCACGGCACCAGTGTAGCGAGAACGACACGGTAGGGGAGAACGCTGTTTATTGCACGCCGAGAGGTTTACACACATGTCCCACGCACACACATAAATATAGCCGCGTTTCCCACTTACGACGCACCACGTTCCGCCGCGTGAAGTGGTGTCCACTAAGCGCCATTTGGCTAATCCGACATGGACATTGAATGTCCCGTTTTCCGCCCACATTTCTGCTCCCTTGCGTCGCAGCCTATCCAGACTGGATTCGTACCAAAGCTCTCGACTTGCTTGCTCGGGGCTGTGTCGCTCTGGCCGGGCCGATTTCTGGGGCCGTAGATACCGGCATATCTCTTGGGAAAATCGGGCTCCCTTTCATGTCGCCTCTTGTTCTTTCCGGCGTGGCCGCGGTATCGTTTGTCGCTGACGACCCATTCCCGGATTGCATCGTAGGCCACGAGCTGGGTTGACGATTCCCGTTCCCAGTCTCCGCGTTAGTCCCGATCTCCTGCTGCTTCCGGGGCATTTCCGTGTGAACTGTGATCCGCGCCCCTACACTAGTACTGCACCCCCATCCAACTCCTGGAATGTACTTGGCACTTATTTGCTGTCACATGTTTGTGCTGTGAAAATACACGGATCGCAAGACTACAGCGAAACAAATGATAAGTCCCTCTTTTAAACGTAAATAGCTCACTGCTTTTTATTTTTCGTTAACTCTGCAAAACCACCTAACAAGACATGTAAAGGATTGCTTCTTACCCCGCATAAATTCATGGTTTAGTGACTATTGTGGTGGTGCAGATTTCGTAGAACAGCTGGAACTTGTCGTACTGTTCCATTGAATGGACTGAGCGTGGAGGGCATTATCCACCGGCTTGTTTTCTCCTTAAATCCACTGTTTTGTTTCTCGTTCACTAGTCTGTCAGCATCATTCATGTGCGCTTATTTCAAGATATCTGCCTGTCATTGTTTCTATGTAAATCTGAACTAACTGTCCAAATACCAAGAAATACATGTCTGGTGCGCAAAATATGATGGTAGAACAGCGCTTTGAGACTTCGCAGAAGTGATAAGTGCATAAATATTAACGAGATATAGCTCACTAAAGATAAACTTGGTTGAGTACCAGCTTAGATGATCCAGTCGGCTCCTAATCATATCCGCCACTAGTTGGTGTGAACAGTATATTTCTCTCGATATAGGTACGCAGGCTTGATTGACAATTGAATATATTGGGTAGTATTTTGACAGATGGAACACTGGGTGTGGCAGTTGAGAGGCTTGTGTACATTATTGTCTTGAACATTTCCGTCAATCCTAGATTTCTACTTTTTTCATCACCCCAGTCTAACTGCTCCGAGAATAGGGTATTTGCCACTCACAAATCACTTGCCTTATACTATCCTTGTATTGTATGTTAAATTTCATCCATTATGCTGTACTACGTGTCTTGTATCGGTTGAGAGTTAAAATAGCTTTTCCACTTTCATGAATCTGCCGTCATCAGCACACCAGATCTGCGCCGGAACCAAACAAATCAGAATGCCCGTGAACTGGTAGGAAACGACAGTGAAAGCCTCTGACGAAGATATCCACAAAACATCCCTTTTGCATCAATGTACGAACCCCAACCATCGAGAGCCCTGCATGTGTGAGCATGTGCAACGGTGAATATCGGTGTCAGGGAGGAGACCTCATCTTGGTTTACCTAATAAATACAAACGCAGATCATGCCTGTTGCGACCTACTGCAACTAAGTCACAATACCAACCTAAGGGGATACCAGCTCCAACTGACTACGCAATGCAGTCGACTCGATTGCCAACGAAACGTTTTCTTACTTCGGCTACCAGAACATGGAACCCTCTTCCAGTTGCCGTCATTTTAGCCCCAACATCAACGCGTATCAAAAAGCTCAATGACGACACACTATCCCATTTGCAATGACGTGATATAATCTGACCAGGCAAAAGTACAAAGCCATTTATGCCCGCACACAGGCTTCCGGCACATCAGTTGTACCCTATTTGCCAGCTTTTCTGAGGGATCAACATGTAGTCAAACAACACATTATTGCCACACTGAATCGATGATTTCACTGCTGTCACACTTAAACTGGTGGCGCGCCATATACATTTGTCATATTTTTAGTTAATTTTATTTGTGTCCTTAACGTGTGTGTTGTAGCTGAATATTCAATCTTCGTGGGTGCATAAAGCGCATTGTTGACTTAACTTGCTTTACTCAGAGGACGAAAGAACTCAAACTATACTACGTGCTCGCCAGCCATTTCCGTAACGTTGCGGTGTGGGAACCGAAGTCCGCGTCCCCGTGAATAGTTTGGTGGTTCAGTTAAAACCGAAATTTCCACTCCTCCATATCATACTTCTACCCCGGGTTTAATAATCACCAATCTGTTCATCCTACGGAACTTGTCAAGCAATCGCCTTTTTGCCCGTCGTAATGGATTCTTCATGTTGAAGATGGAAAAACGATAAGATCCATTGTGGACACGTTGTCCCAGTAAAACAAGACATATACATCAGCAAATTGGGTGTTGCCCGCCTGAAACCACTACATTCCATGACGCGTTTCGAGGTTATTTCCTCTCATCAGATAGAGATGGCAGGCATCGAAACCGGGACCATTAGGATGTTATTTATGACCGCCACCCCAAAGCCACCGGGTCACGACGGGCAAAGCTTGGCATAACGGTTAATGACAGATTGGAAAGTCAATTTGAAGTACACGTTGTGTGGATGGATTGCGACGCGCAATCTCAAATTGACTTTCCAATCTGTCACTAACCGTTGTGCCAAGCTTTGCCCGTCGTGACCCGGTGGCTTAGGGGTGGCGGTCACAACTAACATCCTAATGGTCCCGGGTTCGATGCCTGCTATCTCTATCTGATGAGAGAAAATAACCTCGAAACGCGTCATGGAATGCAGTGGTTTCAGGCGGGCAACACTCAATTTGCTGCTGCTTCATCAGCTACGGTCCTAGTGATCGAATGGCCAAGGTACACTTCAATGGGAATCGCGGTCCACTTTGAGATTGCGCGTCGCAATCCATCGACACAATGTGTACTTCAAATTGACTTTTCAATAAGACATATACATTTTCAATGTTTCAGTGTTCAGTTTACATCTGCCTATTGTATGGTGAATGTGTACTTCAGGTACCAAACAATGCGTTGTATATGGCGTTCGACGGAATTACATTTTCCTCTGGAGGTGGAAATGGATTCATAGCTATGTCAGATTTTGAAAGAGGGTCATGGTTAATTTGCTATACTTTCAAAACTTGCGGCTGGTACTTTGGTTATAGCGACATGCATTAGACGATATACATATATATATATATATATATATATATATATATATATATATATATATATATATTTTGCACCAGTCTATAAATAGACATTGAGCCATCGGAAACCATGGAACTCAAAACAAGGTACAGAAATAGTAAAAGAAAAACACAACACAACAATGTCCACGGTTTCGTCAGAGGGCGAGGTACTACCCGGTTGCCCAAGCCGAAGTAGGGTGTTGACTTAGGGGACACCACCCCGAGCCTTTGGCTGAATAGCCTGCCCGCAAGGCAGCGGAGCGAATTCAGGGAATCGCGCCCATTGGGAGCCGGTGACTGATTGCTCAGTTCATACGCCTTTCGTTTGTTCCTTTGTCAAACAGGGGCCCAATGCTCCCCAGAATTACAGCATAGACTTGCTGGAATACAATGCTTCGCCAGGATGAAGCAAGGGGCAGTGACTTTATTTAGTGGCGAGTCACGTCCGCCACGTCACAGTGTTGTTAAAAGGAAATATGTGGCTTTTTATAGGGAGAACGCTTGCCAGGCGAAAACCCACCACGTCCTGTAACACTGCCGCCGAACCATTTGCTGGAACGGGAGAATCCCGAACCACCCAGCTGGCACCACGAGGAGGTTGTTCGGCAAGCCAGCCCATTAGACGATAGATGTAACGTGTAAAAGGCTACCTGTACCGTCTCGGTGTAACAGCACTTGTTCGGTTAATTTCTTGCATTATATTTGTATGTCGCTACGGGGAGGATGCTGTAAACCATTTATTAACAATAGAACAATGGATTTAACACAGACAAAATGCGATAGGCTTAACAGTATACCGTAAATAAAAAAGAGACCTAGAATGAATGTATCAATAAAAGATAAGACTCAGCGGTTGAATTACCGCGAATTTCACTTGTACACACATGTGATTAATTTGTCGCAGATAGTTGGGTTAAACAGTATAATGCAAATGGTGTAGTAAATCAGCAAGTCGGGTCTTGAATTCCTCTAACCTAGGAGTGGAGATGACCGAATGTTGAAATAAGTTTGACGGCTAGGCTAAAGGAATGGAGAAAATGTTCCGGTGGCATTCTAGCCGAATGTACTGTGAGGCTAACTTCAAACGGTGGCCTCTCATTGAGGTGTTGTGGCTGAGATTCAAAAAGGATCCGCAAGGATGTTTGGAATCCTTGACGGTTTGATGGTTCGCCTCGCAGAAGACGACACCTTTCGTTAAAAACTCAGTCTTTACTTTGAAACGGTAAGCGGTTTGGAGTAATCCATTGACGATTTCATCGCCTTCCGTTGTGATTTCTCAAGAGCAGTGTGTAAAAACGTGCGGCCCTCCGGTAGAAAGAACAACAGGTGGCGGCGACACGAAAATCTTTATTGGCGAGAATTGCTTTCTTTTTATATCAGATATGACCATTTTCTGCGCCCGTTTCTATTCGGCTACTACACTTTCATGCCTTTGTCTCCATTTGCCAGTGTCCTTTGATCCTGGGCGTTTCGCCTCCAATCGTTCGGTCGTAATTCGTCCATGGCATTTGCTACAATTGGTTCCCCATGCTGTGTCTTGACGATCAAAAACCAATCGGCCGATGGGTTTCGGTTCAGTGCCTGCTCTTTCTGGCCTATGGACGGTCGTTCGCGTACCGGATTGACGTGACGCTGATTGGTCAGGCGTCTGATGCAAGTCCTCGATCCCCTTAACGTCGCTTACTCGTTTGCGAGCCGTCTCGGGTTTTGATTGGATATTCGGACCACGCTTGTTTGCCAGACGCTTTGCCGAGCCGTTGGTCTGTTCGTCCGATCGGTAGCTTGTGTGCGCCACTGGTTGGCGGTGCCGCGAACTGATTGCGATCTCCGATTGTGTTGCCGATTGGTGGAAACCAGTTCGCGCTGTTGGCTGGCGGTTTGGCACGTAAGCTACCATCACACAGTGAAGTCATGTTTTTTCAAGAGTAGCACATCTGAAGAGTGTATTCTCTCTGTGGCCTCACATATGCGTAATAAAAGGTGGGACCAAACCGGCAAAGGCCCTCCGCAGTAGGTCCCATTGTGGACTGCTTTTTCCTTGGTTTCTCGACTTCCGTTGAACATCCGCGATCGTCTAGCTCGAAAACCCGAAGATAAATTACAAGAGAACGGGACTGCAAGATGTGTCTTCCCAGTCGATATTCGTAGGTGCCCTATCTTTGCATGTTCAATATTCCAGATTTGACAGGGTCAAGCATTCGTAGGCCTCGTCAAGATCGACTTCAGTGCTGTTTGGTCGCCTGCTCGATTGATTTCCCGCCGAATCTTGAGGTCATCGATAAACAGTAGAAAGTTCGACGTCAAAACCTACCCAAGATCGTTTGTTAGCACCAGCCTCGAAGGACGTCCAAGCGAACCTCTATCAGATCGGAGAAGGTGCCGCGAACCCGCACATTCTAGAGTCACTGGAGTCCCCCTCATCATCATCCTCAGTGCAACAGTCATTTAAACTAATGTTTTGCTGCCATAATATCACGGTGACCTACAGAACAAAGAACAATAAGAGTGAGAGGAGGGGAAAAACTTTAATGCCCTAAACAAACACTCGGGGTCTAGGCGCCGACACCTTGATAACAACATACCGGCACAAACACTTGGCTATCGCGCGAAGACGAGCCGGCATCGGTGAGACAGCTTCCTTGCGGCTTTCACTTCCCCCCGTCATAACCAGCCATTACCCCGCAGGTAACTCAGCACCAAACACACTTTAAACAGGCAATCCGACTAGGAGACGACAGCAGACACGCCACTGGTGTCGACTGCAAGCTATGTCCTGTAACGTCTCAAGCCTATCACAACGCGACTCACCTGGAATCTAACCTGAAAGGCCAGGCGGACCCAATGGCAACCGGTTTGGTTGTCAGTGACTTCATTTCCCGCTGCCAAGTTAATCTTTGCCCACCTCGGGCAGTGTGCAACTCTACATCTGGTAAACAAATCAAGGCCCTTTTCAGTAAGCGGTGACCAAGCATACGTAGTACCAGTTCAAGCCAATGAAATTCATGAAGTGCTATCTGTTGTTCCAAGGAATTAGCTTGGTTATCACTGCCTAGTACTCGCCTCCGCACATCAACATTGCGGACACGCTAGTGCCACCCCACACCAGCAATGCTCCGCAGACAACAATGATCAAACACTTAAATCCGCCCCAGGTTATCGGATGGAAGGGGCCAAGTCTCACTTCCATAGAGCACGACGGCTCTCACTGTGGTCTTGTAAGCATGACCTTTTCAACGGAGGGAGATCTCTTTCTGACGCCAAAGATGTCGCAGATTCAAAAAGCAGTTCTAGCTTTTGCGATGCGTGAACTGATTTCAGTTGCTTTCACGCTGGTGCCATGCGACACCAGCAATGATTATCTGTTGATTGGTTTATCGGGCTTGATTAAATGTCTGCATACGTTTCGCCACCACACGGGGTGGTATCGTCAGTGTGGTTTTGTGCGTTGGGCATCGTGTCCATTGATGCATCCTTACGTGATCGACGGTCAGGTGACTTTGAACCTGACATCTTCGATTCTTCCCGTGATCATTGCCCATCTTCCTCGGCGAGCGAAGCGGTCGCTGGAGCTGTCAATCTCATATCACATTTCGATTCGCATGCCATCCTTCGTTCTGAGTTGCTGGTACAAAGGTTCGATGCCAATGCTTCTATTAATCGAATCACTGGAGTAGAACCATGCTACTAGGAACTCCCTCTCTTTTTGTGTCTCTTCGTTAGCCAGAATCTCTGTGTTGTTCCAGTCGAAGACATGTCTCTCATCAACAACATGCGCTGAGACCAGTGAAGATGCCTAATGTCTTCTGCACGCCTTCTGATGTTCTTGTATCAAAGTTGATAATTCCCTTCCTGTCTGTCCCACATAGTTCTTTTTACAATTACTGCAATGTCTTATGTACATAAGGCTTATTCGCCTTTGGGCTTCCCGGTTATTCTTTGGGTTTGACAGTTTTCTTCTCAAGGTAGCAGTTGGTTTGTGGGCAAACATCATATGGTGTTGTTTGAACAATCTAGCCGTTATCTCAGATATGTTCCTCATATAGGGTAAAACGATCCGCTTGCTTGTTTTTGGCGTGGGCTCGGTGTTCAGGGGCCGGTGATTTAAACATATGCGGATGAAGCTGCGTGGGTACCCATTGCATTCAAACGAAGTGAAAAAGTGTTTCTCTTCTTCAAGTCTCTCCTCCGCAGTGCTACACTGTGTTTCAATTCATCGAAATAGCATCCGTACGCAACTTGTGGCACTTTGGATGGTTGATGTTGCTTCACCGACAACGATGATCAAAGACTTGAAGTCGTCTCAGATCCTCATATCTGAGGGGCGAAGTCTCACTTCTATAGAGTAGAACGGCCCTCACCGTGGCCTTGTATACACGGCCTTTTAGACGGAGGGAAATCCCTTTCTGACGCCAAAGATGTCCTAGATTCAAAAAGCAGTTCCAGCTTTTGCAATGTGTGAACTGACTTCAGTTGCCATGCGGGCGTCGTTACTGATACAGCTGCCAATGTAGGTGAAGTTATCAAGTACCTCGAGTTCTTTGCCACCAAGGGGTCGTCGAGTGGCTGGTGGTCCTGTAACAGTACTTTGTAGATGGAAGGTGCGAAGCGCAAACAAACCAACGGGACCATTCTACATAGGTTATTTAGGGTTGTTTGTGACGCCCAAGCATCGATAAAAAGCAGGACAATATCGTCCGCATAATCAAGATCAACTAGCTTTTCACCAGCTAGCACCTCAACGCCAGCATCAAGAGGCTCCGCAGGGGAACACTGTATGATAGAGTCTACGACGAAATAGAACGAAAATGAGGAAATTGGGAACGCCTGACGAACGCCAATTGTTGTTGGAAGGGCATCCGAGAAATCAATGTAGACCTTGCCGCGGCCCGTCGTATTTGAGTATAGAACACGTAAAATGTTCACATATTTCGTGCGAATACATTTTCGCGCCATATTTCGAACAGTATGCAACCGTCGGCTGAGTTGAAGGCATTTTTGAATTAGAGGAACACAGCTATTGTCAGTATGCCGTACCTGTGGCGCTGCTCTAGCACCTGCCGCAGAGTGAATGCGTAGTCTATACAGCCTTGTTCTTGACGGAAGTCTGCTTGCTCTTCCATAATCCGTGATTTACACCTCGCAGTGAAGCGACGAACAAGAATTGAAGATGGTACGTTTGTCACCATCGGGGTTAGGCTAATAACATGCGATTAACATAGTTGATGCGATTGCACTCCTCATATATCGCCACTATACTTGATTCATTCTGGTCTCTGCCTGCCAGACCTGTTCGAACAACGTCAGCGATTTGCAGGAGACCTCACCTCCATCCTTAAATAGTGCAGTTGAGAAGTGATCCGGGCCTGTAATACGAAAATGAGTAAGAAATGTGATCGCGTTTCGGACCTCGGCATTCGACGGAGATCTCCAATAACTGACCATGGTTCAGCCTGCACCAAATGAATAGGAAGGGGGCCAGAAGCAGGGGGAAAACTGAACTGCTCTCGAAACTACTCCGACCAACGAGCCGTACAGTGCTGCTTATTGTGAATCAGGACACCCGCGCTGTTTGGTTGTTGCACTGACACCTGGTTTCCTGGGACCGGTAGTGCAGATCAGCTGGAAGAGCTTGCTATAATTGCCTACTGCTCCTGCTTCCAGCATTTCGTTATCCCGACTGGTGCACCAGGCTTCCTTGTCAGCACGCAGGCTCCGCTTTAGTTCCTGCCACATTGTGCTCAGTGACAGAGGGGTGCTTTCTTCTGGTATCCAAGAGGCTCACCGATCTCTCGAATATCCAGTGACTGATGCAGCGACGAGTGACATTACCACAAGCGGAGGCTCCTGCATGTTGCATGGCGGCCGAGACCGTATTTCATTGAAGTCCAGGGGCATTAGGACAAGAGAGCGAAACTTCGGTACGCAGTGCATCGAGGTTGGCTTGTTTGACCGAGAGCTGAGACAATTTTTCTGTTGCCAATCGGGGAGACACTTGGTGCACCTCCCGGTAAAGTTCCTGACAAAACGACAGCGTACCAAGGCATGATCAGAGTGGACGCAAGTACTCCAGAACGAGCGACAACCCAGCATGGAACCACGCCACCTGTAACTTATGGTAATGTGATCTATTTGGGTCCATCGCTAGTCAGCCACAGGAGGACGCCAAGTGGCGTTTCGGCGCCCACTGCATCTGAAAGCGACACTACTAAGAGACAGCTGGTGCTCCGCACACAGCTGTAACAGACACTCGCCGTCGTCCGTCCGTTCGGAGTTAAGACCATAGTTACAACCAAGCAAAGCTTCTGAAGAGCTCAGACTACCTACTTGTGCACTCATACCCAATGCAAGAACTGTGATATCTGTACTTGGCACACTGCTCAATAGCGTGTTTAATTCGTCGTAGAAAGCCTCCTTCACAGCATCAGAGCTGCAGTCGATGGAGGCATAAGCAGAAACCACAAACAAACAGCGTCTAGTGCTAATCCGTGAATCCACGTTAGCTGATGTCGTCAAACGAACTGCACACAAACGGCAGCTCGCGTGTATCTAATCTATCAACGATGACTCAGCCTTGGAGGTGAGAACAATGCTCACTCCAACTTGACCAGTGGTTGCCCCGGATGCACGCAATCAATAAAGAGAAGACAAGTCGGGTGATAGTCAGTGATCCTAGTTTCGGACAGACAACACACCTTAATACTCAGCGTGTCTAACGTGCGTGCGAGTGCAGCTTGTTGATCTAGTTGTCTTAGAGTGCGGACGTTTAAGGTCTCTAGGGAAACGAGACAGTGTGGCCTTATAAGAAGCTGCTGGCCATTAATGTCCGTGGGTAGTGTGGGAACATAGCTACAGATGGTATGACTCCAGCGACATCGCGGTTGTTGTCAATTAAACTGGGAATTATAAGAGGAAGGCAAGTTATGAGGACTGGGAAGGACGTAAGAGAAATAGTTGGAAATGCAAGAAGGGAGGCGCCAGCAGTAGCATGTTTGCGCTTATCCGCCCTGCTGTAGGCAGCAGATAAGGCGATCCTTGAGAAGTTGCGTGACAGCCGATGCAGGATGTGATTGAAGTATGAAGAAGTAGTCATGGTTGAACGAGGGGTGATATACGGCCATGGCCCCCAGACCTAGACAGGAGGACGATTGGTGTCCTTAACCAAAGCCTTTGGCTCAAAAGCCTGTCTGCATGACAGCGGATGTGGCAGCGATTCGGTTTTATAGAGATGGACACCATCCTATTTCAAACCCCCAATCTGGGGGACTAGTAGACTGAGTTCGTCTTGTCTCTAACTATTGACCAACCTGATAGGAATAGCTCTTAAAAGGTCCAACGGCCTCAGTGGATCGACGAGGAACGTAAACCATCACACCACATTAAGGCCCAGACTCGCTGTAACGGAGTAGGAATGAGTGAATCCAGCACAGAATGGGGTCATCGATCCCGTAGCTCCGAAAATTGTGAAGAATCCGGTGATCAAATGTCTACAAGAAATGAAGGTAAGTGGCGTCACCTTCTCCATTTTCGGCGGATTCCGACCAGTTAGTAATGTTAACAAAAGAATTGTGGCATATGAGCTGTTTTGGCGGAATCCACGCTGCACTTCCACGATGATATGACACCTTCCTAAGTATCCCATAAGTGCATCTGCAACGACTGATTCCATAACATTTGCAAGTAGAGGAATCAGAGTAATCAGGCGGTAGTTTGCTGGCACAGCACGATTGCCTCCCTTGATAATGGACCTAACCATTCCACACTTGGCATTGTTGGGACCCGCCACTCGTCGCGACAGAGCTGGAAAGACGGAGCTAATGGTTCAGCCAAGCTGGTGGCAGCTACGATCAATGACTTGGGACGTATGGTCTCCAGACCAGTCGTTTCAGCACATCCGCGGCCGTGAAGGAGATATGGCTAAGTCCTGGTGGTGATGTGATATGTGTGAGAATGATAAGAGAAGGCGATGCCTTCTGAAAGTACAAGCAAACCAGTGTATAAAAGCATTAGCTGCTGCTTGGGCAGTTCGCGCTAGCTAACCGAAGATGTTCAGAGGGCAGATGCCACGTTGAAGTTTGCGAAGTTTGTTAACATATCTGTAAAGTATATTAGGATTGCAGTAAAACGTATTCGCGAAGCCTTGTTGATGTTTCAACTCGTTTTCGAGAACAAGTTTGACACAATGGTTTCGCTTGGTTATGTAGGCATTCCGGTTTTCGGCGTTCAGACCATTTTTGTACGTTTTCTGAAGTGAATCAGAGTCATACATTTCCGCGTCCTGCTGCTCAGAAAGGGCTTCTCCAGTTTTGAGCTAAGGATCTTAGTGTCTGATGCGTTTGTTACTAAAGTATTGAATTGATTGACGAAATTCTCCCAAGCGACATCGGGGGTGGTTCGGCTATGTAATATGTGTATATTACAATTCAGGTAAACGAACATTGCAGTACCTTCGACCCAGAAGCGCAATGAGGTAGAGGATGACTGAATTTTGGTATCATAGGGATGGCTTAGGCGTCCGTTTATTGAAGCAGCTGTGCAGTAAACTTAGGGCCAGTTCAGTATCATATTACTTTAGCGATTAGACTGCAGTCCGTATGCTGAACCACAGAGCAAAACCTGTAAACCCTTGCAAAATGCTAAAGATAACATTAGGCAAAATGCAAAGTTTATGAGTGAGATGAAATTAACTCGGGTCCTTTGAAAGATAATGTACAGTAACTTTTGTATTGTTTGCGACGACTACGTCAATCACTCTCTTGACCATATGTAGTGTCACCACTGTGATGTCA
This sequence comes from Dicrocoelium dendriticum, assembly GCA_944474145.2. NCBI lineage: Eukaryota > Metazoa > Platyhelminthes > Trematoda > Plagiorchiida > Dicrocoeliidae > Dicrocoelium > Dicrocoelium dendriticum. Next base: position 212,608,606 of record OX104064.1, read on the forward strand.
AAAACGACGTCCTGTACCAGCTGCTAAAGATGCACAAGACGTACTCGTTAAAACTAGGGCTATTGGATTAACGTGACCTAAATTATTTCAGAATGAAGGACCAATAAATGCCGCGTACATGTACGCTGCGTCATTGAATTCTACTATACAGATAGAAATTTTGTTCATAGTCCCTGAACTACTCACCTAAACAAGAGGGACAAGACGATCCATCTTATTATCCACATATGAATACTCGTGATAATCAAATAAGTTCCTTCAGACAGCTTTAGAACTCAAACTGAACATTTGTATCCTCCTGGATACAAGCCTTTGGAAACAAGACACCACTTCCAGCAGACCATTTATAAACATGCACCTATGAAATGCATGCTAGTGGTTCAAATTAGGATGACACAGAGTTAAACGTGATCCATCCGTGATCCCCTAAGGCGAAAGTGTACCTCCGTCTAGCATGGCGATATCACCAGCAATAATGTGTTGATCTCCCACGCTAATGTTCACCAGTTCGGCTGCCCTCTGATTTACGTCTGCAATGGTCGCATCGCTTCGGACCTACAATTCAATTCGTCTTTAGCCACCAGCCTGTAATATTATCCTCAGAAGGATGGTTACAAGTCGAAACAAACGAGCCAATCAACAGAAGTCCTGTGAAAGGTACAAAGAGTTTCTGTATCCCATTTCGTTCGTGACAGTCCTGACTGATGTGATCTTGAAGCTCAAGACCATAGCGCGCGAACTGAGTCTGATTAGAAGCAGTATTTGCCAACAAGAGCACTTGATCTGATATGGTCACAAACCCCACCAGTGTAGTCGATAAGGCTCGAGTGTGCGCCAAACAAATGAATCTGATGGCTTCCAATTCACAAGACATTAGACCACGTGTTAATAGCTAATGAGAAAATCGAATATGTGGTACAGCCAGCTAGTCAATAAAGGTATGGGATGCTTTACAGCTGAAATGGTTCAATGTCGGTCAGCCTAGATCAGGGGTTCTCAACCTTTGTGAGGTTGTTGCCCTCAACATGGGTTTATAAAAACAACTACCTCATCTAAATAAATTATGGTTCGAAAAGCTAATTAACTATTGCATTTTTTGCTTTAAGTTACGGAAAATGAATACGACTTTTAATTACATTTTGTCATTCAAATAAAGAAAACACCTATCTTTGAACAAGGCTTTATTAGATCAATAGATGATGCAAGTTAATGAGACGGTTGATAGTGCTTAGTGCCAACAAATAATAAAGTGTCTGTGCAATGTGATCCGATTCTTCGCGGAAGTACTCGTTCGTTGAAATGAGAAGTATAACCTCCTTATTTTTAGGTGAATCTCATGATTTAAGTGGAAAAATCGATCAAGCAGAACACCTACCGCAGAAGAAGTAGGAGTTGTAAAAGAATCATTCGTGTTGACTTCTATAACAGGACGAACGAAAAATGGAGACACATGGCAGCCCAGATGCGCCTCATGAACCGTGGTTAACGCAGAAGAGTTTACCATGAACCTCTTGCTCTTCCGCATAGTATTATGCGTTCCGTATGTAATTGTGGTGGTATGGCAGCGATGCATCAGTTCAAACGGCTAATGTACTGCTGTTGATGATGACGTTGACGATTACACGACCCAGGAGGAGTGACAGGAATGTTAGAATGGAGGAAAACGTTTCAATCGCGCCTATGAAAATGTATTATCAATGGGATGAAAAGCAACCTAGAGGTTGCGGAAGACAACGGTTGTAATGTTGTCTTGGCTCTGATCCCCGCTTGGCGCTCCGTCCAACCCAGCTGCGGGAAACAGAAGACTTGTCAGACCAGAGTACACTGAGGACAGAGAGTGGTCATATTTACAAGTCACACATACGTCCTAACCTCTACCTACCAATCCGACCGTGTGTTGCTTGGTTGACTGATGATCACCATTTTGCTCACGTCTTCATGTAATCCACGTTTGCATTATTTGGCTGCCTGCGAACCCGGACACTGGCAGCCGCGCTCATGCTTGCCACATAGCATTCCATGACGTCGATGACGTACTGATCTCACCAGCTGCGCGCATGAAATGCCGCAGGGCCGCTTCGCCTCTTGAAACCGACTCTCAGGGTTCATCTGTGGCGACCACCTGTCGATTATGATAAATTGCCTGTAGGCATGCCTCCGTTCGGACGCCTGTGGATGAGTAAAGGGGTGCGGACAGCGCACTCCATAATGGGTTGGAAGCCAGCTTGACTCGTTGATTCATCATCTCTCATGAGTTTCAGTGAGCCGCCGTAGCATGATATGTCCCGGCAGCTTGGAGACAACGGGGATATGAAGGCAACTGCGATGAAATTCACATAAAACTGATCAGATCGCCGTTAGGCTGTGCCTTGTGCTGTCGAGGAGTATACCGTTTAATGATTTATTTGTAGAGTTCTGTGAGCTCTCTGGAACTTGGGAATGATGGTGGGCGACCGCAAATCAGGCGATACTACTTATTTGAGACAAATAAGGTTGAACAGAATAGCCAATGCAGTTACTTGCAGGTCCCCACCGTCTCACATTAACAATTGGGGAAGGTTCGCTGCACCAGGTGCCTTGGTAAGCTTTAGTAGTGCCCCCTAGTGGCGGAACTGGCTGTCAGTGTAGGATTAGTTACGCCAATATCCTAGGTGGTTTCAAGTGACCCAGCAAAGTTTTCTGGTACACCGGTCAGGATGAATTCCTCTTTTAATTGCCTCGCCAAGTGTTGCGTTGGCGTGAAGCAACCGTTCATCTCAGATATTGTTTTACTCAATGGAGCCAATCAAGCATACCAAATGAGTGTGAAAATCACTATGATGTTGCCAGTGGCGTTTGCCATTTAGCGCTCGCCCTCCGACCCGTCATTGCTCCCGGCCCATTCTCAGACACCTAATCAGACGATGTTTCAAGATGCTGAGCACGTTTTGAAACCGACGCCTCGATGGAGTTGTTCCTCGTGATGTAATCAGCCTAATCAAATTCCCGGAAATTTATCCACTAATCAGGCAGCTCAGACCGTTGTCAGGAACACTCTAGTGACTTTATCTGACACAAAATGTGATTAAAGTCAACGATCAGCTCATCCAGGTGGGTCGACAGCATGTCATTTCAGTCTGGTATAGACGCTTCAAACATAGCGAGTACAATGAATAAGCAGGCAGTCCGAAGATAGACAATTAGCAAGAGCAGGAAGAGTGGACGTGACATAGGTACAATAAAGGTGTGGTCAGATGAAGGACAACCGTTTCAAATCGAGCGACAAACTAGTAGCTTCATCAGGCTAGTACAATTATATACCAGCTACGAATTAGACAGAGTGCTGTGATCGTTAAAAGGGGGTAAAATCAGTTTAGAAGAGGTCAGGTATCGCCATTAATCAGGTCGACGTCGGAGTCTTCACGCGATCCAACGGAGAAAATATCACCATTCGATAGGGCCATGGCAGTTGTAAGGCCTGAACGAATCGCTTCTGAGTGCACAAGTTTGGTTCGTACGACCGCTTTGCAATAGCCTTAGCGGCTTCCAGTATCCGCCTGCGCATATACTTCGATCGATTATTCAAAGCCTTGTAGATGATTCGGAAAGCTTCGGCTGGCCTAAGATTATATCCTGTGTCGGCAAGGTGGGCAGCTATGGCTGAGTTACGTGCTGACTGCCTACCCGACAGTGCGGTCGCAAAAAAACTGTCCTCCTGCGTTATTCGCCTCCAAATCTTTGGATTTATTCTCACAGAGACCTACGTGCCATCATTCGATTTGGCTCCGCGAGCTCCTCCTACCACTGTTCATCTATTGGATCTATCATTCACGGACCACCAACAAACTGTGCTCTTGCAACTTCGAAGTCAACCGTATTTGAATCTTATCGAAGGTTTATTTTTCCTCTCGTCGCATAAGAACTCTTGTGGTCTTATTTAAAAGATCTTTTTGAGAGTCACCCAATCAGCTTACTACCATTCCTTCAAGTCGCTCTACAAAGCGATAGTCGTCCATTTGCTCTGCATTTGGAACTGCCACTGTCGTCACTAGACAGCATTTTCTAAGTCACCTTGCTTTGCCCTAGTCGCTTTATCCCGCATCGCTGTCTACCCGTCTGGATCGATAGCACGCACATCGCCTGGACCTGCTGACCTCAAACCAGCGCCGATCGCCACGCAACGGTGTATCAGTATCTGTATCCTCTTTCTACCCCTTTTCTACCCCTACTGAGAACATGTCTCGTATGAAGAGCAAATGCAAATCATGTGCTAAAGTGGTAAAAATGGTCTGGTGTGTACCATGTGCTTGAAAACCTATCACACTACCTGTCTTGGGAAGGCGTCCACGAAAGCCAACACCGCAGAGTCGCCTTGGTTCTGCCAAGTATGCAAGTCTATTCCATTTGTTAGCTGTCTCTCTGTGCTACTGAAGAGGTGTGAAAGACTAACCGAAGCGGTCGAGCAACTGGTGAGCGCCAGAGTTACACCCATGGGAGGAAACGGGCCTGCACTTGTGAGTGAAAATAACACCCCGAACTCACTAGTCAGGCCGAAGAAGCGAGCCAGACGTCCCAACCCAACCCCAACGACTCAGGCTCCACCAGTATCAACTCCATTCTCTCTCCCTCCTATAAGTAAAAACAGTGCCTGCAGCGCGCCTGCCTCAACTTCTGTACTGTGTGCTGCACTTAGTGGTCTGTTCGCTACACTCGAGACTGTAAGCTACAGTCAACCAGCCATAGCGAACAACCCGGCAACTTACGCATCGGTTGCCGCCAAGCAAACACCGGAAAGAGCACCGGTAACCTTTGTGCCCGAACTAGAGAAAACAAAACTGCCGCAGCACGAATGGCACACACCAAGACCGTTCACAAACTCAACAAAAACACCAGAAACGAAGCCTCGAAATCCAAAATCAGTAGCCACCAGGCGCAACCATGCTGTCCTAAACATTGTATGCACTAATGTCCCCTAATCCAAATCCAGTACAATTAAGGGTAAGTTGACGGACGATCGAACTCAGTGGGGTTCCATCTGTACGTCGATCGGTGTCCATGCTAATCCCACGAAATTAAGAAGAATCTCGCGCCACCCAAACTCGTTGCACTACGGCGAACCCCGGTTACTTCGGGTAACACTAAACTCGGCGGACGAGACTGAGGCCGTTCTGCTGTCCGCGAATCGTCTCCGCAACGACTCAAGTGGAGTGCGCATACTACCCGAAATCCCGTGGAATGAGCGTTCAGGGGATCCCGCCAACAAAGATAGATATAGAATAAGTCAAGATAAGAAAACTGTGATTGCTCACGGTGTTCCTGAGCTTACTGACTCCTCTTCCGACGATGCCCAGATGCATGACCGCGAGCAATGGCACTACATCCGGGAGGTTCTTTCTCTCCAAAATGTGGTGGTCACCTCGTTGACAAGGATCCCCATATCACCAAACTATAAAGGATGCCGTCCCAGGCTCTTAAAATTTGTGTTACAGTCAGAACTAATGGCACAAATCCTACTAGCGGACTGGATTAAATTCCGTTGCAGATTGTCAACAGAAATTCGTCTGAAAGCAGCAAGAACACTGACACCTTTTAATGACAATTCAGTAGAAGCACAA
>OX104064.1:212614591-212633315 GCA_944474145.2 Dicrocoelium dendriticum
ATCTGATTGCTCCACCTCCCTTACCAGTTTAGACTGGACAATAGGAGCTTGAAGCAAACAATGTAGTCTGCAAGGTGATCATATGTTGGTGTATCAAACCGACAAAGATCCAAACCACACATACCCGAACCTTATTGAAAGAGCTACAACATCTCCCTGAAAGGCGGCCGTTTGAAGGTAGCCGCCCAGTACAGCCAGGCGGGAAGAAACAGGAACCCTTTCTCCATTCTTGTATCACAGTCGTGGAACCAACTTCTGCATTCGGTCATATTCATTCCTACGTTAGCGGAATTCACGACCCGATTTGATGTTGCATTACACCACTTACTGAATACAGTATACTGTATTATAGAGCAAGTAGGAATGAATTCTGTACAATTCCTTCGAAAGATAGTGAAAAAGTTGTAAAAGTTTGCGGCCTGAGGATCGTTATCGTTCGCATGTAACATTTAAACTATCTGACTCACGGTATTGCACGATTCACAAATGTGAGACGTCATCGTAATTGTGAAATCGTTCTCTGAATCGAATAGTGGTAAAATATAAACACAACAATCTTTTGAACTGTTGTACAGATGTGGCTTCCATCACATGTTCAGGCAAAGTGTTCCAAATGTTTACGTTCGAAGCGCAGTGTGTGGGGAACGCGCTTTACATCTGGCACCACCATAAATACAAACTATGGAGCAATGGTTTATGACGGGTATTACAGCGAATAGTTGACATGTCCCATAGCATGATAAGGGTAAAAATGGGAATAAGAAACCGTAGCAGCAAAAAAACATGTGAAGTAGATGATTCACCAAGGGGTTTGGAGTAGCACAGGATATATCACGTAGTGTAAGTGTGTCAGAGTATCGTCAAGGCGTTTTGAAATGGGATAAAGTAGGAGCATTAATTACCTGTTCGGGGAGGATGTTCTCCGGGATGTGACATTCGGGGGAAGAAGAAGTTGCGTCGACATTCCAGTCGGCTATATTGCCTGACCAGCTTAAGCTGGTCACCTAATGTGTGTGTATGTAGTGATTGAGTTTCAAAGGAGAATATCATGTGTGGTTGGAGTTTATCAGGATCTGATACACCACTATGAGATCGTCACTTAGACGCTGGTAACGTCCGCTGTATATTTTGAGGGTTTTCAGTCTGAGTGCGTAGGGAAGGCGGGACAAACCTCTAAGGTCCATTGTCGCCCTGCGTTGTGCGGTATCGAGCGTGGTGAGGTGGTGCTTCTGACAAGATTGCCACGCTTGAATAGTGTATTCCATGTGCTGCCTCACATACGCCCCAAGCATTTTCGGAAAGTGTAAGGCCTCAAACTTACCGAACGCTTTATGAAGAAGGCCGAACTGCTGGTTTGCTTGCTTTGGTTCCTTTTCAGGCTGCTTTAAACACCCATGGTCCTCTTGCACACTAGCATTAGCTGAGTTGACCCAATTATCGGAAGCATGAAACGAAGTAACCCAACCATATGTACACGTAGAATTTGCGGTAAGTCAACTGCTGCACGTTATATTTTCTTGTTACATCCATGTTTACACTCAGATGTTACCTACGAAAATTGTCAAGCCAATTACTTTTTAACTGTGACATATCTATTGTTCCGATTTATCCACTGCAAAACAGTATTTTAGTATGAACTGAGTAAAACCCCATATATATCATCTGCCTTGATCTGTGAATCTCATGTGATATCCAACTTCTGAGTGCATTATGGATCAAGCAATAAGTTCTATCAAATGCTACTTTTGCACTAGTTAGTGCATTAAGTTCCCTCTGTCACACGTTGCTCTATTCTCCTGAGCCCATTGCTGATCTCACGCAATGCGGATCCTATACTGATCCTCAAAAGATAACTACTGACCAGGTGGAACGCAACGGTCTCCTTTCCATGCAAATGGCTTATGGAGTACACTAAGCGCTTTTAAGTGCAAGGTAGACAGTCAGATTCGGGTAAGCAAACTGAATGTGAACAAGTTATTACCTTTGCAACGAAGATCCGTCATCCAAAAGCTGAGCTACATTTGAAGTGCCTCTCATTCTCAGCGTGGCGCGTACGTTAGGCTTCGTCCAAAGCAGTCCAAGTAGGGTTCGAAAACAGTTATTAAGCGAGGTGTTAATAGTAGGAATTGGAGGCCTGCAACCCCAATCCATTCATCAAAATAGGAGGTAGAATCTCACTACTAATGAGTAGTCGAGAACAAACCGAAGATGCAGAACTGTTGTTAGTAGCACAGGTATTCGGTGGGGAGAGCCCTCACGTCTGGCTGAAGGTAACTTACGAGCCCATAAAACCTTGCTTATAACAGGTATTTAAGTGATACGTCACAGCTGCTTTAGACACAAAGCATGGTGTGCTCTCACCCATTAGAATTGGTTCTTAAAGTAACTGGACTGGTAACGAGAAACATTAAGTGGGTGATCGAATTGATCCTGATGACTGCCACGACGAGATGTTTCTAGTCTCAATCATTTTTGTGTTCGTAACAATAACTAAGACTAACGATCGGAGCCTGACAGCGACCGAACACTAGAATATGCTACATGTTACAGGAAAGCAGTCGAATGTCGACAACCTGGAGTCCGTGGCATGTGATAATATGCAACTTTGAGAACAGTTTGGCGTTTGAAAGCCTAACCATAAAGTTGTCGGCAGAAGGAGGAGGGAAGTTGTCCACAAGTATATGTCGATTAGGCGCTCAAAAGTCGGTGCACACACGAATAGGGCCACCTTTTTGAATGGCAACTAGTGGATGAATCCATTCAGGTCACTGTATGGCTTTTATGAAGCGACAAAGCGTCTCGCTTGGCGATTGCCACAGTCCAAGGTTGTGAACTGATGAGCGTCTTGTGATCCCCGCTCAAACGAATGCGGTGTGTTGCTTGGGGGTAACTGGACTGTAACCAATTAAGCTTGATGTTGGCAATAGTCATCCTGCTGACGCACGGTGATGCATTCGACAAGACCAATTCGATGCTTTCTGGGTATGTTTATGCCCTGCTCCATCGCATCCATCTTATAGAATCATTTAGTGGATAATGTCAAGCGAATCCCAAGAAGTCTCAAACCTTACTATGAAGTAGCAATTGATGCAGTCTAGTTTAAGGCATCGTATACTCATCTGCGGCTTCACACAAAGAAACATATCGTTTACACAGCTGGAGAATATGTGCAGTCTACGGCATCTCGTTAGTCGATGACAACCGCAGTGGTAGAGCAGCGGACCGGTAATTCGTTGGACTGGGGTTCGATTCCCCGTCGAGGCAGAATATTGTGCGCAGTTTAACCGTGACTTCTACTTTCTACGAACATTACACCTCTCACAAAAATCCACAAGAAATAAAATAAAATGAATCCATACAAGTAAGCATGGGGTCAGTATTATGGAGGCGATCCTAGACCAAATAAATTGTACGAGACTGGAACAGAATACTATAACCATAACAAACCTAAACTTTACACACTGTCTGGGCTAAAACACTCACTATACAAATAGCCATTGGGCATTCTGCGAGATTTCAGTGGACGCTATCAGCGTTCGAGTGGTAAGTTTATAATGGTTACACAGATTTTAAGCAACACTGATCACTCGTTCTATCATTTGTTAATGCTCAACCACCACAGCAGACTGCGAGGTCACCGTCTCAAACTCGCATAACAATACACTCGGATGGAATTTAGACGGAAGTTATTCTCGCTGCGCATTTGCCAAACATGGAATTCCCTATCGGGAACTGTTATTTTAACCCATACCTTGGCTGTGTTGAAAGGTTGATCGAAAACGCGCTGGCCGCCGCAGTATACCACATAACATACATAAACCAAGTGCATAATTAATCAAACCAAATCAACCCACACCCGTTGTACTGGAAGAACCAAATTTCCTGACCTTTAAACTTGCATAAAACCATGTGTTAAAGATTCCGACTGGAAAATGTTTGAATAGCAAGTTCACTGCTTTCTAGGATTCCCTGCTTATAACTCTTCTGCTTTCCTTTTTGTGATCGCTCATTCAGTATTCTGCAGATATCACAGGTTCCGGAGATTTTATCCGTAATATACCACTGACCGCCGACCCATGACCAAAGGATCACACGCTTGTATTGTCATCCGGAGTACGCGGGGTCGAGCCTACCTAGGGGGCCAGGGCGACCTTCGGAGTATCATTGACCTACGCGCGACTGTTGGTGGTGGCGTGGCGGCGAAGCGTTGTTACGGTGGACCGGCGTACTGCTGAGGGCTGACCACCAAGCCAAGCGTTACAACTAGCTCGATAAAATAGACTCCGAGCCTCCTTTTCTCTTCCTTGATCTGTGTGTGTGTTGCAAACGTAAGTGACCATCACGCATGGTATGTTACAGGAGTGTGAGATCACTACACAAACTCCGTACGTTGTTTGGGAATTTTAATCCGGACTAGCATTGGTGATGGAACTAGTCGCCATTCCCCTGGTCATAATTAGTTTGAAATCCCGAATGTTGGTGCGGTTTCTGCCTTGATTACCAGGCGTGAGTGCTGCGTTCTAATAGAGGATTATAATTGAAGTTTAAGCATTTACTAAAAGATGAAAGCGTCGAGCCGTTGAAAGACCAACAAAGCCGTGTATGGTGTCTGGACCTAAACCATACGGTCATAGTACCGAATCACTACGAAAGTTGCTATCCGAGCACATAGAAACCAATTGGCTAGTGATAAAGTTAGATCACGTTAGTCATTCCCACATGGGACGGGATAATATCCATCAGGTACCATTTTTGAACTCCTTGCGACTCCTGATTTTTATATCATGAGCTTACTCCTTACCACAAAGTAACGATAAGGTGATGTCAATAGCAATCTATAAAACTTAGTACGGAACCCAAAAATAAGTTGGCGTTGTGATCAGTAGTATTTGGCCTGGGTGAGTTCAGCCAATGAGCCTCGGGACCTCGTCTTTGACAACTGGAAGTGTGCCACTAACAAGTCTGCTCACTGGACACCGAAGTTCGTCTCGCCTAATTCTACAGTGAAGCTTGCGATTATCCGGGCCACCGAAGGCATCTGGAGCATCCACACTGAGAAAATTGGCCGAAATGAGTTGGTACGTTAAGTATAAATGCATTGCTATGCCTTGATAGACATGGATTACAACAAAAATCCATTCATATCAAAGCAAATAAGGTGGTGGCGGTCTATGTATTCAAGAGAAAAACTAGTTCAACACAAACGGGATTTACATCGATTATGGACTTTGTTCACGGCATCTGGTCATACCTTAATCGCGAGCCATCGGTAATGCCATATTGAGTCAATGTATCCCCATCGGGTATCAATATGTCTCCTTGTACAATTAATAGCTGTTTCTCCACTGGCACGTTCCAAGCTGCCGCGATTTGCTGCTTCACATCCAAAACGTGGGCGTTATTGGCTACTTCAACTGTCAGTTGTCTTTTCGCATCCGCTTCGATGATCACCTTCATTCTCTACAGTACAAACAGTCGTCTTGTCGCTGGACGTCGGATGGGAATTTGACCATATATACACATCGGAACACATGGTAAAAGCTTGATTGAGTGTCCGTTGATGTGTATCCATTTGCACAAATATTTATGCCACTGGTCTACGGAGAATATTTGTTCTCAGTAAGTCATTAGGCAGCTGGTTGTGCAAAACGAAGTGCGGCTTGAATCGCGATCATATCTAACTGGTTAGCGGCACCCGTGTCCGGATTTGACTGTCACTGTGGCCTCCATAGGACAAACATTTGAAACCTGCATCTACAAAGCGACTATGGGTGGTTTGCGCTGCAACACCCACAGCTACATACACTTCATAACGAGTGCAAGCACGAAGGAATAAGACCGGAAGGCAAGTGGATGGGAGACATGTTTCATCAATGGAGCAGGCCCACACCCTCTCAACAAGTACAGCAGTAGCATTCTGGGCAATCTAATTTGGGAAGCATATGAACCGAACGTAGCAGAAGTGTCTAACTGCTGGGATAGTAATTACCATAATTTTACCCACTATTCAATAAGGCATATAGGTGTTCATTATTATTAAATGGCACAGTGTAGAACAGGGGGATCACAAGGTATAGTCAAACTGGAAACAGACAAAAGAATTACAACGAAACAGTGTAAAGTCATGAAAAGAAATTCAAACACACAAGCTCGTTTAAGATGATCTTTTAGGTCCGTTTTCCACTCGCAAAACGCATGTTGGTGGAACTGCACTTTTCATTTAACCCGCATAGCAAAGCTTAATCAAGCGCCACGTGATAGATAGCACGTGATATAACGCCACGTCAAAACGGCGTTTTGACCTCTGCCTGGTACCAAGCCCGCGTCGAAGCACGTGTCAAACGTAGACAATTGGGGATGCCCTTTAGCTCGCATTCACTCTGCTAAACCTATCGCATCAAAACGCAACAACATTGCATCACTGGAATGACCAAACAACCGACGTGTGCGCTTTCGTCGACGTGTTGAATGCCCGATGCATCCTGTCACAGCGCACCGCAACCGCAATTTGACGCAGCCATCATGCAAGCACATGAGATAAGTCTCGCTTGTATACATCATTATTTCGTGCGCAATATCGTTATTTTATTAGTTCCCAACCTTCTGCTATTTTAGCTATTCATGATTTATGCAGCACAAATAAGTGGAGACCTCGACTTGTACTATCCTGACTGTTATCCGTTTATTTCCGCTTAAACCACTGTGGCTGCTCCATCACATCTGGCTGCTTTCGTACGCGCCTTCACTACCTAACCTTAACCTAGTTTCTGTAAAACACCCATCCTTTTGTCACCATGACACACAGATTTGTTTCACCCAGGTTCATGCACAGTCCATACACTTCACAATACCACACACGAAGAACCGATGTTCTATCAGATGTTAGCCCTTAGTGCCACTAGATTGTTGCTGACCTACGACATATTTTGTCGTCACCGGGTGATGCTAAGCATTAGTCGCAGCTTAAACCTGCAGTCCTCCAACCAATCGCCGTTTCTGAGCAGAAACGTCACAAACACCTTATTAGCAGCGAAGCACTTGAGGAACGCACTCCTTCCCAGTTCCTAAGGCGTCTTCACAGTGTATTAGGCGATCGCAAAGTGGATGACGCGTTACTTAGCAGCTATTGCTGAAGTGTCTACCTATGCTGCTACAGGTTATCCTAGCCAGCAATACCGGCAGTGTTCCCTGACGCTACTCGATTATATCGCTGACAAGATTTTAGAAATCCAGCTTATCACAAATGACATCCACGCCTTTGAAATCTACAGTCTACCAAAATCGATTAACGACCGTCTAGAAGATTTGGCTAGACAGATAGCTGAACTTCGGTTAAATCAACCAACACAACATCGTTCTTCTAGTGCTCGTTCATCTACCAGAGCAGGAAGCCCATCTTCATCGCGTACTACAACCACTTGTTGGTACCGTATTCGCTTCGGGCATTTAGCTCGTAAATGCACCCAACCCTGCTCTCCCCGTCAAAAGCAGCCGCCAGTTTCCGCAAGCAGAAAACGAACAGGCCAGATGGTATAGGCGAGCATCGTCTTTGGCCAACAGCCATCCAACTCTTGCCGACTGACGGTCCTAGATCAAACCACCGAGTTCCGTCTTTTTGTCGATACTGGTGCTGACATTAGCGTAATACCTCCAATCCGCACTTTTGTCAACCGCACCCATCCTCGATGTGATTAACAGCAGCTAATGGGACCAGTATTAAAAGTTACGGTCAACGAATGTTAACACTCAGCCTTCGTTTACGGCGACAATTCAATTGGAGATTCTTTATCGCAGACGTACCTAAACCAAACTTAGGAACGGATTTCCTGACGCATTTCACCTTGTTAGTGGATCTACGAAGCCAGCGTTTGCTAAATATCAACACGCAGATTCTGTTTCTGGTAACACAATGTGTACAACATCTAACTGCCACATAACCCTTTGGCCACAAAACACGTCTCCGTACTACAAGCTTTTCCATAGGTTTCCATCTTTATTAAAACAAACTTTCATCAAACGAATACCAGGTATTCTGTATGTCACACATTAACACCAGTGGTACCCCAGTTTTTTTCCGTCCGTGAGGAATGCAACCCGAAATCCTGAAAATAGCCACGGATGAATTTCAACACATGCTGCATTTAGGAATAATTCAACCATCTCAATGCATCTGGGCATCACCGTTGCTTATGATAGCAAAGAAGGCAGTATCCGATTGCAGACCCTGCGACGACTACAGAGCACTTAACCGCATCATCATTACTAATGGTTGGCGACATCCGGTTTCTGATTTGCCTGTCACTGTGGCAAATCACAGGACGCCTGCGCTTGCAGAGGGACCATGGGTGGCTTGCTTTGCACCACCCACAGCTCCAACCACATACCCCATATCCAGTGTAAACCCGAGGGAATAAGACCGGGAGGCATGCGGATGGGAACCACGTTTCATCAACGGAGCCGGCCCACACTCGTTCACAGGCAAACACAAGCATACTGTATTTGGTGAATCAAGCGCACACAAGGCGGTGGCCGGACCGTAGGCTGCTCCACACTGAGTGCATGGAACCGCTCTTTGAGCCTAGCACGACCACAAGGACTGTGCATCCTGTCCCCTCCAGCAACGACCAACTGTCTCCTGGAGCCAGATGGACGAGGTAGTCGGTAATAGACAGGTAAGCACCTTGTCAACATGCACATCAAGCGCAGCCACACCGGGAATATCAAGCAAGAGTCAATCATTCAAAATGTCGATATCGAATAAAGTAGACGCACGTGACGACATAAATAATCGTAAAATGAGCATATGGAAGAAACTCGTCAAACGTGAATACGCGATAAGTAAAAAATGTCCGAAAGTTATTTAAAAAATACCACGCGATAGAACTACGCAAGTTTACCACAATTTGCATGAGCGACGAGTGTAAGTTGGGAGAAGATTATCAAGTACGCAGAACAAACCAAATAAAACGTAATGAATTTTATCCATATTAAAATGACCTAGTTTAAGTGTAAGTTGGTTTAGCCCAACTGCGGTGAAGAAGCATCATGAACGCAACATCAGCCTCAGCATGGGGCACAGTCATCATTGCTAATAGGTACCCCATTACACACATTTATGTTATTTTTTCTCATCTTATTGAACGTACTATGTTTGCACACATATCACCACATCCCTATTCATCGTGATGACTTGTTAGTGTACCGGAAACTAAGCACTTTCCGTATTTTGCGACACTGAAGTTTACCGTTGTGTTAACCTCCAAAAGGTCTACTTGTTGTACTGACTGTACTTCTGTTGACACAATTTGTTTTGGTTACTATCTTACTGCACCCATTCTCGCTCTGGTTGATTCGCTCCCTATTTTTGTACTCTGCACAGTACAAGATGGGTTCAGTCGCCTCCAACTTCTATACTCTCCCGTAGTTGACACGGCTCTTACGTGTCATTTATTACCGACTAGTATCCCAGGCGCAAGCCAACAATTATTGACCCCGGTCCAGAACACGCCGTCCGCCATTTGAATTTTCATTCTGATGAGCTCGTTCCAGTGACTTTAATTCATTACGCGCTATCATTTTGTTTTCTTACCTGCCGCATATCCTCATACACTTCTCACCATGAATAGTTCTGATGACACACCATCTATTTGCGTGGTTAGTGCCCTAGAGCTAGCCCTCCCCCACTTCCTTGGGAGATTGACTCGTTGTTATGGTTTGCGCATTTAGAATCCACTTTTTCCAATTGTAGAATTTCTTATGATAATGCTAAATATCATAAACTTATGTCACTGCTTCCGCGTAGTCTATCTTCTCAGGTGAGAGACATCATAGCTTTCCCGCCACCCAATGCGAAATATGCGACTTTAAAGCTGGCAATCATCCAGCGAATCACGCCCACTGAGAAGATCCGACTGCAGGAACTGTTTAGAAATCCGCCGCTAGAGGGCAGGATGCCTTCAGCCTTGTTGCGACATGCAACAGCTCCCAGACACATCCAGAATGGACGCTGTGATTCTCCGCGAAATGTGAATGCTACGTCCTCCGGAAAACAGACGCTCTATCCTCGCCAAGGCAAACGCCGTGTGCAGTTGCAGAACTAGCAGACCGTGTCATCGAACGACATCAGCCAACGAACGAATTTAGAACATTCACACGACTTAGCCCCGTTGCAGCCTCAGCGACATCCGCGACTAGGGAGCCGTCAGCTATCGACGCTTTATCATTGTAAATAAGTTCACTACAATGCCAAGTCGTGAAACTCCCCCTAGACCGTAAATAGCTCAGCCACTTTAGCTCATCAACACGTCGGGCGAAGCGTAACAATCCAGGCTTTTGCGTTTACCACTCGCGTTTTGGTAACAAAACCCGTAAGCGCCAGCAACATGCATTATTTTCCGCCGCGAAGCGGGGAAACTTTCAGGTCAGCCCGTACTGGCGACTAACGGTGTCGTCAAAGCCCAAAATCGTCTCATCTACGTTAGGGATTATGATTCCGAGATCTAGTTCTTAGTTGATACCGGGGCGGAAATCAGCGTCATGCCTCCTGCGACAGGTGAGCCTATCGCTTCCTTATCGACAAGCCTAATTGCGGCCAATGGCACGCCAATAGCCACCTACGGTCATCGGTCGCTTACCCTGGACCTACGTCTTCGGCGCACGTTTCGCTGGCCATTCACCGTCGCCGTAGTCCACTTTGCCATCATCGGCATTGACTTTCTCAGACACTTCAACCTTTTGCTCGATGCGAAACACCAGATGATATTCGACACTGCAACGAAACTCAGTATACGTGGCATAACCGCCGATATCGCACCTATAACACCGGTCTACGCCAGACTACGCCAATCTCTTTTCCCAGTATGACAAGCTCTATTTCAGCCAATGAACCCAGCTTTGCCCGTGGCATCCCAAGTCACTCACCACATACGGACGAATGGTCCACCCGTCTCATGTCGTCCATGCTGACTATCGTCCAAAAAACTAAAGGTAGCTAGGGTGGAGTGTGAGCACATGCTTGAACTTGGAATAATCCGCCTTTACGACAGCCGTCGGTCCTCTCCCCTGCAGATGGTCCCCAAGAAACCTGGTGACTGGCGCCCTTGCGGTGATTACCGCTCACTTAATCGCCTAACCGTCCCAGATAGGTATCCCATCCCACACATGCAGGACCTTACCGCAAGCATCATAGGTAAGACGATCTACAGCAAGATAGATCTAGTTCGCACCTATCAACAGATACCAGTAGACGAAAATGACATTCCTAAAACAGCCGTTCTCACTCCTTTCGGCTCGTTTGAATTTTTAAGAATACCAGTTGGAACGTGCAACGCCGCACAAACATTCCAACGTTTTATCCACGATGTCACTAGTGGCCTAGACTTCGCTTATTCCTACCTCGATGATATTTTGGTAGCCAGTTCATCGGAACAAGAGCACCTCCACCACCTTTAAACACTCTCGCAACGCTTGCCCAAACACGGTGTCACAGTCAACCCGATTAAGTGCGAACTCGACAAAGCAACGGTAGAATTCCTAGGCCGCCTCGTTTCGTCGTATGCTATCAAAGTCCTACCGGATAAGATCCAGGCAATCAAAGAATTCACAGCTCCGACTTCGTTCAAACACCTCCGTCGCTTTTGTGGTTTGGTCAACTACTATCCACGCTTCATTCAGCGCCGCGTTCAGCTCATGCAGCCTCTGACTGACCTACTCAGAGGGAATGAAGGTAAGTTCGCTTTCCTTGACACAGCACAGACAGCCTTCACCAAGCTCAAGGATGCTATCTCCAACATAGCCCTCCTCGCTTATTCCGAATCGATTGCACCCCTTTCTATTACGACTGATGCCTCAGGTGTCGCGGTAGGAACCTTCCTCCAACAACACGTTGGTGGGCAATAGCAAATTATTGGGTTCTTCTCCAAGCGGCTGCAGCCAGCAGAATCCCGCTACAGCACGTTTGGCAGAGAACTGCTCACCATTTACCTAGTCATTCGTCTCTTCCGGTGCAAACATGAAGGCCGCAGTTTCATGGTTTACACTGGCAACCAGCCCCTCGCCTTCGCCTTCACCTCTGCTTGCAACCAATTTTCACCACAGGAAACAAGAAACCTAGACTTTGTCACGCAATTCACTGCTGGCATACGGCATGTTTCAGGTGTCGACAACCCCGTCGCCGACGCTCTCTCTCACGCCTCAATCTCACTCTCCAGTCTTTGCCTACCGTCGACATTGCTGCTATAGCATCGGTTCAGGCTAAAGATGAAGACATACAAGGTACACTACAGTCCACTTCGCCGCATATGCAACCTGTTCTTCTCAAAACCACGGAAGGAATTATTCTGTGTGGCACTTCTACAGTGTGTCCTAAACACCTCGTGCCCGTCTCCTTCAAACGCACAGTCTTTGACGCACTGCACTCACTATCACATCCCGGTATCCGTGCACCTTTGAAACTGCTAACCGAACGTTTCGTTTGGCCGGGCCCCTGCCTTCAATGCCAGCGCTCCAAAATACATCGTCACATCCGCAGTCCTCTTGGTACATTTCCCGCCCCGGACTCCCGGTTCGCCCATGAACACGTAGACCTGTTAGTTCCTTTGCCTCCTTCACGCGGATTCGTATACATTCTTACATGAGCCGACCGGTTCACCAGATGGCCAGAAACCATTCCCGTAACAGACTACACAGCTGAGACTGTTATCCAGCCTTCTTGGATCGGTGGGTCTCGCACTGCGGAGGCCCATCCACCATTACAACTGACCGAGGAACCCCCTTCAAACTTTCACCGCTCAATACCTTTCGCATATTTTTAGGCTGTCGCCACATTCATGCCACAGAGTACCGACGCTTTAGTTGAACGCTTACATAAACATCTGAGAGCTTCCATCGACGCCTCTACCGACCCTAGATGAAACGAAAACATTTCGCTCATACTCTTAGGTGTTCGCAGCAGCATCAAAGCTGACTTGCTATGTGCACCCGCAGAGCTGGTTTCCGGCACAAAGCTAAAGTTGTCAACAGAATTCGTTTCGCCTCCTTCATCATCGGGTACGCCTCCACCTAAATTTGCATCCTCCCTAGCTCAAAGCATGCGTTCACTACGCCCGACTCTGCCCCATGAGCAGACTAGAGATGTGCAAATGCACAGAGGACTCTCTACCTGCATACACGTCTTCCTCCGCACCGCGGCAGTGCGGCGCCCTCTCCAGCCTCCCTACACTGGACCTTTCAGAGTTCTGCAACGGACTCAGAAACATGTCACTTCAGACCAGAATGGCCACCGAACAACGGTGTCCATCGACCACCACAAAGTAGCTATCTTTGAGGAGCCACTTGCAACCGATCCCGATGTTGTCACACAAACACGCGCGCCTGAGGTGACTTCTCGAGCACTGTATATACGGAAACCATCCGTTCCCCTTGACCCACAACCTAACTCGCCTCAACCCCAGACAACCGACCGAAGCGGTAGACAAGTCAAACGTCCAATCCATTTTTCAGATTTTGTAAACCCTTTCCAGTTCCATTAACATGCATTTTTCGTCTTTAGCGGTAATCGTGCATCTCGTCCACAAACCTTTTCCAAAATTGACAAAAATCCCAAAACATTTTGAAAGCCTGAAAAGCGTATTTGCTTTTATCATGCATTCCGTGTTCCTTCTCCGGCGTCAAGCCACTTCTCTGACACTTGCCAACCTCCTCTGAGTTCCACGTTACAGAAACTCAACCGCCGGAACTACCCAGTCAACCGGCCCAACGCAACCCTCGAGTGACTCGCCAACCGGCTCAGCGCAACACTCAATGGACTCGCCAGCCGCCACAAAGCCTTTTCCTGACCCAAGAAACAATTAGTCGCCTTCGGCCGTGAACGGGTCACGAATAGGTTGGTCCCCAAACACGTGGCTAGGCTTCGCCGATGAGGACGCCGGATTTCTTCGTTGGAAGAGGGTATCCGGATTTCTTTGTGGGACGAGGACCGTGGCCTGGAGTGCAGTGGGGGAATGACACCTCCTTAGCGCACCGTCGGGTCTGCAGCGGTGGGAATGTCCTGTCGGCCTTTTTTCTGGACTAGCCAGTTTTATTTGCAGTCCGACCGGCCCGCCCCGAATGCCCACCGGTGATGCACTCTAGTGCACAAGCTTATCATAAACAATTCATAACAAAGCCTGGACCCAGCGAACACTGCTACATACCCCATCTTGGAAGCCCATGTTCAAGCCCATGCAACTATTCGCACCTATCCTCACCTCCGTTTTCCCCCACTGACAGCTCCACCGAAGGCTTCCTCCTTCAGCCTTCTAAGGGAGACCCTTGTAGTGTATCGGAAAACATGTGTCATTGATTACCGACTAGTATGCCCGGCGCCACTCAACAATATTCATAGGACAGCTATCACAACACCATTCTGTTTGTACGAAGTTTTACGCGTGCCATTTGGTTTACGTAACGCTGCACAAACATTTTATCGTTTTACTGCTCAGACACTTTCAGGCCTACCTTTTGTTTCTGCCTACTTTGATGAGCTTCCGATTGCGTGCTAACGAAAGTGAACACATGGAACACGTAGAAAGATTATGTACACGTCTCACAAAGTACGGAGTGGTTAGTGATAGCAACAAGCCTGTCTTTGGTTCATTTGCTTTGAGCTTTCTTGGTCACACCAATGATACCACTGGCATTTGGCCAATTGTAGAGAAAGTTGATGTCACTAGAAACTTTCCCACACCCTCTTCTCTGAAACAGTTGTAACGTTTCACAGGCATGCTTAACTTTTACCGCCGTTGTATTCCAAACGCCGCAACTATGTTATTTCCGCTCACAAACACGTTGGGTGGTGATCCGAAACAATTCCATTTCACTGACCACTGCACGAAATCTCCTATAAGTCATATGTTTTCTGGCTACTACGATGATGCCCTTCTATCAGTAACCCGATGCTCCGCTGTCGTTCAAAGTTGGTGCATCCAAAACAGCTATCGGTGCTGCCTTGCTGCAGTCCATCGATAAAGTCAAACAACCACATGGAGTTTTCTCCTATGAGCTCACACCAGCAGAAACACGATACAGTACTTTTAGTCGTGAGTTACTGGCCATATACTCAAGTATCCGCCACTTCCGGCAACATCTGGAAGGAAGAGTACGTTGCGTTTACCGAGCACAGGCCTTTGACTTTTGCTCTACAGCCCAAGCCAGACAAATACACACCCCATGAAGTGCGCCAACTACATTTCATTTCACAGCACATCACTAACATCCGCCATATTTCTTGACGATGTAACATTGTTGCTAATACACTGACACTCCCACCAATCAAGTTGTTGAACACGACTCCCATCGATCTGGAACGCATGACTCAATTGCAAAAAGAAGAACCATTTCAGCCGCAACTGAATTAAAGACAGCTTTCACTGGACATCCAGTCAGTTGCTCTACACACTACACCAGGTACGACTGATTGTGATGTTTCCATGGCAATCCCAAGACCATTGGTTCCTTTATGCGCGCGCAAAACTATTTTCGAGGCTCTCCATAACGTCTCGTTTCCCGGCATGCGTTCAACTGATTTCTGAACGCCGCACATGAACAAAGACATTCGCACATTGGCAAAGAATTACCTAGCTTGTCCACGTTCGAAAATAACTCGGTATGCCCAATAGGACATTAGCAATTTGCCCAACCAGACAGTAGCTTCGACTATATCCACATCGATATTGTTGGACCCCTACCATATACCACTGATAATTCATGCATAGTGACATGTATCGATCGTTCCACTCGATGGCCTGAAGCCATGCCCATTGCAGCTAAACTTGTAGAAACCATTGCCGGTGCAGCTGTCACTAGATAAATAGCCATTTTCGGCGTTACTTGCTACGTAGCCAATGACCGCGGTTCACAATTCCAATTCCAGCTTTTCCAACAATTGACGGAACTATTGAGGTGCAAAAGAACTCGCACCACAGTTCATCAGCCTTAAGCGAACGGTTTAGTCAAAGGTTTTCATCGACTTTTAAAAACTGCAATAGACGAACATGCTGCTCCGAAGCACTGAACAGATACACTTCCGATGATTTTGATCATTTGCCTAAATCTTTCGATCAACCCCTTAATGTTCACCCGCAGAATTAGATACCGGAACCACATTAGGCATCCGTGGTCAAGTGTTTGCCCTAGTAACCAACAGTAACACCGATCCCTTTACTTACTTTATCAAACTAAGGAATCACTTGAGCCAAGTTCCTTATAGCGCACCTACGCGTTCAGTGAAAACATACGTTCACCCTGATCTCTAGTCGTACACTCGTGTTTTAATTCGTAATGACTGCGTTAACCAATCCTTACAACCTCCGTACGAGGATCGTATTAGTTACCCGGATTCCTCCGCCAATCCGGGTCAACAGGTTTCTGATGCTTCAGGAGCGCCCAGCGGTTCCTACCGCAGCCTGCACGTAGCCTTTACTAACGTCTGCAGTCTGATGAACAAACGCGATGAGCTGTACTACTTTGCAATCTCTCAGCTGCCAGACGTATTAGGTCTAGCTGAGACATGGTTAAACTCCGACGTAAACGTATAAAAAGTGGAAATCAGCGGCTACTCGTGCTTCCGCTGTGATAGACCATCAAATGATCGTGGTGGCATTCTGTTTTACATGAAATCTTTTTTGTGTGGGAGATTGGTGAGGGCCTACCAAAGCGCTGATGGTCTATGTAAGCAGTTATGGTGTTCGATTCACCTAGGACGCTGCGAGATGCTCGTAGTTGTGGTATATCGCAGCCCACTGAGCCGCTGCTTGGTTGCCGCATGTCCGCAACCACATGAGTCGTCAGCTGTTCCTACTCATGGGCGATTTCAACTTACTCCGAATACAGCGGCCTGAAGCTGAACTTCTCCCTGGCCATTGTGAAGTAGAGAGGAAGTTTAGGAAGTTGATATTTGAAACCCGGGCCACAGAGCATATAAACCAACCGACGCGAATAACTGCGCGCACGATTCCATCGTGCTTAGAACTGCTTTTGACCAGTTGTGAGCAGCGTGTGCATGGTATTCAAGTCTTGGAGCCCCCTGGGAGCAAGTGACAACTCGATGATCGTAGCCAGCTTGGAACTGCCGCTGCCGTATTCTCCCCCGCTGGAGCCAGCCTTCAACTATTAGAAGGCAGACATTTTAATGGCCCCACTCGAGCAGCGAGCCAGATGGACTGGTCTTTACCAGAGGATTTGTCTATTGAAACCTGTTGGACTATGATTAAAGAGGGAGTGAAATCGTTATACGCCCAATCTGTACCAGTCAAACTACATTGCTTTGTGAAGGAGTACAGCAAACTGGCCCAAAGAGGACGCAGACTATGGAACAAATTCGTGTTATCTGGTACTGATGAGGACTACAAGGCGTACATGGTACAGCGAAATCTCTGCAACAACGCAAAAACAAAAATGCGCAGAAGCTTCGAAGCGCAGCTTGAAACCGCCGCAAAAACTGCTCCCAAGAGGATCTACGCCTACATGAAGCGGTGCCTGAGGCCTGCAGGCAATGTGCCAGTATTGAAAGGCTCAGATGGACAGCCCCTAACCGCGAGTACAGATCGTGCGTCCGCATTGGCAGCACACTTCGCCTCAGTATTTGCAAGTGACTAGGTGTCTGTAATGAGTACCGCTCCCGCTGAACTACATAGCCTGGATTGCCTGAAGATGTACGCAAGCTCCTGGCAAGATTTGACGGGAGGAAGCCTGCCGGCTCAGGTGGAATCCACCCACTGATCCTCAAATCCCTATTGGCTATCATCTCGCCTACCGTAACTGAGCTGCTCCACAGGTCACTATCCACTGGAATATTACCGGGCGACTAGAAATGCTTAGTTGTAAAGCCAATACCGAAAGGTGGTAACCCAAGCAAAGTAGATAACTGCCGTCCGATCTGCTTGATCGCTGTTTTGGCAAAGACGCTCGAGGTCGTGAAGTAGTCTTCTGCAGCTTCTCGAGTCGAAAAGCCTCTTGACACCCGCACAGCATGGTGTCGTGAAAGGTTGCTCGTGCATCACCAACCTACTGTTGACGAGGCATGAATGGTTACAAACGCTGAACCAAGGCAAGTCGGTCGACGTCATTTACATTGACTTCAGTAAGGTTTTTGACAAGGTAAATCATGCAGTGTTCCTCGACAGGCTGAGGAGGTGCGGTGTTGGCAGCTCGCTGCATCGATGGACCAAGAATTTCTTTTTTGATCGAAAGTGGAGGGTCCAGGTGGACAACCATTTAAGCGACTGGTATCCATCGAGCAGTGGCGTGCCCCAAGGCACTGTATTTCGGCCGATTGTGTTTCTCATCCATGTAAACGAGGTGTCTCAGTTACTCCAATCACCTTGTGCGCTGTTCGCAGATGACTTGAAGGTGTGGAGAGTAATCCACACACCCAATGATTGTAACCTGCTGCAGCAGGATCTTGACTGCCTCTCAACGAGGTCTGCAGAGGTCAACCTCCCGATCAATCCGGTCAAGTCGTAATTCATGAGGCTGGTTAAGTGTGAGCAGTCGAACCTACACAGTGACAGGTCAACCGTTGCATCCCGTGCCTTTCGTGCGAGACCTAGGTGTGCTCTTACGCTACGACTTAAAGTCCATGGACAACACGAATAGGATTTACCAAAACAGCCTTCGTATGCTTTGGACGCTCAGGCGTAGCTTCAATACTTAGTCCGAAGAGACTGCCACTCGCCTCTTGATTTCA